>JAJSOF020000001.1:10238524-10575605 GCA_025594305.2 Periplaneta americana | reverse complement strand
TGAGAATGTATGCATGTATGTATGTATGTTTGTATGCATGTATTTATGTATGTATGTATGCATGCATGTATGTATGTATGTATGTACGTACGTATGCATGCATGTATGTATGTGAGTATCTATGTATGTATGCATGTATGTATGTATGTATGTGAGTATGCATGTATGTATGTGAGAATGTATGCATGCATGTATGTATGTATGTTTGTATGCATGTATTGTTGTATGTATGTATGTATGTGAGTATCTATGCATGTATGTATGTATGCATGTATGCATATATGTATGTATTGTTGTATGTATGTATGTATGTGAGTATGTATGCATGTATGTATGCATGCATGCATGTATTGTATGTATGTATGTGAGTATGTATGTATGTATGCATGTATATATGTATGTATGTATGTATGTATGTATGTGAGCATGCATGCATGTATGTATTGTATGTATGTATGTGAGTATGTGAGTATGTATGTATGCATGTATGTATGTATGTGAGCATGTATGTATGTATGTATGTATGTATGTATGTGACCATGCATGCATGTATGTGAGTATCCATGCATGTAATTGTATGCATGCATGTATGTATGTATGTATGTATGTGAGTATGTGAGTATGTATGTATTGTATGTATGTATGTGAGTATGTATGTATGCATGTATGTATGTATGTATGTATGTGAGCATGCATGCATGTATGTGAGTATGTATGCATGTATGCATGCATGTATGTATTGTTGTATATATGTATGTGTGTGAGTATGTATGCATGTATGTATGTATGCATGTATGTATTGTATGTATGTATGTATGCGTGCATGCATGCATGTATGTATGTATGTATGTATGTATGTATGTATGTATGTATGTATGTATGTATGTATGTATGTATTTTCGAACGCTTAACTATTTAATGTCTTTTCTGGTCTCATTCCGATGATGAAGCAAGGATGGCAAGGTCACAGATACAAGTTGGTATAAATAGTGACATAGCAGAACAATAATAATATGAAGCACTCTACTAGATCTTGTTTTGCTATCAGTTTGGCCTCACTTGTACTGGACAGCACGATATTGCAAGAGCAGCTCATTTATAAGAACTCGCTTCAGCTCGCTCTCGGTGATTATTATTCCATCACAGGAGATGGATGCGCGTGCATATCGATTAGAGAGTTTTATGACACGTGTTGTGCATCAGCAGTTGCCAACTATAAATATCGCTGTGGACTACACAGCCGGGTTGTATAAAGCTACCATTTTTATTTATAATCTGCTATGGACCAAAAATCCATTAATTTTCCAAAAGCTTCTTAAAATATCCTTACAAAAAGGAGGGAATCGAGACCTAATCACTGCGTAAAGAGATAATTAATAAACCACATAAACCATACACACACTGTACATATATGTATTCTCACATTCATATATACACAACAAAAAACACATGCATGTATACTGTCATGAAAATATTCATACATGCGTAAATATACTTATTTACTTACTGTTTTTTAAGGAACCCGGAGGTTCATTGCCCGCCATTGGTCCCTATCCTGAGGAAGATTAATCCATTCTCTATCATCATATCCCACCTCACTCAAATCCATTTTAATATTATCCTCCCATCTACGTCTCGGCCTCTCCAAAGGTCTTTTTCCGTCCGGTCTCCCAACTAACACTCTATATCCATTTCTGGATTCGCCCATACGTGTTACATGCCCTGCCCATCCCAAACGTCTGGATTTAATGTTCTTAATTATGTCAGGTGAAGAATACAATGCGTGCAGTTCTGTATTGTGTAACTTTCTCCATTCTCCTGTAACTCCATCCCTCTTAGCCCCAAATATTTTCCTAAGCACGTTATTCTCAAATACTCTTAATCTCTGTTCCTCTCTGAAAGTGATAGTCCAAGTTTCACAACCATATAGAACAAGGACATTTCGTTGGTTGATTCTGTAACCCCTAATTAAAGAAAAAATATTCGATTTCTGTACATGCATTCAAGTTTCTCTTCTGACCATTTCTACCTCAGAATCCTGATTTTCGTATTCTAATAAAAATATTGGGCCAGCATTCTATGAGGCCTGAGCTCTAGTTCTAAGTCCGGATTTGAACTCGCGACCTTTGACTCCAACGATCAGCCTGGTAACCGTGATTGCTCCGACGACGAATACGCTACATATTGAAAATAGCTGACGAGGTGAGGGACGATAATTGTGACTTGTATCTGCTACAGGAAATTCCATGAAGCACAGAAGAAGAAACGAAGTTGATGCGAAGAAGAATGGCACAAGAGATTGTGTAGAAACAGCTCAAATTAGGGTTGCCACATTTCCCGAATTTTCTGGGTGTCCCGAAATTTAGAACATGTATGTTATTTCCCTTGGTTTGAGACAGTAACAGACCAGTAGTGGCCTGACACATGACAGGAAGAAGAAGGAGAAGAAGGAGAAGAAGAAGGAGGAGGAGGAGGAGAAGGAGGAGAAGAAGAAGGAGGAGGAGAAGGAGAAGGAGGAGGAGAAGGAGAAGGAGGAGGAGAAGGAGGAGGAGAAGGAGAAGGAGGAGGAGAAGGAGGAGGAGAAGGAGAAGGAGGAGGAGAAGGAGGAGGAGAAGGAGAACAAGAAGGGGGAGAAGGAGGAGAAGGAGAAGGAGGAAAAGAAGGAGGAGGAGAAGAAGAGGAGAAGAAGAAGAAGAAGGAGAAGAAGAAGGAGAATGAGGAGAAGAAGGAGGAGAAGAAGGAGGAGAAGGAGAAGGAGGAGAAGAAGAAGGAGGAGAAGGAGGAGAAGAAGAAGGAGGAGAAGAAGAAGAAGAAGAAGAAGAAGAAGAAGAAGAAGGAGAAGAAGAAGGAGAATGAGGAGAAGAAGGAGGAGAAGAAGGAGGAGAAGGAGGAGGAGGAGAAGGAGGAGAAGAAGAAGGAGGAGAAGGAGGAGAAGAAGAAGGAGGAGAAGGAGAAGGAGGAGAAGGAGAAGAAGAAGAAGGAGAAGGAGAAGAAGGAGGAGAAGGAGAAGAAGAAGGAGAAGAAGGAGGAGAATGAGGAGAAGGAGGAGGAGAAGCAGGAGAATGAGGAGTAGAAGCAGGAGGAGGAGGAGAAGCAGGAGAAGAAGGAGAAGGAGGAGGAGGAGGAGAAGCAGGAGAAGAAGAAGAAGGAGGAGGAGAAGCAGGAGAAGAAGAAGGAGGACGAGAAGAAGGAGGAGGAGGACGAGAAGGAGGAGGAGGAGAAGAAGAAGAAGAAGAAGAAGAAGGAGAAGAAGAAGGAGGAGGAGGAGAAGGAGAAGAAGGAGGAGAAGCAGGAGAAGAAGAAGGAGGAGGAGAAGGAGGAGCAGGAGGAGGAGGAGAAGAAGGAGGAGCAGAAGAAGGAGGAGGAGGAGAAGGAGGAGAAGAAGGAGGAGGAGAAGGAGGAGAAGGAGGAGAAGCAGGAGGAGGAGGAGAAGAAGAAGAAGAAGAAGAAGAAGGAGGAGGAGAAGAAGAAGAAGGAGGAGAAGGAGGAGAAGGAGTAGAAGGAGGAGAAGAAGGAGAAGAAGGAGGAGGAGGAGAAGAAGGAGGAGAAGAAGAAGGAGGAGGAGGAGGAGAAGAAGGAGGAGAAGAAGGAGAAGAAGGAGGAGAAGAAGGAGGAGAAGAAGGAGGAGAAGAAGGAGGAGAAGGAGGAGGAGAAGAAGGAATATAAAATTATGTTATTTCCCTCTTGCAGATTTAATGTATCAATTTCCACTTTTCATTCTTTATGTTCAAGGACTTTGTAGAAGTTACATTTCAGCAGTTTTAATTGTGCACGTTTGGAGCTTTATGGCACGAGCAATCACTCCATCATGATCACTCGCTCACTAATCGATACTCGATAGTGACGTAATTAGAAAGCGAAAACCCGGATATTCAGTTTGATTGGAAATGTGTCTTTGTCGTGTTTTTGGTTTCTGTTGTGTGGTGCAAGTAAAGGATAGTAAATTCAAGTAATCGGTGTTTTAATTATGCTGTCTAAAATTGTAGGGAAGCGAAATTGTGATGATGAGTATTCTTCATCGAAAGAAAAAGCAAAAGAAAAGGAATTTGCTTTTTTAAGAGATGAAGGCATGTATATAATTAGCTGTTGCCCACGTGGAATAATCCCGCTGTCGCTCACAATCAACTGCAAATGATCAAACAGCAGGAACGGGTTCTCCACTGTTTTGATTGTATCAGAATTTGAAGTCTGTTTCAATTCAAAAGCGTAATGTCAAGATTTTTATAATGTTGTAAAAAATGACGTGTTAGTGTTAAGAGATGCTAGATCTCAGAAAATATGAACAATCAAGCTCAGATAAATTTGAAAATATTCTTTCTTTTTGATGCTTTGCATTATGTGTAATAAAAATTTAGATTTTTTCAGTCAGTCGAAAATTAATTTTATAAATAACATTTTGAATAATTTCAAGGGAAAAATTGTCCCAGGGCCGGGTTCGAACGCGGGACCTTTGGCTAAACGCACCAACGCTCTACCAACTGCTACCGGCCCCGGGACAATTTTTCTCTTGAAATTATTCAAATCAGTTTCACCTGAAAGCTAAATATGCAACATTATTTAGTTTAATATACAGTACGATAAATATGAAATGTCTAAAATACCGCTTTTCCTTTAAAAATAAGTATGAAATTTTCCTAATAACAAAACCCATTTGACATCCCTAACGTCCACACCTGTGGAGTAACGGTCAGCGCGTCTGGCCGCGAAACCAGGTGGCCCGGGTTCGAATCCCGGTCGGGGCAAGTTACCTGGTTGAGGTTTTTTCCGGGGTTTTCCTCAGCCCAATACGAGCAAATGCTGGGTAACTTTCGGTGCTGGACCCCGGACTCATTTCACCGGCATTATCACCTTCATATCATTCAGACGCTAAATAACCTAGATGTTGATACAGCGTCGTAAAATAACCCAATAAAATAAAATAAAATAAACATCCCTAACTCAAATGAAAGCGTAGACGCCATGTCTCAAGACTTCACGAATGCAGATCGGCCTATATAGGGAGGATGTGGGACCCTAAGATGGGGAAGAGGAACGTGAGACGACCTAGAATTCGTTGGTGCGCCTTATTCACTGAAGCAGAGGCGAACAGCGGACATGTGTGGCCAGAAACAGATCGAATGGAGAAGTCACTAGAGCCAGTTTAAATATTCTAAACAGGTTTTATAAATGATGTAGGCTTGTGTTTAAGAGTCAGTTTTGAAACAGGTCTGAATAGAGAAGATTAAGCTCAGTTAAAACTAGTTCTAATATTATAGTGCAAGTGGTTGTTGTTTGGCTGCCTTAGTTTTAGCGTAGCCAGCATTCACAGAGAAAATGCAGCAGGCCTTTGACCTTATGCGATTATAGTCTTATTTTATTTTTTATATGTAATGGCAGATGATTGTTTGCTCTACAGCAGTGATGTCAAAGCAAGCGCATTTTTCTGACCTTGACGTCGTGCGCGGGCAGCAAGCGCTAAGTATGGAAAGAGGAAGGGTTGTGCATATGAATAAGCAACCTGTTGGATTAAGAAAACAGTGGTGCACAAACTTCAAACGGAACGTGAAATTTTATGTCGTTATTTTTATATGGCTTCTTTCTGTTTAATATTATCTATATTGTCTGTAAAACAAAAGTACTAACACTGATTTCTTAATATTGCACTTGTGTTTCAAATCTTAATAACATAATAGAGAGTTAAGAAGGGATATTCACTTAAATTCCATAGTAGTATAATATTATACTGTATTAAGTGGATGAAACAACACATTCATAAAGAAAGTGATATTCCAAAGAAAGAGATTGAGTGTGACATGATAAGTTGGAATTTATATTGATGGTATCTTTAGCCTTACAAAAGTAATCAATAAGCTAATCAAAACAATATTACAGTACAAAGCAAAGTTACCTAGGTACTGTATCTGTTTTAAGTGTAACTAATACTACATAATAAAACTCTTATCGCATTAAGCTTTTAAGGTGATATTTGTGAGCAACTTCGTATCGTCAGAATATTAAATTATTTTCTCGAAATCTGCTGAAGCTATAGAGCTGACACTTTTACAACACATGGGCAGGTATCTTTTGCTTATGATGTAACAGTAGTTGCTTTGTTAATTCGTTTCCTTACAAACAATTTCCATGCGAATATTTTCAAAATTTTCAATACACTATCTTCAGTAATACGTATACGGTATATTAGATTTACGAAAACATTCTGTAAGGCCTAAACCTGAAAATTTCACTTTTCTATACGAGAAGTTGAGAAAATATTTTTTGAAGAAAAAAATCAAACTTGTGAAAAATGAGCATTAAAATTAAAACTTACATTCTTATAATGCACTTATACTTCTCAGGCAAATCTAAAAATCACCATGGATACAGTTTTAATAAGTTCTCTTCCTTTATCCATTGAATCAGTGCTGGCCATCCCTGAATATAGCTCGACCAAGCGGCATATACCACCTCTTTCGTCTGTCTCTTTCCTTTCCGCTGTAAAGCGCTCAGGCTCTCCTGGGCTCTAAAGCGCGCGCTTGCTCCTGTGGGCATCAATTGACATGCCTGCTCTACAGCATTCACCAATAGACAACTGTTTAAGGGGGCATTCAACCTGTTGATTTTGAAAAGCTACCTTGCCCGTACCCCATGCGGCTGCATTTGAATGGAGAGGAGATAGTTTACGCCCAAAATTTAGCGATTAGAATATATTTGTTTTACGATAACGTACTACCTTGTAAAATATGACAACGAACAATGTGTTAGTACTTCCCCACAGTAAATAATATTTGCTGTAGGTGAGTGTATTGTTGTTTGATGGAATATTCAGATTTCGAGCCGTGATGTCACGAGGCGATGACAGCTGTGTAATATTTCAGACCGCGCACGTGTGCTTCTTTATCCGTCATGCTAATGGAGACCTGTTGTCTGTGGATGTGCAAGTGCGCTATCGATCCGGAGCCAACTGTCGCCTGCCGGCATTTTCTGTTTGTTGGGACCTCCGAATCACACAATTTGTTAAAGCTTAATACACTCGCATTCAGGGATGCGTGGACGAGGCTGATAAATCTTACAACGGCTCCGATTGACATCTCAGGCCGTTCACAGTTCTAATCTCGCCTCAGTCGACACTCGTTATCGAAGGAAGATGTTCACGAATAAATAGCAAGACTAAAGGGGATTCGACTATGGAGGACTGGGTTCATGAACTCAGCCTGAAACAGAATGTATTGAATGTAAAATATGTACAGGGACATCATTTTATTTTTACTTCAATTTTTATTGTACCTGAGCTTTTGAATGTACTTCACTCCCACCCCTTCTACTAATGAATAAGGAGCGGATTCCTATGTAATTAAATATTCTTTTTTCCTGTGATAAAACACAATTAACAAAGTTAAAAATTCCGAACATGAAGTTTCAAGTTTAAAACCCGAATTTTATTTCACATAAAAACGCATATTTTCACAGAAAAATTATGTAAATACATATTTTCAGGAAATCTATTATAAACACATAAATCTTGGAGTTTTTTTACTTAAATAATTTTTTACAAGAACTTTCAAATATTTTAAAACTAAATCAAATTATCACTCAGAAGGACGTTATCTTTTAGGAATTCTTGGTTGCTTCGTGTTTATAAGCGCTGTGTGGTGTATCCGTGATCCATTTTCGTAATAGTATCGCCACAAGTTCTGAGAGCTGCTTGGCAGCATATCAGTGTTATTATTAGAGAATAAATTAACATGGACAAGGAGGAGAGATCTTGTAACACATAATTAGGAATGTTTATTGTTGCTGAAGATGATTTCATTCCACGCTTTGTTTGTGAAACACAACAGATAAGAGCTCAGGTATCAACATTATTTAATTTAAACAAATCTCTCGCCTCTCGCTCATGTTAATCAAGTAAGGCAATATATATTATCTTGTTGTGATTCCCTATTATCAGGCTTCGTCAATTGATATCCTTCAAGATATACTGAAATATGGTTATTGAAAAAACGATTTGGCTTTCCTATTAGCAAATCTAAGCTTTTGTGTGACACCATAAAAATCTCGAAACATCCAAAATCTGTTGTCTGAAACAGGGAAGTGCGTGCCGTGGAAATTAAACTAGACTCGCTACCAGGTTCAGAAGCACAATTACCAAGGGACAAATTCCAGAATGTGTTTGGGAAAAACAGTGGATATAAGAAATGTGTAAAGTTGCTCAAGTATTGGAGGGTGTGCCTGTACGTGAAATTGACGGTATTTGTGTTTGTGACATTCCTCTCTTTAAATATGCACGTCTGACGTCCTGTGATATGGAAAGATCGTTTTCACAGTATAATTCGTTGTTCAGAGATAATCGACATGGAGATGATCTTTGTTGTTCACTGCAATTCTCGGCCAACTACTAGCACTCAAGTGTGGTTGGTGAGTACCTAGTAACATTTTTTCAAGCTAATTAAAGTATTTTGTCATATTAAAAAATATTTTTTTTTTATTTTTAGCAAATATTTTCGTACTTTTTAGCACATAAAAATAAATATATTTATATTTTTAGTACATAAAAATCCGCTCCCTACTAATGAAGTTCAACCGTCCTCCACACAGATCCAAGACCGCATATACAGTCATAGTAGCCTTACGGTCATAGTAAACAGTGAGTTCCAAAAATATGTTCGCGTTTTCCAGTGACGAAAGAGCTTTCAATATTGAGTCATTTTCGCACAGGTGCTGTCGTCCATTTACCTACGTCGTATCCCGGTTTACCCCACCAGCTTTTATTCGCTAGACTTTAATTTCTGTTAGGAATTGGAAGTCTACGTAATATTATACAACTGTTTAAAATAACTTAAATAAAAGTGCCTCGTTAAGTAATTAACTGTCACGTGATTTCCTCCCTTTCTACGACCCTACGACATAACCACTTGGACGGACAGTAGATTGCATTTCTGAGTAATTTTATCTTTTCGGATCGGGCAGAAGTGAAGATTGAATTTACAGCACGTAAGGTACTCTTTTATAGAGTAGGTACAGAATTATTTCAACATGAGTTACTAGTACGAAGGACGAAATTGGTAATTGGAATTAGGTGCAATAGTCAATAGTGCGATAATATGCACGTTAGAACTGAAGCCTGTATCGAAATGAACGGCCACCATTTTCGAAAATGTGTTTAAATATCCATATTATGATTATTTTTCAATTTAACTTCATTCTCTATAGTGTACGCTAATGTGTTGTAGACAGTATAATATACACTGCATAATGAATACGTCCACATGGATAGCTCAGATCGTGAGTAAAAACACTCATTGTTAATACTGTATTGTGTTTTAATTAAACAAAAACCTAATGAAAATGATCAAACTCAAAATCGCGATATTTCCTAGTTTACGTAAATGGATGAACTACTTTTCTTCCCTCCAATACCTAGTAAAGTGATTTGTTTGTATATTACGCTAGTATAATCAAACTACAGTCATGGAAGGGGGTAGCAAACGGCGTTGATCCACAGGTATAGCCAAGTTAATATTAAAAATGTTAGTAAAAATAAATTAATGTCCCTGTATATTCAGGCAATGAGGCTATGAATTACATTCATCCACATCTCCATATTATGTTCAATTGTTTTTATTTTTTATTTTATTGGGTTATTTATGACGCTGTATCATCACCTAGGTTATTTAGCGTCTGAATGAAATGAAGGTGATGATGCCGGTGAAATGAGTTCGGGGTCCAGCACCGAAAGTTACCCAACATTTTCTCGTATTGGGTTGAGGGAAAATCCCGGAAAAACCTCAACCAGGTAACTTGCCCCGACCGGGATTCGAACCCGGGCTACCTGGTTTCGCGGCCAGACGCTCTGACCGTTACTCCACAGGTGTGGACTGTTCAATTGTTAATGTCTTTATTTAGAATTTTTTGGAAACGTAAACAATTTGTAACACAGTATGTATGTAATTTATGATAGGAGAAGAAAAGGAATTGTATTATGTTGTTGTTTAGTCAACTGTCCGAAGACAGGTCTGAACCTCACAAGTGATACCAAGAAAGCACCACTTATGAGGCAACTAGGCCAGGAGATAATGCGGTAGGGTAGCCAGTTCTTTTTCCTCCATTGCATACATCGCCGATTAGCTACATATTACACTAATCTGACTTATCCGCTGTATAGTTGTCCCTTTCTTGTCAATTCATCAGTCTTTTCATTTCCAAGAATTCGGAAACGTCCTGATATACATCACAGTGCAATTATTTTGTTGTTTGCCTGTTAAGTACTAATTTCTTGTACGAAATCGGTGATTTCTTGAGAAATGGGAGTTCATTGAGTGGAGTCCTACTTCAGAGTCAGAGAAGATCACTGCCATTTGGAAGGATTTATGTCGTAAATCGAATTGTGTGACAGCCAGTCTCATAGCTTCAAATTCACTTCATATGCTGATTTGTGGTGGCCACTGGCGCATAAAAGCAGAAGAGGTCACAATAAACTGCATCACCACGAGCTCGCATCTGCGAACCATCCGTGAAGCCATTAGACTTTTGGGAACTTACTATTGATGGCTTCTTCTTCTTCCTCTTCTTCTTCTTCTTCCCTTCAAGTATTAGGCCAAATGGCCTGTTACGATCTCACAGTTGAATTTTCAATCCAGCACTTCCTTGGACGACCGAGAGATCTCTTCCCGTTTGGACGATAGTGGAGCATGACTTTTGGGATTCTATCTCTATGCATGCGATGCAGATGATTTATCCAGTTGTTCTGATAATGTTTTACGTGATTAATTACAGGTTCTAGTTGTAATTCTTCCATTACATCTTCATTGCGTTTATGATCCCATTTCGTATATCCCGCTGTATATCTCATAAATTTCATTTCATTAGCCGTTATTCTGGTTTCGTCTTTCTTCCTCAATGTCCATGTCTCACTGCCGTAACAAAGTACAGGTCTCGCCAAGGTCTTGTAAAGGCAAATTCGAGTATGACTTTGTACTAGGGAAGGTTTCATAATGGTGTTACAAATTAAATCAAACCCTTTAACTCTATTAAATATAGAATATAATCTAAATTTAACACAAGAAATACTGAAATCAGAAGTAAACACTGAAATAATGAAACAATTGTCTTTAGAGACAATTAATATTAGGTACCCTCCACAAAACTGGCTTCATTTATACACCGACGGATCCTTGATCTCCAGAGAACAAGGTGCCGGTGCAGGTGTTACGTGCTGTCTCTTCTCACTTTATAGATCTCTTGGATATGGAACAACAAGTTTTGATGGAGAAATCGTTGCAATAATTGAAAGTCTCAGGAATCTTCTATGCCACATCAATAAATTTAAGAATGCAGTCATATTGTCAGACTCCAAAGCAGCTATTCTATCAATAGTCTCTAAACACACACCTTCATCTCAAACAGCAGAAATAACTAAAATGCTCTCTCAATTAATATCACTCAATAAAAGAATTGTATTCCAATGGATACCATCCCATTGTGGAATCCTGGGAAACGAGAATGCGGATGCTTTAGCAAAGAAGGGCAGCACTGCTACTTACAGACCTGTTACTAAATCTACGTATTACTCTGTGAAGAGATTTAATAAATCTACATACTTGGACTTCAACAAACAAAATTTGATAACACAATCCCAAGGGAAAAAATGGAACTCTCTGCATCAAAATCCACAGTTAATTCCCGATTTACCACGAAAATCGTCTGTAGCTGCATTTAGATTGGCAACAGGCCGTGATTTTTGGCCAAACACCTGCATAGAATTGGAATATATCAGTCCCCTAACTGCCCATTGTGCAACTCAAACCAAGAAATGGATTCGGAACACCTCAAAATCTGTGCTTCAGTGGCTGACCATGATAATATCTTTGAAAATATTCGAGTGGAAGAGGTAAAATGACTTTATTGTCAAACGCCTGGCATTAGAAAACAACAACAACAACATAATGGTGTTAATTATTCCCATTGTTTTGGTGTATTTAGAAATTTTCTGCGAAATGTCTACTTCTTCGAAAAAGATAATGTGTATCCGAGATATGTAAAATAATTTATCCTTTCTAATATTTTTTAATCTAAACATATTTTGCTAGGCACAGGGTATTTTCCGCAGAAGACCATAATTTTAGTTTTTTCTTTATTGATTTGTTTATTGAAAATTCAATTGAAACAAATGGCAGTGCGTGGCTTTGCTTGGAAACCATAAAATACGCCAAATAAAGAGAATTGAAAAAAAAATCTGAGGCCTTTTAACAAGTATTACAACTAACAGAATTACTTCCAACAACGCAGACTAATAAGAGTTCAGCCTAGTGTTTATACAGGAATTTTAAAAGCGGTCTACATAAACAGTGGGGCTGTGGTTCTTATCTCGCTCAGAGTAATTCTTGGTGCGTCTCGGAATCTTCCTCATTTTTCAATTGCAAATTGTCAGAGAATCAGTCCCGGATGTTTGCTCTGAAAACAGAAATTTCATCGCAGATTCGTCTGTCCTCCACGTAATGTTTCTTTACGTAGCGGCGCCAGCCAGAACGAAGTGCATGGATTTGGGGGGAAGGCTCGCACACACACACACACACACACACACACACACACACATATAAATAAGGATTACGGCGCGCGCAGAGGAAGCGGAATAACGAAAATAAATATCTACGAGAAAAAAATGAACGGAAAGATGCTTCAGGACAAGGATAATAGAAAGAACGGGGATGTAAGGATTTTATGGAAAAGATGCAGCTAAAATAGCTACGTTACTGGCTGGACCCGGAAGGGATTTGTGCATGTCCTGCCATCGAGGAGAAATGTTGTATATACGTGGGAAAGCAGTAGAAATACAGCATGTTACGTTCAGATCGGCAATTCTGAATTGCTCTCCAGTATATCAAATGTGTATAATAATAGTCATGCTTTATTTATTGCAACTTATATGCAAGTACACAGGCTAGGTTTCATCAAAACACCTTCTTGACATAAATATAAAGAAATAATGTAATTATTATTGATAATGATCTGCATGAGTGGCAGCTATAAAATAATAATATGCATGAAAACCTGATGTGGTTTATAAAGAATCAGTATCAACATTTATCTGCCAACAGTTGATTACTTCAAAGCAAAATACCAGCTTGAAGACATTGAGGTGATCGGTCTTCTTATTGGAGCTCGTGGTGTGATTCCCAAGTTCTTTGAAAGCTTCAGGAAGACTTTTGAACTACCACAGACACTTACTGCTGACATCATAATTTCAGTTTTGAAACGCTCTTGCCAAATTCTGAGTTATCATATTCACTGTGTTTAATTTTTTTTTTCTTCACTTTATAATTGATATATGTTTATTTTAATTTTCTTTCTACAAAATTATGTAAACATTTAATATTGTAAAATTCATGTAGGAGAGTATACTGAGTCCTTCTGGGCTACCTCCAATGGGAGACAGTTATTATCTTATCTTATCTTATCTTAGAAGATCAGAAATTTAATACATAAATATTTAAAGAAAATAATCTGCCCTCAATGAGAGTGGCCATAAAGATCCAGAATAAAAGCACTACAGAATAATTTAGAAAGACAGGAATTGTTTAGTAAAAAATCAGAGAAATGCAAACCGAACTGAATCATCAATGGCCAAAATATAAATGGTAATGTAACATTTGGATTGAATCCTTAAGAATATTCAACAAAATTTTTTTAATTTCAAAAAATCGAAGTCCGAATGCTTTTAAAATATCACGTATGAATTTAGGAAGTGTGCCACGTGCACCAAACAAAAGACCAGAAACACTCCACTGACTAGTGGGAATGTTATATTTCTCACTTAGATAAGGGATGCAGGACTCATAAATGGATTTCTTCTCCTCATCAACGTGTTGTGCCTGCAGGGCATCCCTCTCGAACCGGATTGTAGGGTCAAGAACTAATCCCTTAGATTGAGTCCTGTGGATGGCTACAATATCTGATCTTCTGTTCGAATCTAAAGATGAAACGCAGTGGATCTCCCATCCACGACGCTAGAGGACATCAGCAATACCGGTCATGGCCTTAGGGTGTCGATTGTTGCGCAGCAGCTCCGTTTTTCGACAGAACCCCAACTCGTGACCAAGAGTTTCCGTCTCGTTGCAGCCGGGATGGCCACAACGGGTTGTGTTGAAACTTCTACCGGGCACAGATCTAACCGCAGATTGATTGCTGGACATTTTGATTGCATTAATGTATTCTGAAATTGATAAATTTGCTTTTGATGACATCCAGGAATTTGCCTTGGGACACTCAGAAGCCTTAATGTAGGAGACCTTAATATCCAGCAGGACCAAAACGTAGAAAGAATTGAGATATTCCTGGAGAAAAGAAAAGTGAATATGCAATGACATGAATGACGTAGAGAAAATGTTATAATTTGGTTTCTGAATAACTTATCCGTACCGGAAAATAAATCAATTTTCTCACTTAATGAATTGGAATTGCTTAATATCTTCATTAATAGTCAGGTCGTATGAAATACATTTCTGAATCGTAGATTATTAGATAAAACAGATCTACAGAAGAAATATAAAATGGAATAGATGTCTTAACAGTTTTCTTATGAACAACATTGAGGAAGTGAATCTTCTATGCTTGTGCCTAGACCAAGAATTGATCGAGTAATCTAGCCGGGAACTGCAGTGTACAAGATACTGGATGTTTTATAATATAGGAACCCAAGGAATGTATTCTGTGTCAACTCAATTGTATGAACTTCATAGCCATGGTAACTAAAAATGTGTACATCTTGATTACACAACTTTTAACACTATATCACTTCGGAATATGTATTATACGCCTTTCTCGTGTTAAATATTACTGTACCTGGTTAACATGTTTCCGTCTGTTATTGATATTCTTCAGAACTGAATGTCAATAACAGACCGAAACATGTTAACTAGGTACAGTAATATTTAACACGAGAAAGGCGTATAATACATAATATTCTGAAGTAAAAATTTGTATGTGGCACTTGAATTTTTTTATCGAGTTGAACACTTTCAAGCCTTCGATTTCTTTTAGATCGTACGACTAATACATAATGTTAACAAAAGCGAATATGCTTTTTAAATAAAATACATTGTTATATTTGTTGCACATCTCATGATATTGTGACTACATATCTTCCGTGAAGAGCACCAGAGCGTCTCTGAGAGTATGTGTTTTCATTGCATATACAGTACATCAGTAGCGGCTGGTGGTCAAAATAATGTGTGTGCTACAATTTCTATATCGGCCTACTGTATACACTTATATGTATTTATCTTAATTTGAGACTCGCCTAGTGACGAAATATGAAATCCATACGACGTTCCTTCCTACTGCAGAACATGTCAATTACCCTGGTGTTAAACCCTTCAACTTGGATATCATACTCTTTTCTATTGACAGTGTTACTTCACAGAATGGATCCTGTGAATTGTTGGAGGCTATGTATAGTAACAATTGAACAGCTCCATCTATATTCCAGTCGACCTGGTTGGCGAGTTGGTATAGCGCTGGCCTTCTATGCCCAAGGTTGCGAGTTCGATCCCGGGCCAGGTCGATGGCATTTAAGTGTGCTTAAATGTGACAGGCTCATGTCAGTAGATTTAGTGGCTTCTACAAAATTCACATCCGGCGACGCTGATATAACCTCTGCAGTTGCTAGCGTCGTTAAATAAAACATAACATTAACTATATTCCGGAAGGCAGGTGTTCCGTATAGAACTCAAAGTTGTATCTTTAACACTCTTTTGTTCAGTACAGTATAGCTGTTGACAGCAACTTCAAGTTCGCGTTCAGGAAAATTAGGCTATCCAAAAATTGCCAGAAAATTTGCTGTTTAACAATTTTGTTGCATCTAGATAGCTTAAAGACTGGAAGCGGTGAGTAGTTTTCTGAATTATACGGTCACATACTTCCTTGGCTTCAGCTCTGGGATTCCATTCTCCGTCGCTTGCTGACTGATTCAGGAGGAACCTCAAAAACCAGGTAGACGGCAGCAGCAGTCGGACACTTGAATTACCAAATAGACCTACATTGTAAATAGTTCCGAGTTCTTCCACAAACAAGCATTCTCTCGTTACGCTTTACTTTTGCAATCTCCACGCTGTGTTGTGCTGAAGCTGACTACAGCACTTCCCCGAGTAAAAATAGCCAATCAGGACAGTGATTTCAGCTTCGCACATGCGCATTAATTGTCTGCATTCTCATTTAGAGTTTTGAGTAGCACATTGTACCCCCTGAGGCACCAAAGAGCTAAGAGCGAAGACTAAACACTCTATAACGCGTCATGAACATAACCACGGGAAATTGTCAAATGGCAGGTCAGATACTATGGTGGTATTGCAAATACATTATTTGAGCAAAAATTATCATTGTGCTGTAGCACTGTAGCACATAAGGACGGGCCGCCCCTGCAGTACATATGTATATATATTGTTTAATATATTTCAGTAAATGTATCTTTATCCCACCTCGAAATGTTTTCTTGTTATATTGTTGTTTTTAGTTAACTGTCCGAAGACAGGTCTGAACCTCTCAACTGATACCAATAAGGCACCACTTATATGAGGGAATTAGGCCAGATAATGATGGAATAAGGTGGCAGGTTCCTTTCCCCCTCCAATTCAAACATCTCTGACTAGTAAGATATTCCACTAGTCAGACTTCAGATGTATACAAATAATTGTTCTTCGACTGACACATATCGTCAAGTGAGATGTATTGCCTGATAATAGATGTACATATCAGCCAGAATCTCAATCAGAGGAATCTTGTTACGTGTGTGGGATAAAATGTGCTAGCTTCTGAAAGGAGGTAATTGCTGAAAGTTTGGGAGATTTTTCTATTCATGGTAAAAATAATCTTTTATTGTCTATGCGAGTAAACTGTCTTTCAATAAATACTTTGTTATTAAATTCAAGTGAAATTTTGCACCTGAGTACTGTTTGTTGTTCCCCGACCTATACAGACAGACAGACAGACAGACAGACAGACAGAACAGAACTGGAACGAAGGGGGAGACTGCTTCACTGTAGATTGAACTGCTTTCACCTGCAGTGCTCTCCGTACAAATCGAAGCTAGTTATGATTGTCGTAAGCCTTAGCTGTATTCAAAGTGACCAAACGCAGGACTCCGGCTTATATCTTATGACTTACTTACTTACTTACTTACTCACTTACTTACTTACTGGCTTTTATGGAACCCGGAGGTTCATTGCCGCCCTCACATAAGCCCGCCATTGGTCCCTATCCTGAGCAAGATTAATCCAGTCTCTATCATCATATCCCACATCCCTTAAATCTATTTTTATATTATCTTCCCATCTACGTTTCGGCCTCCCCAAAGGTCTTTTTCCCTCCGGCCTCCCAACTAACACTCTATATGTATTTCTGGATTCGCCCATACGTGCTACATGCCCTGCCCATCTCAAACGTCTGGATTTAATGTTCCTAATTATGCCAGGTGAAGAATACAATGCGTGCAGTTCTGTGTTATGTAACTTTCTCCATTCTCCTGTAACTTCATCCCTCTTAACCCCAAATATTTTCCTGAGAACCTTATTTTCAAACACCCTTAACCTATGTTCCTCTCTCAACGTGAGAGTCCAAGTTTCACAACCATAAAAAACAACCGGTAATATAACTGTTTTATAAATTGTAACTTTCTGATTTTTGACAGCAGACTGGATGATATAAGCTTCTCAACCGAATAATAACAGGCATTTCCCATATTTATTCTGTGTTTAATTTCCTCCCGAGTATCATTTACATTTGTAAATCTTATAACATGGATCGAAATAGTAATGAAGATGGAAGAGGCCCTTGAAGTCATGAGATAATGGTAGTAAAAATTGCATTGGGAACATGGGTAATTCGAGTAAATTGTGTCCGAACTGTCTTCTGTACCTGAAGTGAAAAGCGGTATTCAGGAATAAGCGAATGGGCAGCCTGGGTATAACGCCGGCCTTGTAGCAATTAATAGCAGCGCTCCCCACGATGAAGAAACATTTGAACTGATTGCTTGCGCTTAATGGCCACTAAATCGAGGCGCAATAAACGAGTGCAATGCTAATAATTTGTTTATTGGGCCTGCTGAACAATGGGGAACTTAGATGGTTCTTGTTTTTTAACGGAAGTGTGTACATTAGTGAGGAATGTAATGTAATCTCACTGTATATTTGTGTGCTTACATAGACATAATCTTACTTACTGGCTTTTAAGGAACCCGGAGGTTCATTGCCGCCCTCACATAAGCCTGCCATTGGTCCCTATCCTGAGCAAGATTAATCCATTCTCTATCATCATATCCCACCTCCCTCAAATCCATTTTAATATTATCCTCCCATCTACGTCTTGAAAAGAACTAACACTTATATGAATTTCTGGATTCGCCCATACGTGCTACATGCCCTGCCCATCTCAAACGTCTGGATTTAATGTTCCTAATTATGTCAGGTGAAGAATGCAATGCGTGCAGGTCTGTGTTGTGTAACTTTCTCCATTCTCCTGTAACTTCATCCCTCATAGCCCCAAATATTTTCATAAGTACCTTATTCTCAAACACCCTTAACCTATGTTCCTCTCTCAAAGTAAGAGTCCAAGTTTCACACCCATAAATAACAACCGTTCACGTGATATCTAGGTAATTGATCAAAAGTCTGTTCCAATTCCTCATAGAATCTATCCCTTAGATGGTCGTCTTTCTCTTCTGTAGGGCGTGAGCATTTATAACTACGATATCGCACCATCTACCCTTATGTACTAAATACGATAACATATCACTGATAAATTCGACCTTTTTTACTGCTGATTTTATACTTTTATGAATAAAGAATCCTGTTCCTAATTGGTGATTATCGTTTCCTTCCCCATAATACAACAAATAATCTCCTATTTGTGTTATGCCGTTCCCATCTAACTTAACCTCCTGTACTCCCAAAAGTCTATTCTATATCTGCTAGTTCGTTTGCTACTAATGTTACCCCTCCTGTTCTATATAGACTTGTAACATTCCAAATACCAAATCTCAAAACCTTATTCCTTTGCTGTGGTCGTGCCAGAGAATCAGTCCCATTCAAGGCTTATTTGAAAAATTCGAACAAGATGTTGTTTACAAATGGGTTGTTAGCCCTTCGCCCAACCCCAAGCTGGAGGACCACCCCTCATCGGCTGTCCGCGACTGCTTATTCAATATATTCGCAGCTACCCTCCATATCTGGAGGCCGTCTCCTCTATCCGCAACCTGAGGACGCGCCATGCCGTGGTGATAGGGACCCACAATACATTTATTTATTTATTATTTTGCTAATAATTGTAACATAAATTATAAAATATACAGAGAAACTTTAGCTCGCCCCTGAAAGAGTAGAACTCGTGCTCAGGGGGAAATTGAAATTAATAATTATACAATACAGTTTGCAAATTATAGTATATAAATTTAAATTTACAATTTTTCAATTTTTATAAAATCCATACATAACTTTTTAAATTTAATACTAGAACTATTAGAATTGACTAGATTAGGATATGTAAATATAAATTTGTTATATATTCTTGGACCTAAATTACTACTATGATTAAATACTGTAACAGTGTTGCATTTTGGTTCAAACAATCTTAAAGAATTCATACCTTTTGTTTCATAACTATGAGAATACAATTCAAAATTATTTCGATTTTTATGTATAAATTTTAAGTTATTAATACAATATAATAAATTTGTCTTACGTTAAGTACATTAAAATCTGGAAACAAATTTTTTAGATGGAAAATCAATAGGTTTATGAAGACATATTTTAATTATTTTCTTCTGTAATAAATAAAGTGGATTAAAATTGGATTTAAATGAGCTACCCCATCCTATAATTCCATACATAATTACCGATTGATATAAAGTTAAATATATTTTACGAATAAACTTATTGACAAGTAATTCCTCAATAAAACAAAATAATATATTATTTTACGTAATTTATTACAAAGGTAATTAATGTGTTGGTTCCATTTTAAATGATTATCGAAAATTACATGGATAGAGCTAATGTTAGGAAAACAAAATTGATGACCAACGAAAAGGAGTTTCAAGTATAAGTGAGCAGAGAGGTGTTAGAACACCTATGTAAGGAACACATATTTGGGGAAAATCGTCTCTTTCCACAAGAATTAAGAAAATGAAATACAAAGAAGGATTGATGTTGCCTAAAACAAGTTCTGGAGTCTAAAGTTCATCCTATTTGAGGAATTCATAACACTATCAATGAAAGGGGATAGTTTCCGAAACTTGTGTGATGCCAGCACTTTGGCACATTTGTCAGACATGGTCCTCAAATTCCGTGAAAATGACAATGCTACAAGTCTGCCAGAGGAAAATGGAGGAAAAAAATTCTACGAATTTCTATAAAGGACAAAACATGAAAAAAGACGTCACTAAGTACACTGGCATACGAGATGTGGTACAAACTGCTGAACAGCTGAGATGCAAGTGGGTAGGCTACGTGTAAAGACTGCACGAATTCAGATGGGCATATGCAGCGACCTTGTGGGACCATAGCATAGGGAAGAGGAACGTGGGACGACTAGAAGTCGTTAGTTGTAGTGGGCAAACAGTGGACACAGAACCGAATGGAGAAGACTTGAGAAGTGACAAGGAACAGTTTATGTATTAAGGTGGGATAAAAAGTAATGGCAACAGTTCGATATTTCTGACATGGCTTCATTCACAGGAGTACAACATTCACGTACCTTCACTATAGTCACCCCCCGCTTATTTATTGCTTTTTGCCAAATGTTTGTAAGGCGTCGTACACCATCAGCGCGTCCATCTTTGTTGATATTCCGTATTGACCGCCCTAAAGCACGGATAAGTTAATCTCTGGTATTGTACCGGGTCCCTCGTAATGGTTCTTTCACTTTGGTGAAAAGATCGTAATCGCATGGACTCATATCGGGTAAGTACGATGAATGTTCCAGAATCTCCCATTGGCAGCGGCGCAAGAGGTCCTTGACAGCAGCAGCGGTGTGACTCCTTGCATTATCATGAAGAATGATGGGATTCTGTACCCCCAAGTGTCGTCGATTTCTCCTGAGGGCTGGACGAAGATGGTGCTGTAGGAACCTGCAGTAGTAGTCCGCGTTTGCCGTCTGCCTTGGAGGTACAGCGTGGTGCAGTATTACCCCATCAATGTCATACGCCACAATGAACATCTCCTTCACAGCACTTTGTGTAGGGCGCACTTTCTTCGGACGAGAAGAACCTGGATGCTTCCATTCATTTGATTGACGTTTCAAGTTTGGTTGGTTCGTATGAGCGAGCCCAGGTTTCGTCCATAGCGACGATTCGTCCAAGAAAGTCGTCATCTTTCCTTTGGTACCGGTCCAACAAGGCCTGTGCGACTGCATAGCGGTGATATTGTTAAACCTCGGAAATTTCATGGGTATCCAAAGCCCTGTAATTTTGCGTAACCCAGAATGTCTTGCAGAATGTGGAGCACAGTTTTGTGACATACTCACACTTCCGCTGCTAACTCACGCGCAGTCCATCGGCGATCAGCATCCAACAGGGGAGCAAGGAGTTGAACTGTGTTGTCCTCCACGCGGGGTCGTCCTGTACGGAGGTTGTCCTGAACGGCATCCCTGCCTTCCCGGAACGCTTTAACCCATCGTGCCACTGTGCGATATGGCAACGCTGCATCGGCACATGCTTCACGCAGTCCCTGAAAACATTCTTGTGCACTACGACCTCGTGTCACTTCAATTTTGATCCAGGAACGTTGCTCTAGTGTTGTAAACAGAGCGCTCGCATTATCCCTATGAAAGTCAACGTTCTACATACTGCAGTAGATTGACAGAGTACTGTCGCCACTGGCTGCACTAACTCATCTAACAGTCCTTATTCATGTCCACACAGCTGGCAGCTCTCGAACGCACCATCGTCACGTGACAGCAGTGTTGGCATAACTTTTTATCCAACCTGTGTAGTAGACCTACTGTAATAAATTGTGTACATTTTGTAGGCTTATATTTAAGAGTTAATTTCGAAGCAGTCTGAAAGCAGAAGAATTGAAAATACTCCTTATGCTCAGTTCAAACTAATTTGTTCTAATGTTAGTTTGTTAGTTGTGCAAGCTATCTTTGTGTGTCTGCCTTAGTTTCAACCTAGTTTTGAACTCCTGTAGTTAGGTTTAGTTTTAGCGCCCGTGGTGGAGTAGCACCTAACAGCTTGCTAGGATTAGCTCACCGAGTGCACATAAGACCCCATCGGCGCTCACCTTTTGCACTTACTGCTCTGAATTTCGACCACACGGAGCTTTCGTTCTCTGTTACAAAAGAAGCTACCATACGAGTATATTATTCTACCAGTGACAGATTACCAGGCTGTGTCTTCCTCAATCTTCCATCGTCGCTTTAATTGTGAATGCAAGAATAATGAACCAGTAGTGTGATCAGACAGGGAACATAGACTGCACTATAGCCAGCTATAGACTCTAGTTTGTTGTGCCTCCACTAAGGTGAACAATAGACCTACCGTGACGTCAGATCCGGTTTTTTCCGATGTCTCACGTAAAAGAGATTAAAAATGCTTTGTAATGCAGAGGGATATGAAATGAGATGTCCGATTTTGTTATTTGTTTGTCTATTTATTTATTTACTTATTTCCTTATTGACATATTTTTTATTCACTTGTTTATTTTTTTATTTATTTACTAGCCGTACCCGTGCGCTCCGCTGCACCCGTTAGCCAAATATCATTTCGCTAATAATCATCGAAATAAATATAAAGTAATTACATAATTAAAATAGGACATTTGATCCAGGGAACATTCGTGTTTGATAGAAGGATAAATCGTTTAATATGTTACTTAATTTAAATTGTATTTAAAATATTAAAATGCGATCATTTTGATCCAGAGACCACTCATTTGGTGCAATGACAACCTTTAACATGTTTCTCAATTGTTATTACCAATTATTTTTAGAAAAGAGAAAATTAAAAAAAATTTTGGCTAATGCAGATTTATTATTATGTTTATATTATATTATATTATATTATTTATATTATATTATATTATATTATATTATATTATATTATATTATATTATGGAAAAGTGTGTTGATAACGGATGTACTAATTAGAAAGTTTTTAATTTGTTGTGGGAGCTCTTGAATCTCAGGAGGAACAACTTTTACAACAGCGCAACATAATCTGCTTGGCTCATTACCCAATTTTTTTGCATTGCATTTATTGCATATATATTTTATGTATTTTAACACGATTCAATTGAGCATAGTTAAAATTTGAATTATAAAATAATGGATTGCTAAGCTAACGTACTATTAATGCATACTAAATCAATACACTCATCTGAGCTTGTTTACTTAATTTTAAAAATGAATATGTTCATAAACATTATTTTAAGAAATACAGAAATGAATATATAACCTATCATTTTCTGTGCATAAGAAGCTATTTTAATCTTACCTGTCCTCAATTCACTCACAAGTTACTGTAATAACATTATAGCATTACGTCCATCCAGAGAAACTACACTTTCCAATGATGAAATAATTTAATTATACAAATCGGTTAATTTAGCTTCCGATATTACTTCATACAAACACAGAAACATTTTCTGTAGGCTATGTTTCATAGCTTTCGATTGTTGGGTCCAAGGTCCCTTATAGACGAAGTCATTTGTTTTTTATTTCAATACACGGCCTTAGATGGCAGTTATTTTAATTTTAAAACTCATTTATCCACTTTGGTCCAGGTTATACAATAAAATAATTGATCATTAAATATCAGTCCTATCAAAATTTTTAGAGAATAAAACTTATCAGAAATCATTTTTAAAGAAACTTTTGTTATGTAACACATTTCACAAAAATCGATAATAAGCGAGATATTTCGATTTATTTAATTCAGACCCCCCTTATAACCCCCTTTTAAATAACGTATTTTGAATGCCATATTTAATCTAAGTTACAACGAACTTAATTTATATTCCAATTTTCATCGAAATCGGTTCAGGCATTATCGCGTGAAAAGGTAACAAACATACCGACAGACAAAGAAACAAAAATTAAAAAAAGCGATTTTCGGTTTCAGGGTGGTTAATTATATATGTTAGGACCAATTATTTTTGGAAAATCGAAAATTACCAGAAAAATTTCGGCTACAGATTTATTATTAGTATAGATGAATTACAGGAAAACACACAGGCTAGATGTCCATCAAAGCACCTTGTTCATATAGATATGAATTGAAATAATAATAATAATAATAAATAATAATAATAATAATAATAATAATAATAATAATGCTTTATTTTTTCTGGCACAGTTAAGGCCGTGAGTTCTTCTCTTCCACTCAACCAGAAGATAAAAAAGGGAATACATGATAATGTAGTCCACACCTGTGGAGTAACGGTCAGCGCGTCTGGCCGCGAAACCAGGTGTCCCCGGTTCGAATCCCGGTCGGGGCAAGTTACCTGGTTTTTTTTTTTCCCTCAATCCAATGCGAGCAAATGCTGGGTAACTTTCGGTGCTGCACTTCGGACTCATTTCACCGGCATTATCACCTTCATCTCATTCAGACGCTAAATAACCTAGATGTTGATACAGCGTCGTAAAATAACCCAAAAAAATGATAATGTGATGTTAATACAAAAGAAAGTTACAGATATGCCTGAGACAAGATCGAAACAGAAAAATATGCGTAAGCCAGAAGATTATCGAACTTAAGTACCTACTTAAACTAGATGACAAATTAAATTATATGATTACTTTATAAACTAGTGACAATTGTGAATTATAATATATACCCTGGGACATGCCTCTGATTGAGGTTCTTGCTGATATGTATAGCCTATCTAATCACCAGACAGTACATGTCACTTGACGATATGTGTCAGAGGAAGAACAATTGTTTGCATGCTTCTGAAGTCTGACTAGTGTAATACGTAGCTAGTCAGCCATGTATGTAATGGAGAGGGAAAGGAACTGGTTACCCTATCCCATTATCTCCTGGCCTAATTGCCTCATAAGTGGTGCCTTATTAGCATCACATGTAAGGTTCAGACCTTGTCTTCGGACAGTTGACTAAACAACAACAACAACCCTGGACTCTGTGCGTTCTAAAATAAGATATTTTACTTCGAACTTGAAAGCGTTTAAGTCTTGCAGCACCTGTACTACTATAATTTAGCATCTTGTTATTTCAACGAAAACAGCTGAAACATGAGTGACAATGCATTCTTTCGATAGTTTTGCGCATGTACTGATTCGTATCTCTCCAACATCGAGAGGTTAAGTTAGTGATTTAATAATCACTTGGCCTACTGAACGTTGGAGAAACTCATTTAGGCCTATTATTTATTTATTTAATTTCTTCCTGTAACCACTACAGGTTGCCATCGACAAAGAGTACCATGATACAATAGAGTAAATGCCTTGAGGCTTAGTGATAAATTGTTGTTAGAGTGAAAAATAAACAATTTGAATTATATTGAAACACATGATATTAAACGCGTCAAGGAGATGCTTAGTCAATATGTATGATGCCTGTTCCTTTGAGTGCTGCAATTGTTAGATCTCTTAAAATACTTTTATGCAGGCCAAAAGATTTACTTACAGAGGCTATTATTTTATCATTCATGATGTCACAGATTTATAAAATCGCCTGTGTTCAAAGTTACCCCACGAAAATGTTATGTACAGTGTAATGAATGTGTGTTACTGCCAACAAGTTCCATAATTGTTAAATATTAGGATTTCAATTTGATTTCAACAGCAAATTAATTTTGTTATTGCATAATTTTTGTTATTAGGGAAGCGACAATATATTGCTGGAACCTATTACATTTTACAGTGCAATTAACGTCCTCAAACATATTTTTTGTTTTGTTTTAAATGGCGCATTTACCAAAGGTAACATTAAACTTTCAAACAGCCTACAGTTATTGCAACGTAATCATTGAATGAATTATGAGCATGGGTTTTATTCTGTACTACTCTAATAACATGCCTTTTAAATGCATCAATATACACTATAAATAGTAGGCGTAGGTTGTCAGATTCTACATTTGTTTTATGGAATGATATTTCCATTCGCTGTGCAGGGTTGCAGACTCTGTGAAGTCAAAGGTTGCATTGTGAAGCGATGACAAGTGATGTAAAGCCTTGAAGGTTCTGTGATATCAAAAACAAACTGAACCCATGGAACATAAATCATTAGACTTGGATTGGAAATTTAATAGTATTTCAAACTAGAGCACTTCAAAGAGTTGTTCTCATTATCTCCGCGTGACGTGAAGCAGGTGCTAATGCTGAAAATTTATCAGCTTTTTGTAAGCTACAATTTTTACTCACAACCCTTAAACCATGCCTACAAGCTTCGTACTCCTGTTTAGTTACAATTAGTTGTGCATATGCCGTGTAGAGAGTTTCCTTTGTCTTTCTTATTTTAGCCTAATTGAAATTTTAATGAAATGTGCAGTTCTTAGAAAATACCCGTACGAATAACAATAGGTTTGGTCAAAAAATCTGAAAGTTAGAATTTATAAAACAGTTATATTACCGGTTGTTCTGTATGGTTGCGAAACTTGGACTCTCACTTTGAGAGAGGAACAGAGATTAAGGGTGTTTGAGAATAAAGTTCTTATGAAAATATTTGGGGCTAAGAGGGATGAAGTTACAGGAGAATGGAAAAAGTTACACAACGCAGAACTGCACGCATTGTATTCTTCACCTGACATAATTAGGAACATTAAATCCAGACGTTTGAGATGGGCAGGGCATGTAGCACGTATGGGCGAATCCAGAAATGCATATAGAGTGTTAGTTGGGAGGCCAGAGGGGAAAAGACCTTTGGGGAGGCCGAGACGTAGATGGGAAGATAATATTAAAATGGATTTGAGGTAGGTGGGATATGATGGTAGAGACTGGATTAATCTTGCTCAGGATAGGGACCAATGGCGGGCTTATGTGAGGGCGGCAATAATCTCCGGGTTTCTTAAAAGCCAGTAAGTAAGTATTTATTTGTTATTTATTTATTTATTAGTTATTTATTTATTAGGTAGTTAATTATTTATTTTTATTTATTTATTAGTTATCTATTTATATATTAGTTATTTATTTATTAGTTACCCGTTTACTTATTAGTTATATATTTACTTATTAGTTATTTATTTATTATTTATTTATTTATTAGTTATTTATTTATTACCTATGGGATGGGTGGTGGAAGACACGGCGATGAAGATAGTTTACGAACCAAGGGACTTGAAGCGCTGCGAGGTAAAATACCGTCTTGTGATTGGATAACTTGGCGGCCATCTTACAATTCTTTTCTTGATAATAACGGAAAACAATGTGCTTGGAAATACACTTGAACTCAGTGGTGATATTCGGCCGGTTCGCTCGAACCGGTTGTTAAATTATTTCTAGGTTATGTTTGCAATAACCATGGACGTACCTATACCGTATATGTTTAACATAGGTACACAAGAGAGAACTGGTTGTTAAACTTCTTGAATATCACCAAGTGAACTCATGAACAGATCACGGAATACCGAACAAATAGTTTTTTGTAATGGTTCCGTGGGCTATCGGCTTTCGGATACTAACTGTGCAGCCAGCTTCGTCCCTAAAGTTAGCAGCCGAAGACTGACTCGGCTGACATTCCGCAAAACCATCATAGGACGACAATGTTTTCATACGTACAGATTGTTTGGCGCGTAATATTTTCATACAAACAGCTTAGCTACGACATGGAGCGCTGTGATCGCATTTTGTTTCCACATATGCGCTGTTCACTTATTTTTTATTTGGTGTTGTGTTATGGGAGGGGGTACTCCAGCAAATTGCTTCGTGTATATTTATGTGTGATAACTACTTCCACACTCGTGTAACATCCGTTGGTTTTTTTTTTTCTATTTTCGTACTTACAATTCGTAATTCTTTTCTCTCAGGAAAAAAGAAAAAGAAATGTATCAAACCATGTAAATTAAACAGCATGATTTCTTCGTAGTACAATACCAGCCACAGTACAATCAACTTGTATTTCGCAAGAATCACTGTTATTCCTTGCAAGTAAAACATAAACTTTTATCAGTAATGTATGCAGAAGCACAACATAGGGTATATTTGAAATGTGGAGTGGAATTAATATGGACACATTTGTACCAGCTATAAAATGGCAGTTATGCACGAGAGATCAGCTTTCATTGAGGGAAAAACACTGATGCGTCAAAATAGACGATCATCGATCGCAGATCAGAGGTTTTCGCCTTCTCACCTACAGTCTTGCAGCGCATTGATTTGCGCCCTGCATTATATTTCAGTGCCAACTAGCGTGTCTACGTTACATTACCAGGAGATCGGGGTTCGACTCACTCCGGGTTATTTCCACTGACAGTTGCTCAAATCTAGGTCCCGTAATTACTATGATCTCTTTCTTGATGTTATCAGTGGCTGCAGCATGATACCTGCAACACGTAAGAGCAGTTCTTGAAAGGCTAATTTGGCAATCTCTTCAGTGTTGCCAACTAATACCAGATGTCACCAGAGATGGTGAAGTCAAAATGCCACGTACTGAAATACTTGAATATTTGATACAGCGTCGTTAAATAATGAAGTTAAAAAAATAAAATAAAACTGAGCAGACGAAGCAATTTTCTTGACTATTACACTTTTACTACGTCACACTACTTTTGACCAATAAAACGGTACGAAAGGACGTCTTTCAGCCAATCATGGCTGCTTATCGCACAATTTTACCGCGTCCCTAGCATTTGTTTAATTTTATCGCGTCCCTAGCATTTGTTTATTTTTATCACTACCCTAGCATTTGTTTCTTTGTTTGCCAACATTTCAAACTGCACTGGTCTGGACGTCAAGAAACAGAAAATTACAAACCACTCCAGTCGATGCACAGCACTTTCAAATATGACTCGCATTGGCATTGGCATTAATAAAGATCACTGGTCATATATGAAGAGCACCATTCGGAAATCCTGAATAAGTTGAGAGATACACCATGTACATCAACGAGTTCACTTCTTTTACGCACACGTCCAATATAACATCAACTGAACCACCAACCACTAAAACGTTCAAATTTGAAAATTGTACTTTCAATAATTGTTTCTTTTAAATTTATTCATGTTTATTTTTTATTTCATTATCGTTAATTAAAACGTTTCTTGTTTATTTCATCATCCCTAATTAAAATATTTCTAACACTTTTTTATATTATTTAGGTTATGTTTATTATAGCTTCTGCTATATGATATTATGAATAGTCACGTATCAGAGATTATTTAATACTAAGATTTATTGAAAATCATCTGTCAAGTGACGTTGATTGCTGGGATCCGGATGATTGCAGTGGAATGCAAATGTTTTAATAAAAATGAAACTGAATCAACAAAGCCTTCTTGACTAGTAACCGTCCATAGAGTTCAATGAAGACTCCTAGTTGGCACAACTGATAACAAGAAAATATAATCATAAAACACTACTGCCATCTAGCGTAATGTTGAGATGGTACAATAATACATTTGAAGACAGTTATATTTTCGTAAGCCAATTAATATTTTATTGTATTGGAGTACTTCGTTACTTCTAATCTTTATACACTTTCTTCTAATCGTGTAATAGTCAATTAAATCCCACTCGAGTTTTGATTTTCTCTAGATAAATCAAAACCTCTAGTGAGATTACTGTTGATAAATATTCCAAGCCGAAGTCTGCTTCAATCTCGTGGGGAAAATCACAGATTCTTATTAATAAAGTGAAGTATGTTCTGAGGCTTCGGAGAATATTCCTCAGGAATTTGAAGCCACCTTATTTATAGACTCTAAATCAACACAGAATTTGGAAAAATTTACTAATAATCTTCGACTTGCGAAAGTACAGGGTAGTAGGAATATAGGGAGTCTTGTCTGGAGAATTCTAAATCATGAAAATCAAGCTTTCAGGTAAAGTTGATTTTAATAATTTCGAGGGAAAAATTGTTTCGGGGCCAGGTATCGAACCCGCGACCTTTGGTTAAACGTACCAACGCTCTCCCAATTGAACTACCCGAGAACTCTACCAGACACCGATCCAATTTTTCCCTCTATATCCACAGACCTCGAAGTGGGCTGACAACCGTCAAGCAACCAACATTGAGTGCACACTAACTCTGTGTGACTTAAATTGTGGTTTTCTGTTAACGTACAAGGACGTGTAATCAAATAATAATACACGTCCCTGTACGTTAACAGAAAACCTCAGTTGGGAAAGAGTTGGTACGTTTAACTAAAGGTCCCGTGTTCGATACCTGGCCTCGGAACAATTTTTCCCTCGAAATTATTTTAATCTAAATGACTTTGCATTATATTTGAAAAAGAAAATTTGCAACGGCTGATAGACTGACATCATTTCCTGGGTGAATACAAGGGAGTTATTGGCAATGGACAAAAAATGAAAATTTTTTCAGATATATGAGTGACCCAGGCTTCCAAAGTTGGGTAGCTGTTTGGTTTGGACCCGTATGCAATCAAATCCTGTACATTTGTGCTATGTAACGTTACTCCCCTGCTGTAACCTATTTGGTTACACCTAATTTTCCATGGTTTTGGTTTAAAGTGATGGGATATTTGTATGCGGTGAGCTAGCTCGATCGTTGTAAGTTCACGAGCATTTGAAATCAATATCGTGAGCGAATTTAGAGTTGAATTTGATAATTTTTGAAAACTTTTTACGTTAATTTACGTGTACTTACTGCCGATGTAGGTTGTGGTGTGGTGTGCTGTTGATCGTGTACTCCTGCGCTCGAGCTTTACATTTTTATTTATTTATTTAAGCTGGTAAAGATAAGGCCATCAGGCCTTCTCTTCCCCTCTACCAGGGGATTACAACTGCAATATTAAGAATACAATTACAATTATAATTACAATTAATATTAAATTTACAAGTACAATAAAATCAAAGTACTAAAACATTAACTGATTAATAATAGCTAGACAGTTTATTGTAAAAGTTAAGAAGAGAGAAAAAAATTTATTAATTAAGTAAAAATGAAACCTACTCTACGCTGTAAGAAAATGCTTAATAAGCTTGCTTTTGAATGCTACTAAATTCCGACAGTCTCTGATGTCGCTGGGTAGGGTATTACACAAGCGCGAGAGCGAGATTGTGTATGATGATGAATACGATGATGTCTTATGTGTTGGTATGGCTAGTATGCGGCTATTTTGCGTGCGTGTGAAGAGATTATGATATGATGACAGGTAACTGAAACGGGAGGCAAGGTAGGTAGGTGTAGAGGTGTGAAGGACTTGGAAAAGGAGAACAAGAGAATGAAAATTTCTACGTTCGTTAAGCCGTAGCCAGTTTAGAGTTTGGAAGGATGGGGTAATGTGGTCAGCGCGACGGACATCGCAGACGAAGCGAACACAAGAATTATGAACACGCTGTAATCTTTGCGACTGGTTGACATTGAGGTCAGTCAGTAGAGAATCACAATAATCGAAGTGGGGCATTACTAGTGTTTCCACTAGAATTTTCTTGAGTGATAGCGGAAGGAATTTTCGAATGCTGTTTAAGGAATGTAGTATGGAAAGCATTTTTTGCATTGTGGCAGTTGAGGGAGCGATCCGGACACTTGACTGGCGGAACTACTCGCTAAGTTGTATTGTGGTTAGTCGATAAACACAGTTGTTACACTTCAAAATTTGTTCATTGAGTAATTGCAAATTTGAGTGATGGTAATTGGCAATACAATATTCTTCGGCTGTGTTGATAATTTTATTATTATTAATTGTTTTTAGGAATCGTAGTGCACTATTAATATTATTTAATTCATGTCCTGTTTATATTAAGTGGGAGGCATATTTTGATTAATTACGGTAATTACGAATATCTTTTATGTGTTCCTTGTATCTCATATTAAAATTCCTCTCTGTGTAAAATCGCAACTTATCGGAAAACATGTCACTCGCTGTAGTTCCTCGTTGATGAGCAGTCAAGCAATTACAGAGGAATCTGTGCAGGGTGGTATACCCCACTTTCTGTACATCGGTTTTACGTACACTTTCCATTGAACACTGTGATCTCACGCCTATGGATACCTTATTTCGTCTAAGCGACATGTAGCAATAAATCCAACAATCATTTCCTTTGGAAGGCTTGGGTCCTGTCAGGCATCCATGTCCACAAATTGCATTCTTAGTGTGAGAACTCTCCTCTTGTTGAGATTCCACAAACCGAACTAATAAAATGTTATATTTTTCCCGACGTTTCTTCATCGCTGCAGATATAATTTGTACTGGTAATGGAAATTACGGGAAAACGGCTGAACGGATTTTAATAAATGACCCCTCATTTTGAAGCTTGAAACCCGACGTTTTTCGGAAAAATAGTAGTTTTCAGTGAAATGTCAATTCTCCTACACCATTTTCCTTTTTTCCAAAATCCATCTTTCGTTAGTTTTGAGAACTAATTAATTGCATTCACGGCCGACTTGATGTTCGCTTCCTTAAGCGAAGCGAGCATCAAGTCGGCCGTGTTGCATTTCAGAATAAAACAAAACACACACTACAATAAACAATAGACTATTACACGAAGGCCGTGACCTACAGGATTGCTGACATAGAGTTCAGACGGCTCAGATTCTTCCTCATCATAATGCCAATATGTCGATCTTCATTTGTGCAATTTTTTGATAACGTATAAAAATAATTTACAGGTCTGATTCTCTGGTCTGTAGTTTTCCGAGTACAGCTGTGTATTGGATATTAAGAACTACAAAACTTAAGAATGTTTGGTGACATTATTACCATTTAAAATGAAATATTATTATAGTTAATGCAACACATAATGTTATACTGATGATATGAAAGTGAAACGTATGTAAGTAGACGGAGAGAAAGAATATTTTATATTAGATCTTCATTTCTATAATTTACTGAGTAACGGCTATAGGCCTATATAAACTTGTGTTACTGAAAACTATAAAACTTACGTAAGGTAACAATATTGCTATTAAAAATGAAATACTTTTACAATTATTAATCAAGTGGTGTGGGTACTTTTCATATATGTAATGGCAGTGTGATATAGATATTTACATGTCTAATTCTCTAACTTTCCTTGGTAGTAATTGAGTCATACTTCCTATTTTAGCTGCATCTTTAAACTACATCAAAATTAATTTCATATTTCTTTAGTTTAATTGATTAGATTTGTGATCGCTGCCAAGCATATTTTGTTGTAGGGAAAATAGCATGCCATTTCACTTCTTGCTATCGTGATGAGTAAGTTTATTTCCCGCAACCAGCAACAAATGAAACACTGAAGCTGCTAACGATTTACGATGGACAATTTTATTTAGGGCGCATATAAGATTCTACAACTCTGACATATCATTCGCCTCATTTTCCACATCTCAGCAATAGATTCCTCACAACAGCCTATATTACAGAAAATATACGAAATAACATTCATTGGTACACAAATTAATCCAGCAGTATTTGATAGATCGATATTGTCTGGAAGAAGCGCAAAAAATTACAATTCATAAGAAAAGACCAAAAGGTATTGCTTATTGATAAAATAAGAGGCCTACAAGATTTTGTAATCTCTTGATCATCTCAGCAAGATCTCTTAGTGGGAAAAAGTGATTCTGCCCTCTACATTTCAGGGTAGTTCACGAAACATGCAGCAGTTATATACCAAGATGCTAAGTCTTTTGTCTTTTGTTCAAAGCATGACAAACCTTACATTTTCTTAACTTTCACCTACAATCCGCAATGACCTGAAATAGCTACTGCATTACTCCCACATAAAAAACTCGCTGATCATCCTGACATTGTTACTAGCGATTTCGCATTGAAACTCAAGAACTGAAGACGGATAGGTTCAAGGAAAAGTATTTGGCAAAAAAAAAAAAAATCAGCGGGAGTATCTTTCACTATTATGGAAGCAAATAACTATCAAAATGTCTGGTATTCTTCATTGAAAATAAATCTGAACAAATTTTACTTGAACTTTTTACGGACTTAGTTTGCAGCGATTGCTGCACAAGCCACTAGTTACACAGAAAAGTGAAATCCAGCCATCGAACTTCACTTCAACTTCATGAGGGAGCAAATGTCTCTTTCATAATCTAAATCTAAGGCAAATGACATCCGGCTTTGTTTCAGTTCCGAAGAAATGATAATATTTTTTCTGTATGCAATTCAGTCTTATTAACTCAGGTTTGAACACGAGAAATATCCGCCATAATGGGAGGCTGTAACAACGTAACAGATGTCTCATCTTGATGAAGTAGTTCGCCGAATGTAATTGATTGCCCCTGTCATTGAGCCGTTCGTAATTAGAGCTCTAAACCCATCTTTGTGGATCACATTGTTTAACGACTGAAATACGATCGCTCCCTATCCCGTTTCTGCTGTAAATATTTTAGGCGTGGTGCAATGATTTATTCCTAGATAGTGCCCAAATGTTTTTGAGTTCTCTTAACGTTTATACATATTGCAACATGACGAAATTAAAGGCAGATATGTAGATAAATTAAGTGATACAGCAGAGGTAAAACTATTGTCGTTAATACCGCAAGAGAATCCATCTTGTCTGTAGGCTAATTCGCGAAAGTGTAGTGCGAGTGAATTGTCCTAGGAGGTAGAAACTCTCGTGGTAACACTGTTTCGCGAATAAAGAAAAATAATTGATAAAAATAATGTAACATAATTATAAATAAATATGCTCATCTTTTAAACAATTATATCTTTGTCCCCTTTGCTGTGGAGACCTTCGGTCCATGGAGTCATGACGCTAAAGTTTTGGCATCTCAAATCGCCAAATTTTTATCTCCATTACTGGTGATCGTCGTTGCACTACTTATTTACGTCAACGTTTAAGTATTGCAATTCAACGCGGAAATGCAATGAGCGTTTTGGGTACTCTTCCCGAGTCCAGGCCTTTGGATGAACTCTTTCTCTTGTAAAATGTATTTAGTAACACAAAGTATCTCACCATATAGTCATGTCTTTGTTATGAAAAAAAAATAACTGAAAAAAAACATAATTATGTTACTGATAATATTAATTAAGATATTTAAGTTCGTAACTTAATATTTCATTGACCGGCATGGCCTCCTGCAATATGAAATTCGTGTGTAAATTTTTAATAATGGTTTTAGAAATTACGATGAGTAAAAAAGCAAAATTAAACAGATATTTGAGGTTATAACATTTTATTTCACCGGCCTCATTCATCACCGAAATCATATTCATAACAAATCAGTAATACATATAAAGTCGCCATCTAGTTCACAAGAATAGAACCAGTCTCAACAATAGTACACAGGCCTTCGGATTTCAACCAAAGATTAACTCGCGATATGACCAAAGATGTTAAAGCGAGTGTAACAGCGAGGAGAAAAAAATATTTTGAACTAACTAGGCCTATTTTCATCTATTGAATTATCTTCCATAATACGAGTGCTATAGTTTTCTGGTAATTTAATCGTGCTTTGTCGTCATGATAAATTATTTTGATACCGGAGGTCGAGAAATAATTATCTGCAGCAAACATGAGTTTGAAAAGCAAAATCTAATTACCTGAGGATAACTATTATCACGAATTGTATTCGGCAAGACAATTGCAATGCGAACAAATGTAATTCTGAACAACTAAACATTCGAGGTTATAATACTAAGATGCAGAAAAACAGTCGAATCGAAGCACAGATGATAAGAATAAAAGGCTCTTTGAAATAAAAACAACTGAACATTTGAGGTCATAGCAACGTATTATTTTGAACTCTTTTATCTTTGCTTACCTAAAATTTTCAACATGTTTAATTTTATTTTAAACATTTTTACTTATAATAATTATTTGTGCAATTATTGTAATTAATTATTGTTGCGTGTTAAGACTGCGAATCTCACGTAATTGATTACTAATACATCGAAACAAAGACGATACAAATAAAACAAATGAACGTAGAAGGAAAAACTAACATTTATCAATTTTGAGCAGCATACTTTTAACTACAGTCTAGTATATACAGTCACGAAGCTCAATACGTAGTAAATATGCATCCATAGATAGTTGCTAACCACTAGGATCGCTACTATCGCCTCATTACAGACAGTGCGAAATAGTACCTGCACAGTGTATTGTTCCTAGTACCCTCATAAACTCAAGCTTCGTGACTGTATATACTAGACTGTGCTTTTAACTATCAATGTAATTCGATTCTCATTGCTCAATCTAGCGTCAAAGACCTCGTTCATTGGCTGAGAAACGTTGGCATGGGATTATCGACAAAGTCTGAACTCTAAATTTTCAACTCTTTCTGTTATTAAGTTCAATAAAAAAAATTAAACATATGATTTTCATTGAAATTTAAACTGATTTTATTTATAAGGAATTTTCTGTTATTATTATTATTGTTATTATTATTATTATTATTTTTTTTTTCTAATTCTGTGTATTAACTTTCGTATTTCTTGTATGTAGATGGAACTACATCCAACTTTGGTCGTACGGGTGTTACTGTTTCTTTATTAACTATTATCCTTTATGTAGGCCTAATTTAGTATAAATAAAATAATGTCAAATAATCGTGTGATATTTCAATAACGCTATTTAACAGAAATATTAATGTAAAATTTATGACATACAGAAAGGGATTATATTATAAATTAAAATATTTAGTACTTACTTTTGCTAGCACGGCCATTACGCAATATCGCGGCCCACTGCTTTGTTAAGAAATCAATGTAAATATTTCCTTACATCTGAATATAAAGATTTTAACAAATGCGCATCAGGTTTGATGAGATTCATTGGACAAGATTCCAGTTGATATATAAGGCTTTGATTTGTTGAAACTCTATACATTTTGCACTCCATTGTGGTATTTGTAAATGGACGAAATAGTTATTGCAGTATAGGCTATGTTTAATACGAATGCCAAATTTAGCACAGTTTACAGAAGAAATAAAATTCTTACATTAATTTTTGAAATATTAAGGCGTTTGACAGAGTGGATTGGAATGAACTGATGGGGATCCTAAAGAAAATTGGCGTGGAATGGAAAGAGAGGAGGCTGTTCAGTAACCTTTATATGAAACAACGAGTCAAAGTCAGGATAGGAGAAGAAATGTCAGAAGGAAGTGAAATAGGGAGAGGAGTACGACAAGGATGCCCTTTATCACCTACTGTTCAACATCTACTTGGAGGATTTAGTGAAGAACTGTTTTCAAAACATGGGAGGAGTGATAGTAGGAGGAAGAAGAATAACTGTATCTAATATCTATAAGATTTACTGATGATATGGCATTGTGAGCAGAAGAGGAGATGATTCTAAGGGATATGTTACTGGAGCTAAATGACAGCTGTGAGCAGTATGGGATGAAGATAAATGCAAACAAGACGAAGACCGGTGTTGCCAACAGTTGTTCATATAATCCCGCTAGATGAGTTTCGAAAACCCGCGATTTTCTAACAAATATCTCTAGATTTTAATGTGTACTTAATGCTTATTATTGTTCAATTTTACAACACCAACAACAATAATAATAATAATAATAATAATAATAATAATAATAATAATAATAATAATAGTAGTCAAGATAGAGCATCCACCTGCCAATGTAACGAATATTGCACACTTTTATCATTGCCAATGTGGCGCTATAAAGAATTTTGAACACTTTTATCACAGACACAAGATATTTAAATTATATTTAAATTTTATTATATATACTATATATATTTATATATATATATATATATATATATATACTTACTGGCTTTTAAGGAACACGGAGGTTCATTGCCGCCCTCACATAAGCCCGCCATTGGTCCCTATCCTGAGCAAGATTAATCCATTCTCTATCATCATATCCCACCTCCCTCAAATCCATTTTAATATTATCCTTCCACCTATGTCTCGGTCTCCCTAAAGGTCTTTTTCCCTCCGGCCTCCCAACTAACACTCTATATGCATTTCTGGATTCGCCCATACGTGCTACATGCCCTACCCATCTCAAACGTCTGGATTTAATGTTCCTAATTACGTCAGGTGAAGAATACAATGCGTGCAGTTCTGTGTTGTGTAACTTTCTCCATTCTCCTGTAACTTCATCCCTCTTAGCCCCAAATATTTTCCTATGCACCTTATTCTCAAACACCCTTAACCTATGTTCCTCTCTCAAAGTTTAGAATCCAAGTTTCACAACCATACAGAGCAACCGGTAATATAACTGTTTTATAAATTCTAACTTTCAACTTTTTTGACAGCAGACTGGATGATAAGAGTTTCTCATCCGAATAATAACAGGCATTTCCCATATTTTTATTCTGTGTTTAATTTCCTCCCGAGTATCATTTATATTTGTTACTGTTGCTCCCAGATATTTGAACTTCTCCACCTCTTCAAAAGATAAATTTCCAATTTTTATATTTCCATTTCGTACAATATTCTCGTCACGAGACATAATCATATACTTTGTCTTTTCGGATTTTAACAGTAACATATATATATATATATATATATATATATATATATATATATATTGTGAATTTTATTAGTAACAATAATGTAATTTATTCGCCACAACAATAATTCCTTTCTACAATTCGCCTTAAACGCTCTCGTCAACAATTGGATCTTCACTCAACACAGTATTCGTTATAGCACTCCACCGACGACAATGACAATTTACTTGGACTATTACGCACAACAACGAACTGTTAATCTTAACTTATATTTACAAAGGACTATTTACAAATCAGAACTATCAGTTCTCAGTTCACAGTTCTTCTAGCTCAGTCACTCGAGTTCACAGTATCTCGAACCACAGACCTTCAGAGACAGTTCACTGTACTCGAACTCGGGTCCCTCCAACTGCGGTCCACTGCACTCGAACTCAGGCCTTCGGCTGCTGACGCAGTTGCGGACGCACACTCGAGTCGAACTCCGGTATACAAGACTGGCTTCCTTGCTCTGGCTTTCTCACTGACTGAATAACTGAAAACTCTGCTCTAGTTCGCTGGCGCCTGCTCTTTTATAGCAAAAACATAGTTGCGAGAAATTTCTACAGGTGTGTAGAGAATTATCTCGATATCTCCACTTCGACGGACTTCTGGAATAGTTGGGAAGGTCGTTCCACATTCACTGCGTTAAGTAGCAGCTGCGCGCGCAGCCTTCCTTTCCCCTTTCCCCGTAAGCCCGCGCGATATGCTCTCTCGCGGGACGCTGGTCGTGAGTTCGAATCTCACGTCGCTGTCACATATATATATATATATATATATATATATATATATATATATATATATATATATATGGAATTATGACCACATTAACACATACATTATTTCACAAAATACACATTGAACTAATTAAATGTAATTATGAAAGCCGCCAATAATGCTAATATGAATTTCATTTCAGAAACTTGAAAGATTTAAAAACCGCTAGTATTCCCGCTAAGTGGGATAATATAATTTTACCCGTGAGACTTTTATCCAAAAAAGCTAAATTTAGCGGGAAAACCGCTGAATTGGTAACACTGACGAAGACCATGGTCATAGGAATAAAAGTAAAGAACGTAAGAGGTAAGCTGATCCGGACGTCACTTGTGAAGGTCAGGGTGATCTGTGCTGAACCTGTTAATTGTCCGGAGTGAAGGAGGCAGGCTTCGTTTAGCGTATTAACGAAGTAAAAATTGAAGTTCAAATAAAATTGTGAAGGAATATTAGATTGCTGTGATTTCTTACAGCCTACGGGGCGCGGACTGTTTCACTTCCGTCAACTTTAAATGTGTGTCTGTTGATCTTCGCTAATAAAAAACATTTTGTGCGCGGATACGAGTCTAAAATAGACCGCGACATCTGGATACCACGTTCCTCGTTGAGCAATGTGATCTGTTCACAATACTGGACTCCCGGCGGAATGAGTTGTAGGGCCTTCCAATGATGTCGGTTGACCCTTAATAGAAAGAAAGGTATTATTCAGGTCAAGTCGTCCATAGCGTACGCCTGTGAACATAGAAGCATCCTGTCACAACATCGAATATAAAAACCTGTTCAAAGTAGATAAGCCTATACAGGGACCGAAACTTTAGCCTCATTCTAGTAACCGTGATCAGATAATTACTGAAACGTCTAGTTAGACATAGGAGGGAAAATATATACTCGTATTGTAATGTGCTCAAGTCTTGTTGAGCAGCCGGATTTTGCGTACGATTAGCTCTACGCCATGTATTTGGTGATATATAAAAATTGTTTTGAAAAAAGGTAGTAGGCCTAATATAATAAAATAATAATAATAAATAATACTTATTTATTCATTTAATTATTTATTCATTTATTTATTTACTTATTTATTTATTTAGTCATTTATTTATTTAGTCATTTATTTATTTATTCATTTATTTATTCCCTTATTTATTTACTTATTCATTTATTTATTTAGTCATTTATTTGTTTATTCATTTATTTATTTATTCATTTATTTATTTACTTATTTATTTATTTAGTCATTTATTTATTTATTTAAACTTCACCACCAACTGAATTAAGCTTCCAATTATATGTTGCTTACATTGATACATATACAAAATACATAATAAGAAAAAACAAATAAACAAAACAAGAAACACAAACGAAAGAAAGATACATAATGGATGCTAGAATATAATATTGCAGTTAATATTAGTGCCAAATGTCAATATAATAATACAGAATTATTTCAAAATTAGAGTAAAAACATTATAGTAGGCCTACACGTATTCATAATTTAAGTATCTAAGGAAATATAGTTCTTCTTAATATAGCATGAAATTTTTTTAACGGATAAACTGATATCTAATTGAGAATCACAGTTTAAAGACAGAGAGTTATAAGTATTACATATAATAAACAATGGAGAGTTCTTGAAGAAAACAGTTCTAGGAATAGGAATAATAAAAGGTTGCCTATGACGTAATTCTGTTCTTTTTACATTGAACTGAAGGAATTAAAGAGAATCACAGTTATTCAATATACCGCTAACAGTCTTATATAGTAAAATTTCGCTATTTATTAATCGTCTAGATTTTAAAGTTTTATAATTAAATTAAAAAAGTAACTGATTATATGAAATTTGCTTTTCATAAGACGACGCGTGATGTTTTTTTTTTTTTTTTTTTTAAATATAAGTAACGTAAAAATCTTTTCTGTATCATTTCTATTTGCATTTGATGGGACTGGAACTGCCGTGACCATATTATAGACGCATACTCTAGTTTACTCCTAACTAGAGTTTTATAATAGGGTATCAGTAGTATTTATATTTTAAAATTATTTTGTATTTCTGATTATAAATCCTGTTGATGATAATAATAACAATAATTCGTGACGCAACAGTCCATAAAACTAAGACCTACCAGCCGACTGTTGGCTTCACGTCAACATGCCTTAGCAGAAGTGCACGATCATCGAACCATTACGAGGATGATTCCCGGGCGGATATTACTGGTTTCTGGGACCGAATTTCGCTACCAATTGTACCTCCTTAAACTCATTACGATGCTGGATGAGCACTTGTCCCATACTCTGACCAAAATTTTCCTCACAAGGACTCGAACCAGCGTCCACTCCCATCACTTAGTTTAAGAATGTCGTTTTAGACCACGGCGCTTCTGTCCAGGAGCATTTCTTCTTGTCATTCCCTTTATATCTTATTTCAATTAGGCGTACGTTATTACTTTTGATATCTCTTCCTGTATGGAATATATAATTACAGAAATATGTGTGCAGTAAAGGAAGTTATGTTAAGAGAAAGTTTTCTTCGAACAACTTCAATGTTTTGAGAAGGATTATGAAATTAGTCAATTAAAAATGCTGGATGTATTTGGTGCTCGGTTGAGGAAAGTCTTTTCAGATTTTCTTTTTCCACTTGATCTTGCAGCCTTGGGGTCGGCAAGAAATTAAAAGTTCTTAACGTTAAACTGCGCGAAGCACTTTTTGAATAGGTTCTGTGCCGAGAGGAGGAGAAGAATCCTATCGTGCAAACTTCTCAAAGAGGAAAAAGAATCCTGTAATGCCAGTGACCAACCATTTCTATGCCTCTGAACTTTACAGCCCTTAGTAAGATCAGTATCAAGTTCCCTAGGAAGGTCTTCATTTGGTAAATTCTTTTAACATTGTAATTATTCTAAGTTTATATGAAATAATGGGAACGTCCAAGATAACAGAGAGGGTCTGGAATTGAACGTGTTACATCAGCTGCTTGTCTATGCAGATGACGTGAATATATTAGGAGAAAATCCACAAACGATTAGGGAAAATACGAGGATTTTACTGGAAGCAAGTAAAGAAATAGGTTTGGAAGTAAATCCTGAAAGGACGAAGTATATGATTATGTCTCGTGACGGGAATATTATACGAAATGGAAATATAAAAATTGGAAATTCATCTTTCGAAAAGGTGGAGAAGTTCAAATATCTTGGAGCAACAGTAAGAAATATAAAATTATACTCGGGAGGAAATTAAACACAGAATAGAGATGGGAAATGCCTGTTATTATTCGGTTGAGAAGCTTTTATCATTCAGTCTGCTGTCAAAAAATCTGAAAGTTAGAATTTATAAAACAGTTATATTACCGGTTGTTCTTTATGGTTGTGAAACTTGGACTCTCTCTTTGAGAGAGGAACATAGGTTAAGGGTGTTTGAGAATAAGGTTCTTAGGAAAATATTTGGGGCTAAGAGGGATGAAGTTACAGGAGAATGGAGAAAGTTACACAACGCAGAGCTGCACGCATTGTATTCTTCACCTGACGTAATTAGGAACATAAAATCCAGACGTTTGAGATGGGCAGGACATGTAGCACGTATGGGCGAATCCAGAATGTATATAGAGTGTTAGTTGGGAGGCCGGAGGGAAAAAGACCTTTGGGGAGGCCTAGACGTAGATGGGAAGATAATATTAAAATGGATTTGAGGAAGGTAGGATATGATGGTAGAGACTGCATTAATCTATCTCACGATAGGAACCAATGGCGGGCTTATGTGAGGGCGGCAATGAACCTACGGGTTCCTTAAAAGCCAGTAAGTAAGTAAGTAAGTAAGTAAGTATAAACAATTATGAGAAATGATATCGCCTAAGTCACGCACAACTGTACTTAGGGATGTCGGTGATCCCCTCACTTTTTCATTTCTTCTAGTTGATCATCAGTAAGGTGCAGATTCCTATGTAATTAAATATTTTTCTTGCGTGTGATAAAACACAATTAACAAAGTCAACAATTCCGAATGTCAAGTTTCAAGTTTAAAACCCGAATTTTATTTCACATAAAAACACATATTTTCACAAAAAATTTATGTAAAAACATATTTTCAGGAAATCTATTATAAACACATAAATCTTGGAGTTTTTTTTACGTAAATGTTTTTTTTTCAAGAACTTTTAAATATTTTAAAACTAAATCAATTATATCACTCAGAAATACGTTATCTTTTTAAGAATTCTTGGTTGCTTCGTGTTTCTATGGGCTGTGTGGTGTATCCATGATCCATTTTTGTAATAGTATCGCCTCAAGTTCTGAGAACTGCTAGGCAGCATATCAGTGTTATTATTAGAGAATAAATTAACATGGACAAGAAGGAGAGATTTTGCAATACATAATTAGGAATGTTTATTGTTTCTGAAGATGATTTCATTCCGCGCTTTGTTTGTGAAACACAACGGATAAGAGCTCGGGTACAAACATTATTTAATTTAAACAAATCTCTCGCCTCTCGTTCATGCCTATGAAGTGAGGAAATACATCTTGTTGTGATTCCCCGTTATCGGACCATAAGCATAAGCTGCGTAGTGTAGACGTGGTGGCGTCGCTATGGGAAGCTTTTCTCCGACATTGTCAATCAGTAGCTAGAAACATTTTTTCACGTTAAGACGTTAATTAGAAGACGCCTAAAATTAAATTGAGTTTAAGATCGCGTCTACAGCAATATGTAGATGAATTTAGAAACATTTTTACTACCGACGGAAAAGTGTTATTTTGCCAACCATGTGGTAAATCAGTAAGTGCAGATCAGAGCTCTCAGGTAACCCAACATTTGCCTGGAAACAAGCACATTGCCGCTGCTTCACGTGTGCATTCACGGCAAAACAGTGGATATAAAAAAATGTGTAAAGTTGCTCAAGTATTGGAGGGTGTGCCTGTAGGTGAAATTGACAGTGTTTGTGTTTGTGACATTCCTCTCTTTAAATATGCACGTCTGACGTCCTGTGATGTGGAAACATCGTTTTCACAGTATAAGTCGTTGTTCAGAGATAATCGGCATGCATTTGTGATGGAGAATTTGGAGATGACCTTTGTTGTTCACTGCAATTCTCGGACAACTACTAGCAACTGATACTCAAGTGTGATTGGTGAGCTAAATAAGGTATTTTTGTCGTATTTAAAAAAAAAATATATTTTTTTTTTTTTTAGCAAATATTTTCGTACTTTTTAGCACATAAAAAATAAATATATTTAATTTTTTTAGCACATAAAAATCCGCTCCCTAATCATCAGCCTGGCTGTGGCGATATGACTTACTTCTTACTGAGTGTAAAGTCGTTAACAGGGTGAAGTCATCGCTGATGATTATGTTCCATGCCTTCGCTTCGTTTCTCTGGTTATGGATCCTTCAGACAGTACTGCAAACACAAGAGATCTCATGAAATGTGTTTCGACATATTGTATTCCTACTGGGATTGACACATTTATTGCATGCAAAGAACAACCACCATTGTTGTCTATACATTGAGATTAATACGAGATACACCTCAAGTTCATAACGGTTACCAGATTTTACGTGCCAAATTTACACTGTGGCTTTACAGCCGAAACGAATGAGAGATGAATGTACGGCCATTTCGACTATAGAGAAATGCATGAAGAAAGTATTTTTTCTTTGTTATCCCTAGCGTCCTAGTATAATTGGGGTCAATCATCTTTCTTCAAGTTATAAATCTAAAAAGCCGTAATTATATCTTACGTACATAGGCTAATACTGTGATTATTTCTATGGTATAAGTTGGAAGTATGCCTTTGAGTATTGCCAAAAACTGGCTTGATGCAAACCTACTTTCTTTAAATATCATGAAATCGAAATTAATTCCTTTTCCAGTAACCGGTCTTCAGAAAACTAAATTTCAAATTCAATTTCAAAATTAAGATACATCACTCTTATTGTTGATGCCCTAAATGTTGTAATACTCATTTTTGGAAGAAACTTAATCTATTAAAAATTTAGATATCGTCCCTGAAAAACATATAAGATGGGATAAACATTGAGCTTACTTAAGTAACAACACACTTAAATGCCATCGAGTTGGGCCGGGATCGAACTCGCAACTTCGGACACAGAAGGCCAGCGCTAAACCAACTGCGCCATTCAGGGCGACAGTAAGGAACTAATCCGAAGCAAAATATGTATAGACAAAGTATTTTGGAAAGGGTGAATGAGTTGAATTATTTTGGATATAGCTGATCTAGGCTATAAAGGCGAAAATGATGTTTGAAAAAATAAATACACAAAGCCAATGTGTGTTATGAACAATACATTCAAAACTTCACACGTTCAAAACACACCAGCTTACACGTCAGCAAAATTCCTCCAAGACCTGTGCTCTCATATGGGAGGATCCGCATTCCATTTCCTTCGTGCACGCCGCTGACCATGTATAACTGATTTAAACTCTGCAAACGAGAAGACGCATTGCACTTTACGCTGTGGCGCCACATCTCTACGGACAAGGAAAGGATTGATCATAACCTGTTCCCATTCCGTTCACGCACTTGCGAGGCAGGTGAAGCAATAGTGACCTTGAAAGTGTGACAGAATAAATCTCTTAGATATTTTCTATCGATAGCGCTTTATGTTGCAAAATTATAATGCACAATTCTCGCATTCTGTTCTATTGTTCTTGTATAAAATGGGTTATTCCATAATATTTGAAATCGATAATGCAGTAAAAAAACCAGTAAAAAACCTTGCATTTTTATACCTAATTTTTTCCCTATTTATACAAGGTGGTGAGGAGAGTGCATGTTCAAAAATATACTATCGAATTCAAACGGTTTTCGTATTGTTAAGCGACAAATTTAGCGTATTTTAGAAAAACAAGCCTCTTTCAGCGCTCAGAACTCTGGAACCATTTACTACAGAACATTGAACGAGGAGCTCATTTTGATGCTGACATTTGGTAGGTTATGATAAGAAGTAATCCTTATTTTTATTGTATACAGAGACACACATAATCTGATTTTACTTATTTTTAGGATTTTTTTTGCCCATTTGTAAAAATGTAAAAAAATATTGAGAAAAAACCTTGCATTATTAAGAGGGATTCGGCATTGTTTGCTTAGTGGCTCGGCAATAAGTTTCGAGGGTATTAAATAGATTATTTTCACACGCCTGGACTTGAACGGCGCAGTACGACTTGCACTGGCCGAGAGCTGAAGAAAAGCGAGTGTTAGGCGTCATTTACTCCTGTGCTTATGAAAACTTGTGATAAAGCTAGCCCAGCTATGCGCTACTAGACGATACATCACGTGTTTGTCTCCTGGCCTTGCTTGTCTGGGCTAAATCCCGCCTCACAGTCAGATGGTTATTTCACGCGCGTACTATTTATTTTCTTTATTTGATATTTTCAATATTTTCTTATCAACATACCATCAGTAAAAAATGTGTGTTTATTTGTACTTTCAATGCGGAATCTAACCATATATTTTAAAAATAGTTTTTTCGTGGGCAAGGGCGTCTTAATTAAGAAAAATCTAAATTTCTCCATTTCCATAAAAAGTAAGAAAAACCGTTTACATGTCAATATAAACTTTAACTTTTCAGCATCAAAATAAACCATGATTTTGATCATTGGGTGAAAGGGTTTCGGAGCCACAACAGTTTAAAGTTGCTAATTTTATGAAAATACGATAAATTTAAATATTTTAATGTAAACACTATGAAGTTCTGATGCCTCAAACTTTGCACAAAGCATTGTATCACAGTTGTCTACGGACAGAAAAAGTTTCATTGTATTTAAAAATTGCAAGGCCAATTGTCTCTATATTTCGGTCGATTTGAGATGGAATAGCCCTTACGGTACCTTTAGTCCGCACACTCTGTAGAATAGCGTAACAGACATCATCTAGTACGGAAAATGATGATGATTATGATAATAATATTTGAAAGATATTACCGTTAAAGATAAGACACAGAATAGTGATGATGTGCAGTTCATGCCACACACTCTTTGAGCACTACGGACTGTGATATGCTTTATAGGCAGCGAGTTCCGTGATCTCATAGCAACGCGAGACTGTTGGAAATTAGAAATCCGAGCACTTGCAGAAGCACATTCCAGGACTACAGACGTGATGTCAAACGTCGGAGTCTCGCATAGGTCAAAGCGCAGGAATACATGAAATCCTAGTTGATAATGCACTCCACACACGATATCGCCATTGGAATAACCTGGTACAGTTGTTCATTAAAGCTGCGTCTAAGAGAATAGAATACCAGAGCAGAATGCCTGTTGAGGCAGAACCAGGTGCCAGTTGCTCTCTAATCATTTTTCCTTGGATCGTTTAGACATCTCGAATTTGCTAATTTGAAAACTCTGTTATTTTGTTTCATCCTTGATATTTTTTGCTTCTGCTCCAGTCATTAGTCTTTCCAAGAACATCTCAATAAATATTTCTCATATACACAAGCCAATTTTTCCGAGAAGTACTACAGTATGTACCTATGCGTGAAATGGAGCTTTACAGTAAATCTAGGCATAATTAAATTCTCAAACAGGTTTATATAAAAATGTGAAAGTAAATATATATCTAAATTTTATACGTCATGAAGGCACTTAGGGGTATGGTGATAGAGAGATATTAAAGGATTTGCTCCATGCTATCATTTGATCTGGACACTATAATTTCAAATTTATTTACAATTTACATTTGAATTTAATACATATGAATAGATCGTCCAACGAAATGAGCATATGCTCGTGCTCCAGCTCATTTCAGTCCATAGTTCTACATAAATTTTAAGGGATCACATAATAATGCTGATGATATAAATAATAGTAATAATAATAATAATAATAATAATAGTGATAAAACAAAAATATTTACAATAAAATAAATGCTAAGACGGATAAAATAAAATATAAAACCACTAGCAGAGTTAATACAACTTAAATAAGCATATAATAACCGGAAAAAATGACGAACTCGAAAATCAACAGAAAAGTTCGTTGTATCGCAGACGACAGCAACCGCCGTATTGACATTGTGTTGTGCATTAATAAGGTGGTGTGGTCAGCACCACGCTCCGACCTCCAGAGGAAGACCCGGGACTCAGTTTGACAGGAGGCTGAGTGAAGGTCTTGGAAAGAAAAGCTTTAATTGTTACACAGTGATAATCTTTCAATTTTTTTCGGTATCAGAGGAATTACAACTTTTGAAATCATATTTGACGCATCGTAAAGAAATGGTTCACGTAAAAGATTAATTAATTCTTCAGAGCCTAATGTAAATAGTGGAGTCTCGCAGGGATCAGTGTCGAGCCCTTCTTATTTTTATTGTTGTCAATGATCTATCAAGTAGTATGTCTATTCCTGCTACCATAATGTTTGCAGATGATACTTATTTTGTTACGTCCACACCTGTGGAGTAACGGCTAGCGCGTCTAGCCGCGAAACCAGGTGGCCCGGGTTCGATTCCCGGTCGGGGAAAGTTACCTGGTTGAGATTTCTTCCGGGGTTTTCCCTCAACCCAATATGAGCAAGTACTGGGTAACTTTCGGTGTTGGACCCGGACTCATTTCACCGGCATTATCACCTTCATCTCATTCAGACGCTAAATAACATAAGCTGTTGATAAAGGGTCGTAAAGTAACCTATTAAAAAATTATTTTATTACTTTTGGCAATAACTGAAACATTTTGAAACAAGCGAGTGAAAAATTGACAAAAGCGTGCGAATATTGTACGAGCACATCTGAACAACATCTATAGGGAGCAATGGATAGGGAGAGCGGGACTGTTGTGTGGCCAGCCTGATCACCCGACTTCACGCCCCTAATCTTTTTTGGGGCGGGAATGTGAAGTGTACACCACACGGATAGAGAGGAACTCACTGTGCGGGTATTCGCTGTTTTGCATCAAATTCGGCGCAGACCAATAATCTTCGGTGGAGTCCGATAATCACTGCATAGACGGTGTTATGAATGTCATCAGGTTCAGGGTAGACACTTTAAACACCTGTAACTTGTCAGCAAACATAATTGAAAAATAATTAATTTCATAATTGTTAATGTCACTAAAACTTATTTTTTTTTTTTTCCAGTGTCGTGTATCTCCTAAACGAGGCATCAGAGAACATGGGTTGTTTAATGAAAAATGATCCTCATTGCGAGATCTATCGATTCCTAGAGTTTGTCGGAGAGTTCCTGAAACACTCTGTATACTAACAAAGATAACAAAAGATGTAGTATGTCTGTCATAATCAGGCTTCGAGACTTGGGACCCGATAGAGGAGTTCAGTGGGAAATCCGCATAACGGCGTACTGAGTATAGTGGTAAAGCGTACAGTGGGTGGGGTACTGTAGAATGAATGCCAACAAATACACAAAGGAAAACGCTCTGGATTTGAAGGTTCTGACGAATAATTTGGTTTTCATACAAAGCCATTTTCAAACTGTGTCTGAAACTATTACACGGTTAGAAAAGTCAGAGCAAGAGATGCCGGAAGCCCTCAAATTAATTGAGGAAATGATACAGAGAATTAATGAGACACCAAGTACACCGGTTACTGAACGTGTAAAACAGAAGTGGAAATCAATTTTATGTAAAAATAACGGATATGGAACATTGTGTAACATGAACAGCAAATTAGTGGACATAGAGTCACCCGAGAATAAAGGGCTGTCTCTTAGAGACTGCAATGATGTTAGGTTTTTTCGTTTTGCTCCTATTACGTCATGCGACGTAGAGCGCAGCTTTTCCACAGTACAAACTGTGTTTGGCAGATAACCGAAAAAGATTTACGTTTGAGACACTGAAAATGTATCTTGTAGTACATTGCAATTCGGTACTGTAACTGCACTTCCTAAAGACGACCAATAAGATAAATGAAGAAATTAAAATTGCTACATGTTTATTTCCACCATTAACACTGTGTATAATTAAACACAGATGCTTATAAAGGCAGGAGAATAAATGTTTTTCATATTCTCTTGACATTGTCATTGTGTAATGTATATTTACTTTCAGAATGTACATATGTGTGTTTCTCCATACTACCGTACTCTACTCTAAATAGCAACGTTGTTACCTCAACACATCTCTACCTTTCACTACCTGCAGCGAGTCAACAACCTATAGAATATGCACAGTAAACTTATTGTATCGGGTCCCAAGTCTCGAAGCCTGGTTATAATGAAACGTTATTGAACACACAATAATGGAATAAATGTTACGTCACTGGCAGTGGTGACGTCATTAGTCTCCGCGTGTGGTACCAAATAAACCGGGTTGTAAGCGACGTCCTTGGGTAATTAACAAAGTGTGGCGTCCCCGGTTCTTGCGCGAAGTAGAATTGCATTGCGCCTTGCAATCGGTAATGAAGACGCTGCACTGGCGGAACTTTGTCATGCACAATTAGAAAGAAGGTGTTCCAGAACGAACGACTACGTGCGGGCACTCTGCCAGGAATCCCAGGCTGGGAAAAGAAATAAAAACAGAGATCGTCGCGAGTGCCTTTGGAATGCAAGCGTAAATCAAGAACAAGGCCATTATCGTGTGGTGTGATATATGTAGCGACACAAGATTGCATGGAAACTGACTTTATTTTCCATAAACTTTCTGTCTTCTCTTTCCTGCGATGGAATTATATTTTCCTTTCGTACAAAAGGCCTACAGCCTACTGAAACAGTACAATGACCACGTGCCGGGCATTGCCTGTTTAACTTGCTGCCATTGAACTATTCTCCGTAATCCAGACAAATGCAGGGTAGGAACATTAGACGAAGAATTATTTTGAAGTCCGGAAGTCCGGTGTGAAAGATGCTGACTTACTGTACGTTTTATATTTTCTTCCAACACTCCACATTCACCTTCTTCTAATCCTCCACTGTCCACTCTCTTCTAAATCTTTACCGCCCCAAATTACTAATTCTCCAGTGCTTCTATCTTATACAGGGTGATTCAAAAGTTCAATGAAATAGATACACTATTATTAGTGCAGATAGCAAAAAATTAAAACAGAGGACAGTTGTTGTGAATGGGTGGTTTTAAATCTAATGTGCTTGAATTTTCAATATAGAATAAATCGTTGAGGCTTACACTAGATCAACACACCCGCTAATCCCAATTCAATCAAGTTAGTGGCTTTTCCAATAGTTCTAGTGGATTTTAGAGTTATTATTTATCGAAGAAATATTAGTGGACATGGAGAGATTGGCGATTATTTAACTTCTCACAGTGCAAGGAAATATTTCTTTACATTGACTATTACACTCCTACTACGTCACACTACTTTTGACCAATAAAACGGTACGAAAGGACGTATTTCAACCAATCATGGCTGCTTATCGCGCAATTTTATCGCGTCCCTAGCATTTGTTTAATTTTATCGCGTCCCTAGCATTTGTTTAATTTTATCGCTTCCATAGCATTTGTTTCTTTGTTTGCCAACATTTGAAACTGCGCTGGTCTGGACGTCAAAAAAAAAAAAATATATATATATATAAATTACAAACCACTCCAGTCGATGCACAGCAGTTTCAAATATGACTCGCATTGGCATTCAAGAACAAGAATTAATAAAAATCACTGATCATACCTATGCATCTTCTGAAATCCGATTTACAAATAAATGAAGAGCACCATTCGGAAATCCTGAATAAGTTGAATACACCATGTAGGCCTAAATCAACGAGTTCCACTTCTATTACGCACACGTCCAATATAACATCAATTGAACCACCAACCACATTCAAATTTGAAATTGTACATTCAATAATTATTCCTTTTAAAATTATTCATGTTTATTTTTTTATGCCATCGTCGTTAATTAAAACTTTTCTAACACTTGTGTATATTAGTTAGGTTATGTTATAGCTTCTTCTATGATATTATGGATAGTCACGTATCAGAGATTGTTTAATATTAACCTAGATGGACCAAGCTTTTTTAGTAACACGCTGGACCAAGGGAGGGCTAATTAATGTCCACCATTATATTTTAGCTTTATGGTTGTATTTACAATTTTTACGTAAGTATTATTTCTGTATTGAGTGAATTAAGTAAGAAATAATATATATTGAAAACAAATATTTTTTATATCTTGAAAATTGTCAAATTAAATTAATTATTGAAAGTTAATGCTTGAACAAATTCTTATGCATTATTCACATCTTCATTCAGATTTATCCACCTCATTCACACACTCACAGCGTGTGTTTGTCTTTTGACTGTGTTTTCCACACACATACAAGTTGCATTTTCCACAAACAATGGTTGTTTTTCCTAATTTATTTAGTTTTCACTCTTGGTGCAAAACTATTTGCTATGTATGGCATCTCCGTTTCCCTAATGGCTGCTGCTATTTCTGCGTTGTTTTTGTGATTTTCTTCTTGAGGATGGCTTCCATTGACATAATGATATTATTCTGCAGTCCAATTATATTTGCAGCACCATGTTCCACATTTGGTTTGATTAGTTGTAACCCCAGTTCCTGTAGATAAAAGCGCCGCCTGTTTGTTTTCTTGTCATTAGATCTCCAACCTGCCTTGTGTTCTTATCATCAAATCTGATGATAGAAGATCACGAAATCTGTTCCGACTCATGCTGGCTATGTATACTGACCTTCCAAGCTCTTGGGACCATAAGTCATGGTAATCTAGGTTGTTGTAGTTATTTGCGCCCATCAAAATGAGAGTACCTATGAATGCAAGGGTTTCAGTTGGACTTGTTTCTTAGACACTCCTTCTCTCTGCTTCCTCGTTTGTGTGTTGCACAATTTTAGACGCAACTTCATCAGTAAACCCATCATTATCACCATTATCATAATCACAGTCCAGGTCTTCAATTTGTTGAACTTCATCTTCAGTTTCACTAAGACACTCATCAACAATATCATAACTTTCTTCCTCGTAATGTTCTAAAACTGCTTCCGTTTCACTTTCCATATTATATAATTATCTGCTCATATTTCTGAATCAGACCACGGTCAGAGACAGAATAACACTGTTTATAAAATGAGTTTTCAATCCATACAGCAATTCCAACAATGTACGAGGCGCGTCCATAAAGTAACTTTCCCACTCGTCCCACAGCTAGCAAACATTATGTTGCGCGAAGCGACTGCGTGTACGTGATGGAGTACTGTCCTGGCATGGCGCATGCTCTAGCGGAACTTCCCGAGTGCTCTCAGTAGCTTCGTTTCATTGGTTGAAGATGGGCGCTCCTATTCCGGCTCCCGCCGCGTGTGAAGTGCGATCAGTGATAAAGATTTGAATGCACAGGGTATAGCGCCGATTGAAATTGATCGTCAGCTGTGCCAGGTCTATGGGCCCAAGATCATGAGCAAGCAGATGGTGCGTTGCTCCACAAGGTCGTCTGTGATGATGGTTGGCCTCCCACTGCACTCCTCGTCCTGCACATTTTGGCGTCCTGCTGAAAATTGTCTACAGCAGCGATGCACCATCTGCTTGGTCATGAACTGGCACAGATGATAAATTTCAATCGGCGCTATGCCCTATGCTTTCAAAACCTTATCACTGATCGCACTTCACACGCAGCGGGAGCTGGAATAGAGCTTCCATCTTCAACCAATGAAACGAAGCTACTGAGCACTCGGGAAGTTCTGCTAGCGCATGCGCCATGCCAGGACATTACTCTATCACGTACACGCAGTCGCTTCCTGCAACATATGGTTTGCTAGCTGTGGGACGAGTTGTTACTTTATGGATGCGCCTCGTAATATAATGTTGGTTTCCAAATAAGTCCATTGTTACAACATGTTTGGAGTTGCGAATAATAAGTTCATTGTCGTAACATAGTCCCGCGCCGTGGCGTCGTGGTCTAAGGCATCCTGCCTAGGACTCGCATTACAGAATGCGCGCTACTTCGAGTTCTCATGGAGGAAGAAATTTTCTCATCAAATTTCGGCCAGTGTATGGACCGGTGCCCACCCAGCATCGTGATGCACTAGCTACGATAAGTAGCGAAAAACCGGTTCCTCAAACCAGCTATAACGGCTGAGGGGATCATCGTGCTACCCACAAGATACCTCCGTTCTGGTTGGATGATCGTCCACCTCTGCTTCGGCATGTGGACGTGAGGCTAGCAGCCAGCTGGTCGGTCTTTGCTCTTCATGGGCTGTAGTGGCATGGATTTACTTTTTTTTGTTGTAACATATATTAATTTATAATTTTGAATAAAAAATTGTTACGTGTTGGACCAAGAGAGGGTTATTTTGTGACCACTTCGAAATTTGGTCCATATATTTAGGTTTTCAACCAAAAAAACTTGATTTTCTTTATTGAAATATTAACTTTATACTATTTCTGACACAAAATGAGAACACCATGGTCTGAACATGTTCTATACTATAATAGCAATAGTTCTAAAAAGTGTGGACATAAATTGACCCTCCCTTGGTCCATCTAGGGTTAAGTTTCATTGAAAATAATCTGTCAAGTGACGTTGATTACTGGGATTCGGATAATTGAAGTGGAATGTTGCATTTTAATAAAAATGAAACTGAATCAACAAAGCCTTCTTGACTAGTAACATTGCCATCGTGTATATAGATCGAGAACTTCTCGACAAGATGGCATTGCTCACTACTGCCATCTTGCATGCATCTAGCGTAATATTTGTAATGTTGAGATGGTACAATAATACATTTGAAGACAGTTGTATTTTCGTAAGTCAATTAATATTTTATTGTATTGGAGTACTTCGTTACTTTTAATCTCTATATACTTTCTTCTAATCGTGTAATAGTCAATTAAATCCCACTCGAGTTTTGATTTTCTCTAGATAAATCAAAACGTCTAGTGAGATTACTGTTGATAGTATAAGAATTGAGAAAAATTTCATTCTTGCCTGGCAGTTTTCCCTGAACTTGTATTGGCAACAATGGTATAATATATGTAATAGTCCAACATCCTGACACTCTAAATGTGCTAAATGCCAGTTTTTCAAATTTCATTTTATTCAACCTAAGAGAGGTACCTCCATATGAGAATATCATACTGAATTGTCTTCGATAAATCGTCGTAAAATAATAAATTAAGAAAAAGTTACTAGTCCACTGCAACACAAAACAAGTAAATAACTACTTTCAATGACACCGACTCAGGAACAACCAAGGCACAGCAGTTCAATGCGCATGACCCACGCCGTCTTGTATTGGACAGAGTAGAGGGACTCTACCAAGAAACTAGTTCCATTAATTAAAATGTGTCTCAGTGAAACGTACAGCAGAGTCCGTATAGGTCAGTTTCTATCTGATGTTTTTCCAATTCACTGTGGGCTAAAGCAAGGAGATGCACTATCACCTTTACTTTTTAACTTTCCTCTAGAGTATGCCATTAGGAAAGTCCAGGATAACAGAGAGGGTTTGGAATTTAATGGGTTACATCAGCTGCTTGTCTATGCGGATGACGTGAATATATTAGGAGAAAATACACAAACGATTAGGGAAAATACGGGAATTTTACTGGAAGCAAGTAAAGAGATAGGTTTGGAAGTAAATCCCGAATTAAGAGTGTTTGAGAATAAGGTGCTTAGGAAAATATTTGGGGCTAAGTGGGATGAAGTTACAGGAGAATGGATAAAGTTACACAACACAGAACTGCACGCATTGTATTCTTCACATGACATAATTAGGAACATTAAATCCAGACATTTGAGATGGGCAGGGCATGTAGCACGTATGGGCGAGTGCAGAAATGCATATAGAGTGTTAATTGGGAGGCCGGAGGGAAAAAGACCTTTAGGGAGGCCGAGACGTTGATGGGAAGATAATATTAAAATGGATTTGAGGGAGGTGGGATATGATGATAGAGACTGGATTAATCTTGCTCAGGATAGGGACCAATGGCGGGCTTATGTGAGGGCGGCAATGAACCTCCGGGTTCCTTAAAAGCCAGTAAGTAAGTAAGAGGGACTCTAGAATACAGTTAACTTGAAACCACTCGCCTCTCTTCCATCTGGCCCTACGTAAGTTTCTCTTGGTCATTAGTCTAATCATTTGCAAACAACCCTCGTATGTAGTAGATTTATGGATTAATTGGCAAAAGGGTCGTTATCTCGTCTTTCGAGAATCTAGCCGAATGTAACCCAAATCTCATTCGAAACTGTAAAGCAAGGAACATTTGTCAAATGGCAATAATAAATTATTGAATAATCCTATGTGTTATATTATATCTCGGCCTAATTAAATAATCTAGTCAAAGGGACATCTCCATCTGTATCAGCTTGTACACACAGCAGTTTTCATTTGTTTAAATATAACGCAAGTATCTGAATGTCAGTAGGCTGAAAAGTCCTGTGTGTTATATTATATCTCGGCCTAATTAAATAATCTAGTCAAAGGGACATCTCCATCTGTATCAGCTTGTACACACAGCAGTTTTCATTTGTTTAAATATAACGCAAGTATCTGAATGTCAGTAGGCTGAAAAGTCCTGTGTGTTATATTATATCTCGGCCTAATTAAATAATCTAGTCAAAGGGACATCTCCATCTGTATCAGCTTGTACACACAGCAGTTTTCATTTGTTTAAATATAACGCAAGTATCTGAATGTCAGTAGGCTGAAAAGTCCTGTGTGTTATATTATATCTCGGCCTAATTAAATAATCTAGTCAAAGGGACATCTCCATCTGTATCAGCTTGTACACACAGCAGTTTTCATTTGTTTAAATATAACGCAAGTATCTGAATGTCAGTAGGCTGAAAAATCCTGTGTGTTATATTATATCTCGGCCTAATTAAATAATCTAGTCAAAGGACATCTCCATCTGTATCAGCTTGTACACACAGCAGTTTTCATTTGTTTAAATATAACGCAAGTATCTGAATGTCAGTAGGCTGAAAAATCCTGTGTGCTGAGCAAGGTTGACTGCACGCTAACAGGTCGTCGGTATCCCGTAGACAGCGCTGCTGTTGTTACACGATCTTCGTTTGTCCATATGCGAATCGCCTCACAAACGCGCCTGTGGCGCCTCCACAAAGGAAACAGCGTGGCAGTATTTAGAGACGAGAGCCCGTCATCCATGTAACACAGAAGTGGCTGCCATGGCAACCCGTATGAAGCAGGTATAACACTGCGATATGCACAAGAAACACTTAATCAGAGCCACAGGGAGTGGGACAGCTGTAAGAATTCCACTGACGTGAAATTAGCATAAATTATTCCAACGAGTTGATGAAATGAAGCCTGAAGAGCGCATCACTAAATTACTGTGTGGGGTAATTACGCTCATCGGTGTAATTCTTTAATACATCGCATCTATCAAGACTTGTCTTGTTTTGTTGGAGTTTTACAACTTATTTTATGCTCGACCATGCCGAAATGTAGTAATTATACACCTGGTAGCAGCCCTGTAATGGACCCCATTAAAGTACACCTATTCATTAAAGTTCAGGCGTTCCACCAATCAGAAAACACCATTGTAGCAATATGAAAGCGCAAGTATCGATTATTCTCGGATATGCAATCGAAAGACAACTAGAGAGACGTCACGGAGGCTGGAAATCCAATACTGTCGCAGAAGGTTATGGTCTGTTACTATAATAATTAGCGTTAATTGTAAATAATATTCAAATAAATTCAATTTGTCATCTCGTTGTTCAATATCTAAATCAATTTCAAGATTATATCAAGATTAATGTTTATTTTACTCTCTAGATTATATCAAGGTCAATGACATTTGTTTCTCGCGTCTGCGCACATCTCACAATTTACGAGATATTGCACAAGGTCAGTTCCGCTCCCCAGTCACATAAGAATAACATGAATACTTATGAATAATTTCAAGTTAGAAATATGGTCGAGCATAAACTTGCCTATAATGGTAATTAAGACGCTAGTATGAAAATTATGAAACTCGCTTGCGCTCGTTTCATAAACATACTCGCGTCTTAATTACTACCATTATAGGCTCGTTGCATAATCTACTATTATGTTGATATTTTTTGTCCTTACGTTAAATAGAAAAATTTAGGAGGAAACCCCAAAGATGTCTTTGGAAAAGGGTTCCAACGCAGTTTCTTAAAGGGTGTTCAGAAAACCCTGTTCAGGCACAACGGTTGTTCTGAGCGAAAATAGTCTGAATTCACCTCGATGCCCCATGACTCACCTTTGATTAGGCCTACATCTATATCTCTTATTGATTATAGGCTGTCTCTTGTGATTTTTGTGCTGATTAAATACAATAGGCTTTCAGATATGAATTATCTTTGTAACAAATTACGTAGAATTATATATAATTGTTGCGAAATTCATTACCAATACCCATACTGCGTACATTTCACCTTTCCTTAGTTCAGTCTGTAATCCAATATGGAATATTAGAACGGAGCAGCATTTACAAAAAGTAGTTATTGCAGTAGATTTATTTCAAAGAAGAATAAATTAAAATATGTATAGAAAATTACTTACAAAGTATAACTTATGATTACGTTTCGTGACGAGAATTTGTACTAAATGGAAATATAAAAATTGGAATTTATCTTTTGAAGAGGTGGAGAAGTTCAATACCTGGGAGCAACAGTAACAAATATAAATGATACTCGGGAGGAAATTAAACACAGAATAAATATGGGAAATGCCTGTTATTATTCGGTTCAGAAGCTTTTATCATCCAGTCTGCTGTCAAAAAATCTGAAAGTTAGAATTTATAAAACAGTTATATTACCGGTTGTTCTTTATGGTTGTGAAACTTGGACTCTCACTTTGAGAGAGGAACATAGGTTAAGGGTGTTTGAGAATATGGTGCTTAGGAAAATATTTGGGGCTAAGAGGGATGAAGTTACAGGAGAATGGAGAAAGTTACACAACACAGAACTGCACGCATTGTATTCTTCACCTGACATAATTAGGAACATTAAATCCAGACGTTTGAGATGGGGAGGGCTTGTAGCACGTATGGGCGAATCCAGAAATGCATATAGAGTGTTAGTTGGGAGGCCGGAGGGAAAAAGACCTTTGGGGAGGCCTAGACGTAGATGGGAGGATAATATTAAAATGGATTTGAGGGAGGTGGGATATGATGATAGAGAATGGATTAATATTGCTCAGGATAGGGACCAATGGCGGGCTTATGTGAAGGCGGCAATGAACCTCCGGGTTCCTTAAAAGCCAGTAAGTAGTAGTAGTAGTAGTAGTAGTAGTAGTAGTAGTAGTAGTGTAGTAGTAGTAGTCTAGCAGTGTTCAGCTAGCAGTAGCAGTAGCAGTAGCAGTAGCAGTAGCAGCAGCAGCAGCAACTAGCAGCAGCAGCAGCAGCAGCAGCAGCAGCAAAGATTCCACAGTATAGAAAACTACTTATTATCGTAACGAAAAACAAATTAAACAATTGAATATCTTAAAAATACATTAAATTTATATTAAGTTATACCAACCAACAATATACCCCGGCCAATAAGTGGATCCGGAATCACAAGGATCTTTCCTGTAGTGAGTGGAGGGAAGCGATCAAGATGAATGCGAACGTGTCAGCTGTGCGTAGTGTACCTGGCAGGTCTTCGGGCAGTAACCTCTGTCGACGTTGCGACAGGGAGGTTGAAACCCTTGCCCATGTCCTGGGGCCTGTCCACACAGTGAACTTCTACGAAATACGCGGCATCATACAGTAAGGTCTATAATAGCAACTGCCTTAAGGAACAAAGGTTATTCAGTATATGAAGAAGTACACGGCATATCCAGTGAGGGCAGTAATCGAAGAATCGACATAATTGCATTTAAACCTCCCTCTCTTGAAGGTTACATCATAGACCCTACTGTGAGATTCAATCGCACGAACACCAGCCAGAAGATTTTTCTTGTACACGAGGAAAAAAGGAATATATATGAACCTTCGATCAGTTTTTATAAGGACAAATACCATCTGGAATCCATCGTCATTACGGGACTAATGATAGGAGCCCGTGGGACCATACCCCGGTTCCTAGTCGACTTCTGTAAATCTTTTGGCCTGCATAAAAAATATTTTAAGAGATCTAACAATTGCAGCACTCAAAGGCTCAATAGCTATTTTCAGGCATCCTACATATGGACCATGACTAATTCCCATCTCCTTGACGTTACTTCGTTTAACATAATGTGTTTCAACATAATTAAAATTGTTTATTTTTCACTCTAACAACAATTTATCACTAAGCCTCAAGGCAATTACTCTATTGTATCATGGTACTCTTTGTCGATGGCAACCTGTAGTGGTTACAGGAATAAATTAAATCAAATCAATTAAATTTAGTACATAAAATCGCACAAATTTGAGAAGATACACTCACAAACACAAAACCAAAGACATGGATACGTCTGTCTAAATGGAAGGAATTTACCTAAAATCGCGTAGAGGTATTTGATTGGTACTTATGAGAGCTTGCCTTTTTGTGTTGGCTGTATTTCAGAAATAAGTACAGAAACAAACTGTGAGCAGAAAGTGATTTGGGATTGAAAGTTATGTCCTTCAATCCATATACACACTACTGACTGAAAATAGGTAAAAAATTTCGTTAAATTTGCATCTTGATGTTTTATTATGTTTTGTACAGTATTCATGATACATCTCGTTTGAATTCCGAGTCTTACGTTTATTATAAAGCATCATTACTTTTTAATGGTATGTTTTAGTCGACAACATCTTAATCCTGATGTGTAAGAGGTGAAGTAATACGAAAGAATGTTCAATTCTAATAGACAGTAGTAGAGTGAAGCTTGTGTATGACAAAATTCGTAAGTACGAAGTGGATCGTGGAAAAACATCGAATAATTTGTGTCTCGTGTCGTTAAGGGAGACTCTACTGAAAAAAAACAAAATTGAAAATTTTACAAACAATTTTTATTGGTTATTTCACTTATTCAGAATGTAGATTTTCATACCCTAAATGGATTTAATTCAGTTCTGATTACAAATACGTTTAATTTTTTTAATTTATTCTGTAAGATGTTGTGGAGTTAAAAGAGCTGCCAAAATTATTTTTCTATCAAAGAATATTGTAGATTTCTTTATACTGAACAACAATGTAATTTTATTATCTCAAAAATAGGATTTGCTCTCCACACAGTAACACAGTATTCGTTAGTGCATTCCACAGACGACAATGACAATTTACTTGGACTATTACGAACAACAGTGAACTGTTAATCTTAACTAATATTCACAAAGCACTATTTACAACACAGAACTGTCAGTTCTCAGTTCACAGCTCGTTTGTCTTGGCTAGTTCTTCTAGCTCAGTCATTCGCGTTCACAGAATATCGAACCCCAGACCTTCAGAGACGATCCGCTGCACTTCGAACTCAGGTCCCCCAACTGCGGTCCACTGCAATCGAACTCCGGGCTTCAGGCTCCACAGTTACGGACACAACTCAAGTCGCGCTCTGGTCTCGAAGCTGGCTTCACTGCTACACAAGACTAACTCGCTTACTGTCCAAATCTGCTTGTAACAACACTGGCTTACGGACTGACTATCTCACTGTTCACTTGCGTCTTCTATTTTATAACCAAACTATAGTTTCTGGAGAGTTCGCGAAAGATTCCACTCTCGAATCATCCCGATATCTCTCCTCTCTGCCGCGGTCGCTCTTTCCCCTTTCTCCCCACAGCACATGCCCCAGGAAGCAGATGCGCGCGCAACCTGCCCGTCACGGCCGACTTAGCCCTTCCTCCGTTGGTCGTGAGATCGAACCTCACGTGGCCGTCACAATATTTTTTACAAATTTCTGAATACAAATTTAGTAACTTTTTGTTCTAAAGTTGGTTCTCTGAGGGTACTAGATGAATGTAGCGGAGGAGAATATTAATTGACATAAATATTAATTTTACTTTCAACTCAATTTTTTCAGTAAGTTTATTTTTCTTGATTCAACACCAACTTTTTATGTCAAATATTAATCAACCTGGATGAAATTTTTACTGCAAGTATTTATGACATTGCTGCATATTTCTATGCATTTATTTTGTAGGAAATGCTGCTACTTTATTTCATTAATACATTTTTTCATGAATCATAGAAAAAATAACATTTTTAAAACTTAAAAAAATATCTTAAAGTGAATGAATGAGATATTTCATAAAATGGATGCATAGAAATGTTTCTCTATGTCTTGTGAATGTAACAAAAAAAAGCAAGCTTAAAAATTGAGATCTTCTACTGAATCTTGAGTTTGAAAATATTACTAAAAAGAATGAAAATAATAATAAATCAAAAGCCAAAAACATTTGGGAGTAAAACTTTTGGCTTTTGTTAGTCGTTTACATAGTAAACATGATCTAAAATTTTGGTTGACAAAAATTATTAGGAGAAAATTTGTCATTTTTAGTGGAGGATGCTCTTAAGGGAGGTGAAGGGTGAAATTTATATTTTATACAAAAATTAAGATAGAGACTTCATGTTTTGTACACATCATCCCTTTGTTTTAAGTATTTTTGCTTATAAGTTTTGTTATGATAAGATAATTGGATTTTGAGTTATTCAAATTAAAGGAAATGCATATTTTCAAAATATATATCCTCTTACAAAATTTAAGTTTCATGTATGACTTTTGTACGATATCTGTTAAAAAATAACAAAATATCCAGAATTTAAATTTGAAGTTACTTGAATTTAACATTGTATTTAATGCAATGCCTTAATTTTTCATTTGCCCTATGCTTTGTCTACGGGCAACGAAATTTGAGTAAGCAATAAAATAAATAAATGGAGAGAATTATGCAACTTCAAAATTAAAAACTTTAGTGTCAAGTAAATACGATTAATTTATTAATTTCTAAAGTATTTAGTCTATCAAAAATGATATTGTATTTTGTTAACTAAGTAAATAAAACATGCAGTAAAAATTCATCTTACGTCCACCGCTGTGGAGTAGCGGTTAGGGCGTCTGACTATGAAACGAGCGGGCCCGGCTTCAAATCCTGGATGGATCAAGTTACCTGGTTGGGATTTTTCCGGGGTTTTCCCTCACCCAATTGAAGCACATTTGCTAGGTAACTTTCGACGTTGGACCTCGGACTCATTTCGCCATCATTAATTCACATCATCATCATCATCATCATCATCATCATAGCCCGGGTTAAGTTCATGGTGCGTTCTGCTGTACTTGTACAAGAGCGTGGCCGTTTGGCTACCCAATCATTCACAAGAATAGGAGTGGTAAGCACAATAAGCTTCAGACTGCAGTGTAAGCCTTCGAGTCCCTGCTCCGTAAAAGAGAAAAAAAAAATCATCTTTGTAGCATGAAAATTGTAATAGCCTTTATACTGTGAACATGAAATGTGGCCAAAAATTCAAATTTAAGGGTACAGTTATTTAAATATGGCGTAATTTTTGTGCTTTTAAGCGAGGTTCGTCCCGGCGCGATGCTCCGTTCCACGTACATTAAAATATGTACTTCGGTACATTAAAATATGATATGACCAAACACGGCGCTAGACCACTGAAAGTTGCTTAACTTATAAATAAGTATATCCGGTGTAGCTTAGTGGATAAAGCATCAGCACGTAGAGCTGAAAACCCGAGTTCAAATCCCGGCGCCGGAAAGAATTTTCTCCATTCCATTACTCTTTCATCGTATGATGACGCAGAATATCTGCATGGAAATATCATATTTACTTCGGTACATAAAATAATATATATGATATGCGTAAATCACTTCGTGATTTAAGACGGCGCTTATTCCGTCGGATCCCGGCCAACTAGTCACTCTTATCGAGTGCACCTCAGCACATGTGTGGACTTCAGTCCTACGTTCATAGACATCTATGACGTAGTGCAGAGGGCGGCCACTAGAAGGAACCCAAGAGTTGGAACTTAAATCTGAGACGATTCTGTTCGACGCCGGGGTGGTATCCGGTGTGGCTTAGTGGATAAAGCGTCAGCACGTAGAGCTGAAAACCCGGGTGGAAATCCCGGCGTCGGAGAGAATTTTTCTCCGTTCCATTACTATTTCATCGTATTATAAATAAGTGATTACTCATTCATTTCTCACAAAAAAAAAAGAGACGAAAATGAGATTTTTACTGAAATGACCAAAATATCAGCCGTCTGTTCCCTTCCGTCTGAGAACCTCTGAGTTAGGTTAATAATTACAGCGTACTGTGTGGCATAGGCAACAAAGTTGCGTGTTGATTATGACTAAAACAAGAGCATTTTATTTTAGTTTGTAAATTATCCCCCAGTGTCAGCTGCATCTGATACGTTGAAAGCACCCAAGGGGCCGTGCGCTGCTAATTACTGCCAAGGTTTGATTCTGTTCTCACTCATCACAGGCGAGTTCTGCGCCACCTCGTGGCTGCGTTTGATCTCAATATTGACCACACAGACGCGCGTGGGAGTCAATTCGAACTTTAACCTTACCAAATTTCACTCGTCAAGTTGGTGATACGGAGCACAGGAAACCTCTTTCATGTGGGAATGATATTGTTTTGTATTTATCAAAACTCCCTCCATAAACATTCTTCCATTATGCAAGTCCATCACTCCACAGGAATTAATTATCGCAGTACAGGCGGTGTTACATTGTCCAAACTGAACGTCACTCTTCAGCAGGTCTCGCCTGTTTTGGGCTGCTGGACGCCTGCATGTTAGCGATGATTGACCCTCCTTGACAATGCAGGTCGCAGCTTAATCCAGGTCATCCCATATTATTTGCAGATGACACAAGTATAGTAATTACAGCCAATAATTCCAACACATTCCAATCTTCAACAGAGGAAATTCTCTTCAAAATATGTGACTGATTCTCAGTCAATAAATTAGTATTAAATTGTAACAAAACTAATGTGTTAAATTGGAAAAATCATATTAAAGAAATTACCCCCAAACTAAATTCAGCGTGTTTTGCTATTAGATCTATGCAAAAGATAGTAGATATCAATACCTTACAAACAATATACTTTGCATACTTCCACTCGGTAATGAGTTTTGGAATAATATTCTGGGGAAATTCCACAGATAGTAACAATATATTTCTATTACAAAAAAGAGTAATTAGAATAATAGTAAGTGCCAAATCTAGGGAATCGTGTAGGACTATTTAAAAAAACTACAAATAATGCCCATGGTTTGACAGTATATCTTTTCATTAATAATCTTCCTCTTATGTAATCGTGAAAACTTTGTAACTAATTCAACAGTTCATAGCATAAATACACGTCAAAAAATGACTTTCATACTCCATCGGAAAGTCTGTCGTGCTATCAAAAAGGAGTGCGTTATATGGCAGTAAAAATTTTTAATAGCCTCCCTATCGATATAAAAAATGAAACTGTAAACATAAAATTATTTAGGGCCAAATTAAAGAAGTACCTAATTTCTCACGCCTTCTATTCTGTAGGTGAATTCATGACATTTAATAACACTTCGTGATATTGATACTAAAACTTTGTGTTGTACTAGTAGACTATATTGTAAATCTCTTCTGTATATATTTCATCTAGACTGTGACTATAAATTAAGATTTTATGATAGTATTAAGTTTTTTGACTTTTTCCATATTCTAGCTGTAAGCAATGTATGAATACCATGGAATGTTAATAAATACAATACAATACAATACAATACAATACAATACCCCGCGGAAGACTAGTACAGTCCGGATCAGCTTACTTAATACCTGAAGGTGGAATCTAACCATTTTCCTCCTCTTACTACATTTGCTAGTTGATTATGGTGATTTTCTAGTTTGAAAGTTGAATTTTCTTTTTGCAACTTCGTTTCGAATTTCGGTACTGAGAAATACTACAACTGGTAGTGATTTTCTAACTGTTATGTTGGTAACAGTGACAGCAATTGTCGGCAGTGCAAATTCTGAAAATTCAAATTGTTGTAGATTTGCGAGCCAATTACTGGAAGCTAGTGAAATTTGAACATACTAATAGGCTAATTAATTAAAATCAGTACTAATATTATTACATAATAGTTATTTTGTGTGTTACGTTGTGGTTAAAATTTAAGATAAAATAGTCAGGTAAGTGTAAATAAATATAACATACTCACAAAAACTAGGCCTACAGATAAAAGTCTGAGTCAACTCAGAGTCGTGGTATTTTTGTTATACTCTTCACCTTATGACACTTGTTGTAATCTTTAGGTTCGTATATCAGTTCCAAAACTTGTGTTATTCTAATATGTTTATTCCAAATGTTGCGTTATTCAATAGTCCATTGCAAAGTTGCCTTTTCCATATTTAATTTCTATCTCGTGTCTACATTATTGGTATTAGCCTCTTTCACTTCAGAATATTTGTTTTCAATATTATATCCTTCAAAACAACACAGTCCTTTATTAAGATTCAACAGAAAATATGGTGAAACACTTTTCTATAAATATCTGAAAAATTGAAAAAAGTGGACAAGGCCGGTTTTGTAACTATAGGACTCATATTACACTAAACCAGGCATGTCAAAACCCTGCACACTGTGCACTGGTCTCTGTGCGATGTGCAGTTCCTATTCCCCTACCTGGAGGGAGCGAATCGGCTTGAAGGGGAACGCGACAGGGCTGTACAGTACCTATAGTAACAGATCAGCTTTTGTTTCAGTAACACAGATCAGTACGGGTGCTCATTGAGCTGTGATTGTGAATACGTTATGGAAAATAAAGTGAGGAGTCCACAGATATAACGAAGAAGAGAAATCACGAATCATATAACATAACATAGTAATTATTTTAAAATTAAAGACTTTCATCATATCATGTGGACCTAATAGTGATGTGAGGATTTAAATCAGATTAGTGAAGTTCTCAAAATATGATATTCGCCAGCTCTTATTTCTTAATCAGTACTCTCACGGCAAGACAAACATGACAATGATGTTGTTTTGGAGTCTGTACTAACACAGCCATCAATGGTTAGACGACTTACAACTTTTATTTCATAAGCTGATAAGTGATTAGAATATTAAGTGAGGAATACATGTGAGGCTCTTGAGGTCGTAAGAGAAGGAAGAAAGCAGCTATTTATAAGGCGGAAAAATTTTCTGGAAAAATAATACATAATGGCGAATTTTCCATCTCACGTTACTATATTATCTTAATATACTTACGTTAATAAATCTTTAAACCTGACATAAAGAAAATGTCCTCGCTTCACAGCTTGTGAAGTACTCTTTTAACTCAATTCAGTAACGCTCCCACCTTGCTGATACTTGCCCTCAACATTTTACAAATAAACTATATATAAATTTAAATTCAAGCTTAATTTATCCAATTTATTAATAATAATGTGAATTTATATTAATATACAGTAAGGAAATGATTTCATTGTAAAAGCCTCACAATGTCCTATTGCATGTAATTGGGAGTAAAATATTTTCTTTCTTAGCATTTGTGCACCAATGGTCCCAATAATGCTTGAGGAATAATGAAAGAGTATTACTTTGAAATAATCAGTACCTACTACGTAAAATGAAATACTGTGTTCGTTTTTGTTGTTTCGAAATTCTGCAATATTTATATTTTCTTCAAATACTGTATACAAATCATGCAAATAAATGATTCTTTACAAACGACTGCTTTGTGAATTGTAACTGAGTAAGTCTATTGTTTCTTGTGTTACAATTATTGTCAAATACAAACACTGACAATAATTGTTTTTTCCTTCTGCTAAGTATGTTCATAATGTCCAAATGTCAATTTAATTGAACACTAGAAGCCCAGAATAGATTCTTGTACATCCCTCCCACTAAGAACTGCTAAGAGCAACACGTGGATGACGCAATCTGCACAGACCGGCGTTCCGCGCACATACACTGCACTTTCAGTGTCTGATTTCTGACATGCATGCACTAAACAGACTTCAGTATATTAACACTTATTGTTGCGTTTTAATATGTAGGATCCGTAATAAGGATTAGGACGGAGAAATTGTCCTAGATTCATCAGCGTCTCGTTAAGTCCCTGCTTGTTTATTTTAGTACATGCGAAGAATTGTGGCATATATCCAGTCTTCTGGTCTCAGGCGCCGTCACAAAATACTGACAAAGAATTTTACTGTGTGAATCGAGCTATAGACTATAGACTCTGCACCACTTGAAGTCAGCTCGTTTGAGGACAATATATAATGTATGTATTTATTCACACTGCTATGGGTATATACCCGGTGGCAGTGGTAACTAATTACACTCAATAATGACAATAATAAACTTATTAATTAAAAATATAGTTAATAATACCAACAATTAATACAAATAATTAATACTAACAATAATTTATAATAATAATAATAATAATAAATAATAATAATAATAATAATAATAATAATAATAATAATAATAATATGGAATATCCTAAATTAAATGAAGCACGGTCACTTAAAATAACATTTAAAATAAATTTAATTTGTATCTTAAAACTAAGTTCGAACTAAAACCCACGAGTATGATATGTTCATATCTGCACAAGTACCTTTAAACATTACACTCATTTCGCTGTCAACTCACTCACTGCACTGGAACTACGACACATTTCACTGATTCTATCCTGATTTCACTAACACTTCAAAAACATTTCACTGTCAAATACTTTGCACTGCCACTATAAACTATAGAGCTTCCTGACAGGAACACGTTTAATTGACACAACACACTTCACTGACACAACACACTTCACTGACACAACATAATTCTTCACTGATACAACACTTCAATAACAACATATCATTTACATCCTTTACATACTGTGTATAATTACAGTCTATAGTAAAGTCCTTAAGCCTATTTTTAAATACGTTTTTGGTTGTTGGAAAGCCTTTAGTAAGTCTGCAGGTAAAGCATTCCAGTCCCTGATAGTACGATTGAGAAAAGAAAACTTTCCAGTGTCCGTCCTCTGTCTTCTTTCCCTCAATTTATATGAGTGGTCGTTCCTTGAAGAGTAATTTGGCGGCTGCAACCTATTTTTTATTTCTCTCCAGGCAGGCTCACCTCTGTATGTTTTGAACAGTACGCATAATCGAATTCGCGTTCTCCTGTCCTTGAGTGTCTCCCATTTTAATGGTGAATTTTTCCGACAACACTTGAGAGCCCGTTTTTGAATCTTTTCCAGTGTCTTAATATGTTCTAATCTGTATGGATCCCAACATGCAGCACCATATTCCATTACTGGACATACTAGTGATTTATATGCAATCTCTTTGGATTTATCAGAGCCTTTTCTTAGTACCCTCATCACAAAGTGTAACGCTCTCCATGCTTTTCCCGCTGTGTCTGTAACGTGTTCCCCCAGCCGAGATCGCTGCTGCATGGAGGAAGTGAATATACTCGAATTTTAATGCTGCTAACAGTTCTTCTATACATTAGAGTTTAAACCATAACGAAGCAATGTTGCTTCCCCGCTGTAAATGAAGGAGTGCGTGTGTTTCATCCAGAATCGTGTGCAGAGTTGGAACTGGCGGTGCAGTTACAATGGAAAACTTTTAAATTCAATTACGTAGCCATCTGTAGTTGATATATAACGGAGAGGGCATGAATTCCACGGAGTAGTGGACAAGCAAGGGAAGCTTTAACAAAGTTTCTTTATACGCAATGCCCTTAATTTGCTCTCTCTTGTCGTCGTAATTCCAGCTTCATCTGCAGATTTTAATAGTGAAGAAAAGTGAATTAACTTTCAGTGGCGGATAGGGTAACCAGCGAATAGGGATTATGAAGAATGGACACTGAGCGAATTTTCCTGTGTTTTGTTTCTCTGTGCGCCCGCGTTCAGTTCCACTTTCAACCGCTAGAGGTTAGTGTAATCGAGCATACGCTAAGATAATAATTGAGAATAGTGTTGAGACACAGGATCCAAACATCGCCTACCTTATTGCATAATCCAGTAACGATTTGCTTCAAATAAATTCAAGTTAACAGCTTTTTCTTATTTCTCAGTGGCAAACTAGTTGTAATAATATTTTTTTTTTATATTTCAGATATAATAAATTATATTATAATAGTACATTATGCAACGAGCTTATAATGATAGTAATCAAGACGCAAGTATGTTTGTTTATGAAACGAGCGCAAGCGAGTTTCATAATTTTCATACGAGCGTCTTAATTACCATTATAGGCAAGTTTCATACGACTTTTTATGCTCGACCATATTTCTAACTTAAAATTATTCAGAAGTATCATTTTATTTGTATCTGACTCAAGATCGGAAGTGACCTTGTGCATAGCTCGTGTGAGATGTGCGCAGACGCGATAGTATTGATTTTTCCGAGGAACAATAATGTCATTGACCTTGATATAGAGAATAACATGAACTAATTTTGGTATAACCTGGAAATTGATTTAGAATTGAAAAACGAGATGACAAATTGAATTTATTTGAATATTATTCACAATTAACGCTAATTATTATAGTAACAGAACATAACCTTCTGCTACAGTATTGGATTTCCATCCTCCGTGACGTTTCCCTCGTTATCTTTCGATTGCATATGCGAGAATAATCGAAAACCTGAACTTTAATGAATAGGTGCACTTTAATGACATGCATTAGGTATATGGTTTTACTTCTCATAAGAGTTTTGTTTTTCCATTTTCAGCGCTATCAAATCATTACATATTTTAATTGTTGTTGGGGTCAACGTCTCAACTCTCATTATAAAGGAACTCTAGACTCTGGACATTAATGACGGATTTATTATTTTATGGAACCAATTTATTTTATTTGAGTACATAATGTACCTAGATGTATTCATTATATGTGTTATATTTCCGCTGTGTCGACTGCTAGCTGGTGTGATGTCAGCGCCAACTCCAGGGAGAAAGCAGAATCTCACGCTCTAGCTGGCTTGAAGGTCATTGAAATCAGTCCGGCTACATCAAAGGTACCGACGCGAAGTGTCCATTCTTTATAATCCCTATTCGCTGGGCTAACAGTGCCCTCCTCACATCGTTTTTTAATAAAAGATTTTCTTGCATATGCATTCTCATTCCTGGGAGTAATTTTCTGTTTGTATCAGTAACACAGTCTACTATATACAGTCGCGAAGCTCAATATGTAGTAAAAATGCAAACATGGGTAGTTGCCCACCACAAGGATCGCTACTATCGCCTCATCATCGCAGATCTCTCTCCTAGCAGACGACAAAATATGTTACTCTCTTGGTTCGTGTTCTTTTGGAAAAATTAACACCTTCCTTCCATTATTGAAATATTAAATGCATAAAATTAATTTATTATTTTAATGAAGTATATTAAATTCCACCATAAAATCGAAGATACCTGCAAGAAATAAGTAATATAATTTTTGTTTGTGCAAAACGAACTGAAATTTACTATAATAGCTACACTCATTCAAGATTATAGCGATAATTAACTATGAAACCAATAAATATTAATTTGCATTTCCCTTTACAACAAAAATAATGTAAACATGAATTAATGGAGTAACTTACGTGTACCGGTACTTGTAGTGTAGGCTTACGTAGTTAACAAAGTGGGATGAGGTTAAGTAATAATAATCACACCAGAATTGGAAATAAAACGTGATCAATAAATATTATTGTAACAGACTTTTTCTACGTCTCTAGTAAAGCAACAAATAAAAATAACAACAAAATTAACAGCTATAATTAAAAACATATCCTTTGAAAAAAGTAGGCCTAAGCAATAATAATCCCACCAGAATTGAAAATAAAACGTGATCAATAAATTTCATTAAAACAAACTTAATTTTTGTACGTCTTTAGTAAAATAACACACAAATATAATAACAAAATTAATAGCTACAATTAAAAATATATCCTCTGAAAAAAAGTAGACCTAACCTTTATTTCTCTGGAAATTTAGCAGCCTAAGTGACAGAACTTTAACCGGTATCTAATGTCCTTTCGGTTAGACTGAAACATTTCATTGTGAAATTTAAGGATGTAATGTATTCTAACAGTCACAAGGAACTTCAAAATTAAGAGTTTTGTTTCTGCACAGCATTCTTGTGGAAACCCAGGAACCTTTCTGAACCTTTCGGAAATCGGACAAAGGATAACTCTGGCCTCTTTCTCTTACTGTTGCTACAATTTATAGCACTACAAACGTCTCCTCCTTGTCCCATATTATTATTCCAATTATTATATTTTAGCCATTAACATTTTCATTACAACCAATAACGAACATTTCACAAGCATCAATGTGAAATACGCAACGAGCTAGCACTCGATGGAAATACGACACAGTCCAAAGTCGACCATGGGCAGTCTGTTGTTTCTAGTTGCTAACCGCTTGGAGCGCTTTATCACGAGATTTGCAAAAAAAACACCTCAAGCTTCGCGACTGTATATAGTAGACTGTGTCAGTAACAAGAACTGAATGAATCCGTTCCTTTTGTCTGAACTCGTAGGAAGGAAGTCGCTAAGTTTTCCGGATTGCCTGGAGTAAAATTGTTTTCATATTTCCGCATTCGCTAAAAGTTAACATAAACATATTTTCGAACTTCGGTGCTTGCAGCAGATTCTTGAGAAGTTGTATAATAATGGCTTGGCCAAAATAATACCTGGCATTCAGTAATTCTACAGAAACTAGGTAACTTTGCAGCAGATATAACACAATTAAATAGCTCATTAAAAATTGACGTTTTCATCGCCATTACTGACTCAAAGCTATTTATCTGTTTGTTTTTGCGTGCGCTGTTTGAATAAAAATATCCCTGACATAATGGTACGAAATTTTCATATTTCCAATCGTTTGGTTATATTGACGTGGATTTGACTATTTCCAAACCAAAGCCAACTACCAGCTGAAATCTTGTGGAAACAATCTTGTCGCAACTGATGCGTATTTGTTTAACTTGTCGTACGTGATGTTCAGATGCTAGACATTTTCATTTTTTCCTTAACATTGCATGATGTCTATGCTACCATTAAATAGTGTTAAAAACCTATCATAACTTATACAGGGTGCAAGGAGTTTGAGTGCACATATTCAACAGGAGGTTCCTTGTATGAAAGAGAACCAATATTTCTAATGAAACATTTTTCTACAACGCATAGTTCAGCCAAAAATAAATAAATAAATAAATAAATAGGTAGATAGATAGATAGATAGATAGATAGATAGATAGATAGATAGATAGATAGATAGATAGATAGATAGATAGATAGATAGATAGATAGATAGATAGATAGATAGATAGATAGATAGATAGATAGATAGATAGATAGATAGATAGATAGATAGATAGATAGATAGATAGATAGATAGATAGATAGATAGATAGATAGATAGATAGATAGATAGATAGATAGATAGATAGATAGATAGATAGATAGATAGATAGATAGATAGATAGATAGATAGATAGATAGATAGATAGATAGATAGATAGATAGATAGATAGATAGATAGATAGATAGATAGATAGATAGATAGATAGATAGATAGATAGATAGATAGATAGATAGATAGATAGATAGATAGATAGATAGATAGATAGATAGATAGATAGATAGATAGATAGATAGATAGATAGATAGATAGATAGATAGATAGATAGATAGATAGATAGATAGATAGATAGATAGATAGATAGATAGATAGATAGATAGATAGATAGATAGATAGATAGATAGATAGATAGATAGATAGATAGATAGATAGATAGATAGATAGATAGATAGATAGATAGATAGATAGATAGATAGATAGATAGATAGATAGATAGATAGATAGATAGATAGATAGATAGATAGATAGATAGATAGATAGATAGATAGATAGATAGATAGATAGATAGATAGATAGATAGATAGATAGATAGATAGATAGATAGATAGATAGATAGATAGATAGATAGATAGATAGATAGTAGATGGATGGATGGATGGATAAAGTAATTAAATAAATAAGTAAATTAATTAATTAATTAATTGAGTGAAAAGTTTCATATCTCTTCAAAATTTTAGCATTTACTATGAATGTCGCAAAAGGTGTTAAAACGATGAACAATTTATGTCTTCGTCTTTTTTGCATAAAGTGAACCGTTTATTCTCAAATAATTAATGCTGAAATTTTAATATCTGTACGTGCCGTGCAACTAAACCATTAGTATTGTAGGTGGCATTAATTTGTGAATAAACGGTTCACTTTATACAACAAAGACAGACATAAATTATTCATATTTTTGATATATCTATCGCGACATTCATAGTAAATCTTAAAATCTTATAGAGAGATGAAAACATCGGCAACGAAACTTTCGACACAATTTATTTTTTATTGGTTGGACTATGGGTTGTAGAAAAATATTTCATTAGAAGTATTGCTTCTATTTAATACAAAGAACCTCCTGTTAAAATTTGTACACTCAAATCCCTAACATCCTGTATAATTTTTGTATGTCTTTTATAATCTATTTTTGTTACATTCGCGAAATAGTCTTCAAATAACACACGAGTTCTCTTCTAATCGATATTTCAGTAAATGAAGGTACATAGTTCAAAATAAAATGTTATAACTTCAAATTTGTCTTTAATTTTGCTATTTCACGAATCATAATTGATACAGCTGTTGCCTGTTGTCTAAGGCGACCATTTTTTGTTTCCAAGTTTATCCATTTGCGTAGTATATGTGAATGCGTGCGTGTATGTATGTAATGTAATGTATGTGTTACACGCACGTAATCTCTGTAGGCATATTACGTGTACATATTGTGGTAAGGCATACATTTTTAATTGGACGGTTATTAGGTTTAGTGAGGTAATTGTTACGAATGATCCTCGTATAATTATTAAACTTCGCCGATGTGTTACTGTAGTGAATTGTATCATTAGCAATAGAATGCTTGATTTCCACCGCAATATGTATAGCACATCAAGCCAGAGTTTTTAGCCCGACATGCTGAACGTATCTTTACTTTCACACTCGGACAACGCGTGAGGAAGAATAATTGCATCACGCAATATGGAGATAAATGGGCGTGTGCCAGGGAACATTGTGAGGTGAGCAAACAGATGGCGGGACACGGAACAAGGAAAGGAATGTGCATGGCAACTCGTCTGATTTCTTGCTCGTTACAGGTAATAAAACAGCGCAAAGGCAAGAACGCAAGCTCTGATGTGAATTACATTTATATAACAATTTACTGAACGTGTGTTAAGGTCCATTCACAATGAAAACTAAACATAACCGTAACATAAACACAGAAGTTTGCGCCCAGGCTACCAAATGGGATCATTCACAATGATTCACATAAGCATTGACATAAACATTACCGTAAGACGTTAACATGGAAGTTTGTAAACTCCAAACTTTCATGCTTATGCTTACGTGATTTGCAAACAGAACACAATCGTGGAGCGCTGAAGTATACGACAGAATATGAGGAAATGGCGTCGTTGTTATGTTTCCATGGTTACCAAGTATGTTTGCTGTTATGTTTATGTTCCCATCGTGAATGATGGTATGACTTCTTGATTTTACCGTTAATGTTTATATTCTTAAGTTAACGCTTACGTTATGTTTAATTTTCATTGTGAATGAGCCTTTAGTTTCTTCTCTGGTCACAAAGTATGGGGAAACGTGATATTGTCATTACTTTGGTTTTTCTGTGAGGTATGAGCATGTTGAATCCTTTTGTAATTTTGTTGAATTGGTAGAGTAACCGTTGTAAACAAGACAGCATCACATGCGTAATAAAGAATCTTTATATCCTTATTATCCAGGGAATATGTTCTTTTGTTTTCACTTTTTTAATTATCTTGTCCATAATTAAGTTAAATAATAAAGGACCAAAGTTAAAAACAATAATACTAATCACTGATGTATCCTGCTTTTATAATTATTTTGTGCGAGATCGTGCGTATTTGCTTGTTTTCCGCACAGAACCAATACGCGGTAAGTGTGAAATACCACATTCAGTATTCCCAACGTAACACACATAACAATTTCCAAATCTTCTTATCAGTTAAGTTCGACATTCATTTACTGCTTTAGGCTTTTAACATATTATTTTTAGAGACGTTTAACATAGTAATAATTATAAATTGGAAACTTACCACTTCAATTTCACCTAAATTGCAATGTTAATTATTGTTTTTAAATATTTGCAAAAATTAAGTAAAGTCTACTACTCCACGAAACTTATTGCATTCCTGATATAAGTAACATTAAGGAAGCCGTGAAAAAATCAACGAGATTCCAGATGCCGATGTTATTACTGAAATATGTTATATAAATAATATTGTTAAAATATTAAAATGAAAAATAAATCATTACATAACCTTACCGTTTGTTTTAAGTTCGCATTTATACATTGGGGGAAAAAAAAAGACAGACGTATATCACTGCCTGCTGGAGTATAGTAAACACAGAAAACATTTTATAGCAACAATGTTGAAGAAAGATATTTTGGTGTTCGCCGTTGGCGTCATTAAACAGAAACCAAGATGGAGATTTCATTGCAACTAATTAGAAATTCGTCTTTCAGGTATGTAATAAACGATCTTGGCACAAAATAATGTATTATACACGAGGAATATGTTTTTTTTCATGTTCTCGAAATTAAAAAAGCTCAACTATGTTTCGCTTTTTCAATCTTTTCCCAACAAGAAATCAATCAACATAATCACTCTTGTAACCTGCTTTTATATTACTTTGTGTGATACTCAGAAATATTTATTTTTATTTTGGGGCAGAGTAAAGGCTGGTCCACAATAAACTGGGTTCGGAAATGAGAACTATTTTTCTTTAAACTACAGTGGCAGTTCCGTATCGTACACAACACTTCATACTGGATAATTAAGGCACATTAACAATGAAAATTAAACATAATGTAAGCGTTAACTTAAGAATATAAACGTTACGGTAAAATCAAGAAGTTATACCATCATTCACGATGGGAACATAAACATAACAGCAAACATACTTGGTAACCATGGAAACATAACAACGACGCCATTTCCTCATATTCTGTCGTATACTTCAGCGCTCCACGATTGTGTTCTGTTTGCAAATCACGTAAGCATAAGCATGAAAGTTTGGAGTTTGCAAACTTCCATGTTAACGTCTTACGGTAATGTTTATGTCAATGCTTATGTGAATCATTGTGAATGATCCCATTTGATAACCTGGGCGCAAATTTCTGTGTTTATGTTACGGATATGTTTAATTTTCATTGTGAATGGGCCTTTAGAAAGCAACATCTTTAGCTTTTCTTGTGGCTTGTGTGCAGCCCCCAGAGTGCAAGGCCTTCTATACTCATGGTCTACTGTTATAAATAAAAAGAATGTGAATTTAGCTTGGAATTGTACAACGATAATTTTTTTATGTTGGCCTCTTTGTGCATAATGCATAATTGTTTGTAAATACATACAAATAGAATTAGTATGCGCGTAACCCTAAATTTTAGAAGTAAATAGTATGAACGTGAATAGTATTCATCGTTTTTAATGAAATTGAGATAGAAAATAACAATAAAATATGTATAACATATAAATTGCATACCGATGAGCGCAAAGTAAGCAGTGAGTGGAACACCTCTCAGAATAATGAAATTAATAAAACTATAAATAGGGATATCGTTGACAACTCCATGGCAGAACTAGTCGTCACATCATGTGTGATTGTGACGGGTTGAGACATTTATTTTATCCGATAGCATTTGTTTAAAATTATTGCAAATGCCTTTGCAATTGCTAGGCCCACAAAACCGTGCAGGGTTATCTTGGACAGCCCTGAACGTCCTCTCGCTGCGTACCATATGCACAGGACTTTCCTCTGGGGAAAAGAATAGCAAGAACGGAGCCAGCCACTCAACTCGACTCTTGTGCGGCCCGCATCCCATTGGACGGGAAGAGCTCTCTTACTATTACGTAGCTGCGAGCCCTACGGAATTACGTGCTTGGTTCTCTGGAAGAGTGCGGATTACACAGAACCATTGTGCTTGGATTTCACTTCTACAGGTGCATAATTTTATGATTTATTGTAGAAATTGTAACTAACGGACAACAAAGCGCTTATCTGCCTCAAGATGTTAAAGTGGTGTGGAAAGAAGAAGAATTTAGTGCAATGCCAATATCATATCTGACACTGAAGCTATATAATAAATACAGACAGAATAACAAAATGCTATTACTACAGACGTGGACAAATTATTAGCAAAATTGAAGATTTTTATTACATATTTTTACAAAACATGATTCTTCAGTTTAGACTACAGTTGACATTTTTGCGTATTTCGAAATTATTAGCAAAATTGAATATTTTTATTAGCAAAACTGAAGATTTTTATTATATATTTTTACAGAATTTGACTCTTCAATTTAAACTGCAGTTGACATTTTTGCATATTTACAAATTATTAGCAAAATATGAAGATTTTTATTATATATTTTTACAAAATTTGACTGTTCAATTTGGACTGCAGTTTACATTTTGGATATTTCCAAATTATTAGCAAAACTGAAGATTTTTATTATATATTTTACAAAATTTGACTGTTCAATTCGGACTGCAGTTTACATTTTGGATATTTCAAATTATTAGCAAAACTGAAGATTTTTATTATATATTTTTACAAAATTTGACTGTTCAATTTGGACTGCAGTTTACATTTTGGATATTTCCAAATTATTAGCAAAACTGAAGATTTTTATTATATATTTTTACAAAATTTGACTGTTCAATTTGGACTGCAGTTTACATTTTGGATATTTCCAAATTATTAGCAAAACTGAACATTTTTATTATATATTTTTACAAAATTTGACTGTTCAATTTGGACTGCAGTTTACATTTTGGATATTTCCAAATTATTAGCAAAACTGAAGATTTTTATTATATATTTTACAAAATTTGACTGTTCAATTCGGACTGCACTTTACATTTTGGATATTTCCAAATTATTAGCAAAACTGAAGATTTTTATTATATATTTTTACAGAATTTGACTGTTCAATTTAAACTGCAGTTGACATTTTTGCATATTTACGAATTATTAGCAAAATATGAAGATTTTTATTATATATTTTTACAAAATTTGACTGTTCAATTCGGACTGCAGTTTACATTTTGGATATTTCCAAATTATTAGCAAAACTGAAGATTTTTATTATATATTTTTACAGAATTTGACTGTTCAATTTAAACTGCAGTTGACATTTTTGCATATTTACGAATTATTAGCAAAATATGAAGATTTTTATTATATATTTTTACAAAATTTGACTGTTCAATTTGGACTGCAGTTTACATTTTGGATATTTCAAATTATTAGCAAAACTGAAGATTTTTATTATATATTTTTACAGAATTTGACTGTTCAATTTAAACTGCAGTTGACATTTTTGCATATTTACAAATTATTAGCAAAATATGAAGATTTTTATTATATATTTTTACAAAATTTGACTGTTCAATTTGGACTGCAGTTTACATTTTGGATATTTCAAATTATTAGCAAAACTGAAGATTTTTATTATATATTTTTACAGAATTTGACTGTTCAATTTAAACTGCAGTTGACATTTTTGCATATTTAGAAATTATTAGCAAAATATGAAGATTTTTATTATATATTTTTACAAAATTTGACTGTTCAATTTGGACTGCAGTTTACATTTTGGATATTTCAAATTATTATCAAAACTGAAGATTTTTATTATATATTTTTACAGAATTTGACTGTTCAATTTAAACTGCAGTTGACATTTTTGCATATTTACAAATTATTAGCAAAATATGAAGATTTTTATTATATATTTTTACAAAATTTGACTGTTCAATTTGGACTGCAGTTTACATTTTGGATATTTCCAAATTATTAGCAAAACTGAAGATTTTTATTATATATTTTTACAGAATTTGACTCTTCAATTTAAACTGCAGTTGACATTTTTGATATTTAAAATTATTAGCAAAACTGAAGATTTTTATTATATATTTTTACAAAATTGACTCTTCAATTTGAACTACAGTTGACATTTTTGCATATTTCTATCTATTGTAATGATAGAAATATGCAGAATTGTCAACTGTACTCTAAATTGAAAAGTCAAATTTTGTAAACTTATCATAGAAATCGTCAATTATGTTAATAATTTGTCCACGTCTGTAGTAGCACACGCGATAGTCCAGAATAATTTTATTAATACATTGTAAAAATAATAATAATAATAATAATAATAATAATAATAATAATAATAACAATACAAAGGTGCAAAAACAAAATAAATAATATCTTAAATAAAGAAAAATATACATAAATATAATTGAGAACAAGAACAGGAGATACTAATAATCAAAACAAAACTATACCTTAAAAGGATCTAAATTGTGCCCATGCAAATTGGCATATTTTATGCATCTACAGAATGGAGAAAGTGATTTTGAATTTCTGTTATATATTTTTTTTTTTTTGAAATCTTAAACCCTTTGTAGGAATACGAAGGCTGATATTGTTTATGATAGACTCAGAATCAATATCATCCTTGATAACTTCGCAAAAAAATTGATAATCAAGATTTTGACGTCTAGAATAAAGGCTGCAACAGTTAAAATATTTACAGGTAATATCATAGTTAAAGTCAGAGGATTGGGTATAAATCGAAAAGCACATAAGGAAATAAATTTTCTTTTAATATTTTCCAATTTAACCCAATCAGTTGAAGTAATGGAATTGCAGGCTACAGATGCATATTCAAGTTTAGATCGAACCAAAGTAAAGTGTAGAATTAATAGTGACTCCGGAGTAGAAAAAGAATAAGTTATAGACCTTATTAAACCAGGCATTCTTATTGAATGATTATAAATATATTGAACATGATCGTGAAAGTATAATTTAGAATCGAGTAGTACACCAAGATCTTTAATAGAATTTTTCCTAATAATATAGACGTTATTAAGAGAATAATTAAATTTTATGGAAGTAGTTTTTCGTGAGTACGAAATGACAAAAGTTTTTGTTTCATTAATTTTCATTGCATTATTGTCAGACCAAAGTTCAATAGAGTTAATATCATTTTGAAGAGTTTGGCAATCGGCAGAACTATTTATTGAGCGAAAGATTATGAGATCGTCAGCAAATAACAGGTAGTTTGAACTTATTCTTTTACATATGTCATCTATAAATAATAAAAATAATAGAGGGCTCAATGTAGATCCTTGGGGAACTCCACATAAACAATTAAATGGGTCCGAGAGAGAATCACCTAGACGAACACAACATTGTCTATTAGTTAAATAGTTTTCAAACCAGCTCACGTAGTTAGAAGAGAGACCAAAGTTTTTTTAATTTATTTATCAAAATATTGTGAGGTACAACATCAAACGCTTTGCTATAGTCGATATAAATTGAGTCAATTTGACCTTGCGTTTCAACAGCAGGCATAACAAGATTAAAGTAGGATACTAAGTTTGTAGTTGTTGTATAATAATAATAATAATAATAATAATAATAATAATAATAATAATATTATTATTATTATTATTATTTCATAACTGCAATTCAAATATAATTATCTTTAAATGGCAATATAATTATCTTTTTAATCGCATTACATGCGGCCAGGTCTTGAGGGGAGATTACTACTGAACTTGTATGTACTTGTAAGGCGAAGCAAAACTTGTCCACTTCATACTCGATGTCCTAATGAAAAAGTTGCTTACAGGTTCCGCTTTGAAGTGGCAGCTGCCTTTCATCGCAATTTCGTCTAAAATTTCCGAGTCTGCTGCGATCCTTCCTGATTGCTCAAACCTTTCCCTCTCTGTAATTTTCGTCCAGTGTCCGAAGATAAGTAGAGACTGCCATAAGTTAGAACAACTCGTAGAAATACGCACTAGCTGAGAGGTTAGATTGCGAATGCGTTGTGTTATGCGTGTCTTGTTATTTGTGAACTAACTTACAAAAGTCAGACTGATTACATTGAAATAATTTTTAGAGTACCGCACCATATAAATTTCTATCTTTGAATTGCATGAGATGTAATACCATATAGCTTCATAATTTTAGATGCCATGTAGTAAAATGAAAATAAAATTCTGTGGTGTAGTAAGTACACAGTTACCGAGAGAAAACCTAGTGAAAAAAAATCATATTGCCACAGAACCTAACTACTAAATTTATTGTAACGAGTCCACACCTGTGGAGTAACGGTCAGGACGTTTGGCCGCGAAACCATGTGGCGCGGGTTCGATTCCCGGTCGGGGCAAGTTACCTGGTTGAGGTTTTTTCCGGGTTTTTTCCTCAACCCAATATGAGCAAATGCTGGGTAACTTTCGGTGCTGGACCCCGGACTCATTTCACCGGCATTATCACCTTCATCTCATTCAGACGCTAAATAACCTAAGATGTCGTAAAATAACCTACTAAAATATTGTAATGATGTGTACACGGGTTGGGGACAACTGGCCACAGAAAATTGGTCACAGAGGCAACTCGCCACATAATTGAAATTCGTATCAAATACAATCGCTCCATGCAGAAAGGGCTTCAGTCACAAATTTTGAAAAAACGAGATATCGATGGAAATCATATCTTTATGGATGGTTCCATCAGCCTGTGCAGAAAGGAATTCAGTCCAATGCTTGGAAAGACAGAAACTGAAGCGTCAGGCTCAGAGTTATATGCAGAAAGGAATACAAAGTACAGACTGTTTTCCTTAGTTTTCTCAAAACCAGGTCTAATGGACTGAAGCCCTTTCTGCATGGGGCGATTCAATTAGCCACACATTAAAATTCAAGGCAATACTCAAATTCGCAACAATTTATAATATATTTCTATGGTAACAGAAGAAAAATCCAGAAGCTGTAAGCTAATTCGGAACAATGGCGGAAGAAATTCGCTTCACGAAATCAGAAAGAGGCTCTGGCAAATTAATATATCTTGGCTACATGTACACGAGACTTAGAGTAAATAAGAATGGAGTTGTTTGGCGTGGCGGGTGTAATGCAACAGTCACATTATCAGAAGATGGAAGCAGTGTCGTCGAAGAACCGTCTGAACACAAGAATCATTCTGCAGACTGGGGAAGGATTAAGGCAAAGGAATGTGTAGAGAACATGAAGGCAAGGGCGGGACTTCCCGAGAACCAACGTCTGTCATTATTCAAAATGAGTTACAGCGTATTGCAAGCGAAGCCAATGAGAATCTACCGAAGAAACCATCTATTAAAAAACTGTGCGCCGTGCCAGGAAGCTGCACCTTCCACCTGAGCCAAGGAATACTGACGAACTGAACGTTATAGCCGACAGATACACTAAGACCGTGCAAGGCGAAAGGTGGTTGTTGTATTTTGAACCGGAGGACAACGCGAAAGTTACCATATTTGTCACTAATTCACATTTAAATAAACCGTTACGGTCCCATTTTTGGATAATGGACGGTGTGGCAAATTGTCTGTCTGTGGCAAATTGTCTGTCTGTGGAAAATTGTCTATTTGTGGCAAATTGTCTGTTTGTGGCAAATTGTCTGTCTGTGGAAAATTGTCTATTTGTGGCAAAATGTCTGTCTGTGGCAAATTGTCTATTTGTGGCAAATTGTCTGTTTGGCAAATTGTATATTTGTGGCAAAATGTCTGTCTGTCAAATTGTCTCTTTGTGGTAAATTGTCTGTTTGTGGCAAATTGTCTGTTTGTGGCAAATTGTCTGTCTGTGGAAAATTGTCTGTTTGTGGCAAAATGTCTGTCTGTGGCAAATTGTCTCTTTGTGGTAAATTGTCTGTCTGTGGCAAATTGTCTATTTGTGGCAAAATGTCTGTCTGTGGCAAATTGTCTATTTGTGGCAAATTGTCTGTCTGTGGCAAATTGTCTATTTGTGGCAAATGTCTGTCTGTGGCAAATTTCTCTTTGTGGTAAATTGTCTATTTGTGGCAAATTGTCTGTTTGTGGCAAATTGTCTGTCTGTGGAAAATTGTCTATTTGTGGCAAAATGTCTGTCTGTGCCAAATTGTCTCTTTGTGGTAAATTGTCTGTCTGTGGCAAATTGTATATTTGTGGCAAAATGTCTGTCTGTGGCAAATTGTCTATTTGTGGCAAATTGTCTGTCTGTGGAAAATTGTATATTTGTGGCAAATGTCTGTCTGTGGCAAATTGTCTCTTTGTGGTAAATTGTCTGTCTGTGGCAAATTGTATATTTGTGGCAAATTGTCTGTCTGTGGAAAATTGTCTATTTGTGGCAAATTGTCTGTCTGTGGCAAATTGTATATTTGTGGCAAATTGTCTGTCTGTGGCAAATTGTCTGTCTGTGGAAAATTGTCTATTTGTGGCAAATTGTCTGTTTGTGGCAAATTGTCTGTCTGTGGAAAATTGTCTATTTGTGGCAAATTGTCTGTCTGTGGCGAATTGTCTGTCTGTGGAAAATTGTCTGTCTGTGGCAAATTGTCTTTTTGTGGTAAATTGTCTGTCTGTGGCAAATTGTCTATTTGTGGCAAATTGTCTATCTGTGGCAAATTGTCTATTTGTGGCAAATTGTCTATATGTGGCGAATTGTCTATTTGAGGCAAATTGTCTATTTGTGGCAAATTGTCTGTCTTTGGAAAATTGTCTGTCTGTGGCAAATTGTCTATTTGTGGCAAATTGTCTGTCTGTGGTAAATTGTCTATTTGTGGCAAATTGTCTGTTTGTGGCAAATTGTCTGTCTGTGGAAAATTGTCTATCTGTGAGAAATTGTCTATTTGTGGTAAATTGTCTGTCTGTGGCAAATTGTCTTTTGTTACAAATTGTCTATCTATGGCGAATTGTCTATTTTCCAAATTTCTTTCTGTGGCCAGTTGTCCGGAACCGTGTTTACACATTTAGAAGCAGAAACTCAAAACGTTTTCTTGGATGCACTCACAGTAAGCTATGTGAATGCGTAAACCCTTGCTTGTTTTCCCGCGTCGCGATTGTTGAAATTGTTGGTGTGAGTCTTGTGTTCATTGCAATTCAATCTTCGTCTGGGGGTGTGGACCGTACAGCAGGGGGTACAGTGCGTTTTTTGGCTGCCTGATGTGCATTCGTTCAGACGAATGCAAGTAATGCCCATGGCTTGTCAGTATATCTTTTCATGAATAATCTCCCTCTTATGTAATCGTGAAAACTTTGTAACTAATTCAATAGTTCATAGCATAAAAACACGTCCTAAAATGACTTTCATACTCCATCGTCAAGTCTATCATGCTATCAAAAAGGAGTGCGTTATATGGCAGTAAAAATTTTTAATAGCCTCCCTATCGATATAAAAAATGAAACTCAATACATAAGATTATTTAGGGCCAAATTAAAGAAGTACCTAATTTCTCACGCCTTCTATTCTGTAGGTGAATTCATGACATTCAATAACACTTCATGAAATTGATACTAAAACTTTGTGTTGTACTAGTAGACTATATTGTAAATCTCGTCTGTATATATTTCGACTACACTGTGACTATAAATTAAGACTTTATAATAGTATTAAGTTTTTTGACTTGTTCCATATTCTAGCTGTGAAGCAATGTATGAATACCATGGAATGTTAATAAATACAAATACAATACAACGTCGTTTTGAGACAGCGAGGCAAAACCCTTCCAACACGCAACAGAATCCTATGCTGGACAAGCAATTTCTGGGGGCAGGCAGTGTTGTATGTTAAAGCGGAAAAGTAAGGCAACAATATCTTTTTAACGAAAGGTTTCCCATTCCTAGATCGACCGAGGGAAAACTACACGTGGCCACCACGATCGCCGGACTTGTCCCCACTACACTTCTTTTTGTGAAGATTTATCAAAGATCAAGTGTATCACACCTCTGTGGCAGGTTTCACAGATTTACGTTGCCGAATCGTGGAAACGATAACACTGGTGACAATAGAAATGTTATCTCGCGTGTAGTAGGAGGTTGAGTTTCGTCTGCACCACAAATGGCGCTCATAGCGAGACACAACTTTAAGTTTCTCTTTCTTAACGTGTAAACATCAATGAAATATCTGTTGTAGTTTCTGAGATATGATTTGTTGTTTTACTGAGCGTTTCCTCGAACACGGAGTGTTGAAATATTTAGGGAATTTTATAAACGTATAAGCTGTTACTAAAATTCGCGTGGGATTAATGGAAATCGCAAAACTGGCCGCAACATTAGTGCTGAGACATGAAAGCCAGTTTAAGCATTTCAGTTTATGAAATAGAGTAACTAATTGGTTACTAAAATGGTATTAGCACAGAAATGCAGGAGAAACTAGAAGACACCTTACATTTTATGTTTTTTTTTCATTGGAATTTATAATCACATTGTCGATAAGGTAATAAATTATTAATCGTTGTATTTAAGTTTTTGAAATACATTAATAAAATATTATTATTATTATTATTATTATTATTATTATTATTATTATTATTATTATTATTATTATTATTGTTAACAGCAAAATGTGGATGTGTTTAGTTATATGTAATTCGAAGAGTTGAACAATTACAATTTGGTACTTACAAGATAATTTCTATCAAAGAAATGATATTTCATAATGAAGGACAATAATTGATATATGTAAAGTAAAAATCATAATCCACAAATGGTTTATTTGAAGAAAGATCATATTTTGAAGACGAAAAGCAGTCTTTTTGACAATCGGCTTTTGACAATAGTCAATGTCTGAAGCCCCTTTTATACATTGTTGTACACTATTTACAAAATAAGAGGGCTATAGTATTATAAAATAAAATATCTTTCTTTAGAATATTCAATCAACACTGTACATAAAAATGTAAATAATTTCTGATCAATGTAGGCCTACATTTTTTATCACAAACTAAATAGTAAGAATAGTGTATTCTAGTGTACATATTTTAAATAATATTAATTGAAAATATTAGTGTAATTGTTAAAGTGGTCCATGTTTTGATCTGCCCAACTTGACAAAACAGGAGTCGCGTGAGCAGACAGAAATACTTCACTTGCTACTTGCACGCACTCTCCAGTTGCAGTAAAATCTCCAGTAATAACCTACTTAACCTTGCAGCCTTCTGTGACAAAGTACGGTCTCTAGTTATTATTATTATTATTATTATTATTATTATTATTATTATTATTATTATTATTATTATTATTGAAACAAATAATTGAAGTTTATTATATTAAAATTAGCATCTTCGACAATCCTGCACTTTTTCTTCTGCCTTGCTTCGTCCACACTCATGTGGTAGCCATTAGATTACGTCCATTTTCGACTTTACCTTTGAAAATTCTTCTTAGAGCTAGGTAATATAGATACTTCTCTGCTCCAATTTCTCTCGTAAGTACTCATTTTCGAATACCTTTTAAATGGATCTCCTCCCAGAGCCTTACTCACTCACTCACCTCACCTCAACTCACTCACTCACCTCACCTCACCTCACCTCACCTCACCTCACCTCACCTCAACTCAACTCAACTCACCTCAACTCACCTCACCTCAACTCAACTCACCACTCACCTCACCTCACCTCACCTCAACTCAACTCAACTCACCCTCACCTCACCTCAACTCACCTCACCTCACCTCACCTCACCTCAACTCAACTCAACTCAACTCAACTCAACTCAACTCACCTCAACTCAACTCAACTCAACTCAACTCAACTCACCTCAACTCAACTCACCTCACCTCACCTCACTCAACTCACCTCAACTCAACTCACCTCACCTCACCTCACCTCACCTCACCTCACCTCACCTCACCTCAACTCAACTCACCTCACCTCACCTCACCTCACCTCACCTCAACTCAACTCAACTCAACTCAACTCAACTCACCTCACCTCACCTCACCTCACCTCACCTCACCTCACCTCACCTCACCTCACCTCACCTCACCTCACCTCACCTCACCTCACCTCACCTCACCTCACCTCACCTCACCTCAACTCAACTCAACTCAACTCAACCAACTCACCTCACTGCTTGAGCAGCAAGTCTATCTATTTTCTTACGAATCCACTACAATATTTTGTGAATGCCAGGGTGGTGTGGCACTTTACGGCTATTGAGTGTGACAGAAAATTTCTGCATTTAGCCTTAGAGGGAATGCTATAATTAAGACCCTGGAGATTGGTACTCAATTAACAAAGCCTGCAGTATCGTTCCTTCCATATTTGATTCCAATTAAAACAGCTCACTGCTAGCTATGCGGTTTGAACAGGCCGTATTGTATTCTATAACTTCGCAGCGTATTGAGGGCCAGTGGGCAGCACGAACCTGCGATGGCTCAATTAAAAATGTAATCACGGGGAACTGATAGCCGGATAGTTAAAGAAAAAATTCTGGATTATATTATGCAGCTACAACATTGCACTGAATGTAATAATGCCTTTAAATTATTATTCACAAACACACAAACTAAAATCTACTTCGGGTAAAATCGAATAAATGAAAAAGACAATTAGTTAAGGGGGACTACGTCATGGTTGTGGTTTATGTGCAGTTCTGTGGAACCTCTAAGAATAAAATAGTTGACAACAGAACCTGAAGATGTGAACGTTATTGAAAATGTTAATATTTCATCAACATTACTCACAGAAGACCAGGTGTGTAGAAGATAATTTTCACAGGAACGCATTTCAATTGAACAAAACTTTAAAAGAGGATTTAGTGAAGAACTGTTTTCAGAACATGGGAGGAGTGATAGTAGGAGAAAGAAGAATAAAGTGCATAAGATTTGATGATATGGCGTTGTTAGCAGAAGAGAGATGATACTAAAATATATGTTACTGGAGCTAAATGACAGCTGTGAGCAGTATGGGATGAAGATAAATGCAAACAAGAAGACCATGGTCATAGGAAGAAAAGTAAAGAAGGTAAAGTAGCGAATTCTAAATGAGACAATGACACGCTAGAAATACCACTGGACACATCATCTTCATCTTTCACTGTTGCTACTTCTCGTCACTGGAATTCTCTGCCGCCTGAAGTCAAGGGCTGCCGAACTTTAATTTCCTTTAAATGTAAATTAGAAAAATATCTTATGATGAGTTGCCAGACCTAACGCGTTGCAAATATTTAATGGAATGTGTTCCACTGTATTCATTTTTATTTTTTGTTTCTTATTTTTATTATATAAATCGTGTTTATTTATCACTTAAAGCCAATATGTATCCCACTGTGTTGTTTTTTTAATTATTAATCTATTTTTTTTGTGTAGTACATTTTATTCAATTGTCGGTTTCTGGTTTAATTATGTAAATCCCACTTAATTGTAATCTAATACTAATATGTATACTAATGTATTTATTTTTATTTTTACTGCTTACATTTTTTATTGAATTATCGGCTTCTGTTTTTATGTGATTCGTATTTGATTCTAACAACATTAATATGTATTCCACTATGTTTATTTTTATTTTATGAGGTAAATTTTTATGTAACTACCTCTTTTGATCTCATTATGTACCTAAATTGTATCAGTATGTAATTACTTAATTCCGATCCAGTTTTATGTTCAACTGTGTAAGCAAGTTTTAATCCTGGTTGAGTGTAAGAGAAGGCTTTACGGCCTTAACTCTGCCAGGTTAAATAAAGCCATTATTATTATTATTATTATTATTATTATTATTATTATTATTATTATTATTATTATTGCAAATGGACAGCTTCATATACTTGGGGTGTACTATAAGTAGTAACATGAGCTGCTGCCAGGAAGTCAAAAGGAGGATAGCAATGGTCAAGAGAAGTTTTTAATAGAAAAAGGAGCATTTTCTGCTGACCACTGGAAAACGAACAAAGGAAGAGACTTGTGAAGTTCTTTGTGTGGAGTGTGGAATTTTATGGGTGAAAATAGGCCTGTGGATATAACAACGAAGTGAAGAGAAAAAAACGGCTGGAAGCATTTGAAATAAGGATATTGAGATGGATGGAGCGTGTGAAATGGACAGACTGAATAAGAAATGAAGCTGTGCTGCAAAGAGTCGGTGAATAAGGAATAATGCTGAAACTGATCAGGAAAAGAAAAAGAAATGTGCTGGGTTGTTGGCTGAGAAGAAACTGCCTTCTGAAGGGTGCATCGTAGTATTCGTGTAGTGATAAGAATTTTCTGTTAGTTTATATCTCCTTTGATTAGGCCTAAATTAAATACCATGTCATAAATATAGGATCATTCCACCATCACTTGCATTGCACTGTGACAACTATCACCACACATCCTTATTTATTCAGTTTCTGTTTTGATTGTATATTCTCATATCGAAAATTATTCCATTGTCCAATAGAAAGGCTGAAAATGGATGTACATTTGTTCGAGAAATTGTAGTTTATTAAGAAGAAAAAAATGTAAAGGTACTGCTGCTCACACTACAAGACAAGGTGCTGCTGCTCACATTACAAGACAAGGACATCCATACAGTATGTTACACAATAATGGGCTCAAACTTTGCTCTTCTAAAAACTGGAGAGGTATGCTTTTTGTGTTGGACATCATAATATAATAGTGATCACTGAGTAGAATATATTTAAATTATAAAAATATGCTGCCGGTATAATTTTGTCACTCAAATTAATTAGTCAGAATTACTTAGCATGGCCTTCTATGCCCAAGGTTGTGGGTTCGATCCCGGGCCAGGTCGATGGCATTTAAGTGTGCTTAAATGCGACAGGCTCATGTCAGTAGATTTAATGGCATGTAAAAGAACTCCTACTGGACAAAATTCCGGCACATCCGGCGACGCGATATAACCTCTGCAGTTGCGAGCGTCGTTAAATAAAACATAGCATTTCTTAACATTACTTGGCACAAAAATTATTCCGAAGTGCAATTTAAGGGAAGAAGACATTACAGTATATCAGTAATACATTATAAGATGAAATACAAAGGAAAAGTCAGAAACTGTCTAGCATTTGAGAAGTATATGTAATGCCTATCTTAGTATAAACTCACGGATTATATTATGTAACTCTGGGCTTTAGAGAAACCAGATATTAATAATACATTATGCAACGAGCCTATAATGGTAATAATTTTCATACGAGCGTCTTAATTACCATTATAGGCAAGTTTCATACGACTTTTTATGCTCGACCATATTTCTAACTTGAAATTATTCATAATTAGGCCTATTCATGTTATTCTTATCTGACTGGGGAGCGGAACTGACTTTGTGCAATATCTCGTAAATTGTGAGATGTACGCAGACGCAAAAGTATTGATTTTTTCCGAGTAACAAATGTCATTGACCTTGATATAAACTAGAGAGTAAAATAAACGTTAATCTTGATAAAACCTTGAAATTGATTTAGACATTGAAAAACGAGATGACAAATTGAATTTATTTGAATATTATTTATAATTAACGCTAATTATTATAGTAACAGAACATAACCTTCTGCGACAGTATTGGATTTCCAGCCTCCGTGACGTTTCGCTAGTTGTCTTTCGATTGCATATCGATACTTGCGCTTTCATATTGCTACAATGGTGTTTTCTGATCGGTGGAACACCTGAACTTTAATGAATAGGTGTACTTTAATGAGGTCCATTAAAGGGCTACTACCAGGTGTATAATTACTATATTTCGGCATGGTCGAGCATAAAAGAATTTACTTATATCATGATAGAAGATAAGAAAATACTGATTTCAAAATCACAAAAAAATTTGCAGGAAAAATCAAGCAGCAATTAATGATATCTTGAAGCTCAGTTTCATAAGGAAAACAGTTTCCCACCCGAATGTCAATAGCAAATAGGAAGTTTACAGTGTAGGTTGTGGTTAAAATAAAAATCCTACCTTGCCTCATAATTTTAGAATTTTGGGGAAATGTCCCACTCTTCATGGAATGACAAACAAATAAATAACACCACAATTGCTATTTGTTAACTCGTAATAATTTTGAATAATTACAAGGGAAAAATTGTTCGCCGGGTATCGATCTCGGACCTCTGGTTGAACGTACCAGCGCTCTACCACTGAGCTGGGAACTCCACCCGACACCGTCTCAACTTTTCCCTTTATATCCACACAACTCGCGTGGGCTGACGAAACAATTTTTCCCTTGAAATTATTCAAATCTGCTTTACAGGAAGCTTCACCTGAAAGACTAGATTTGCATAATATATATGTCACTGTGTACGTTAACAGAAAACCACAATTCCAAGTCACACAGAGATTGTGTGCACTCGTTGTGGGTCTCTGGCGTTTCGTCAGCCCACGCGAGTTGTGTGGATATAGGGGGAAAAGTTGAGACGGTGTCAGGTGGAGTTCCCAGGTAGCTCAGTGGTAGAGCGCTGGTAGACCAGAGGTCCCGGATCGATACCTTGGAACAATTTTTCCCTTGAAATTATTCAAATCTGCTTTACAGGGAGCTTCACCTGAAAGGCTAGATTTGCGTAATAATTTTGTTCAGTTACTCATGAAATAAATTAATAAATATGATATTTTAATTTAGAAATCTTCTCACTCCTCGTGAGCTGCCACAAGGGACAAGGAGTAATAATAATTATTATTTATTTATTTAATCTGACAGAGTTAAGGCCAGTAGGCCTTCTCTTCCGCCCAGCCAGACTCTAATTCTAATTGAATACAATTGCTTACATAGTTATTACATTAATATCTAGACCATAAAACAAAATGAAAGTAAATAATGAAAGTTGGATAAGTACTGTTAGTGTGACAATAATAAACACTGGTAAGAAATAGTGATAATAATGATAATGATAATAATAATAATAGTAATAATAATAATAATGATATAATTTAAATATTTATTCTGTGATATATAAAACCATTAAACATTGAGAAACCTGAAACAGCTATTATTGTTAACAAGGATTGTTAGAAAAATATTTCTTTAGTCTATTCTTAAATTGGTTTGATGTCTGACTGTCCCTGACAGAGTACTCTACCATATAAATGTTTACAAGTTCAGTGAACCATTAATTTTGTTTTGACAATGACACTCCTACAAGTACATTGCTGCAAATACATTTTGTGATTGGTGGAAATATACCTAGTTTTAGAGAGGCAAGTTTTACAAAAAAGTAAAGAATGCTAATGAACTTGGTTTCATTTCGAATATAGGTGATGCTTCAGGAGAGCAATTGATCCTTTCAATGCAGCTAAAGTTACAATCTGAATAATAGATGTAGGTATTCCAAGCCTCTTAAACACATCTTTCATGAAGAGAGTAGTGGTACCTCTTGCTCCAACCAGAAGTCCGAAGTATACTTTCTTTATTCATACTTTTTTTTTTTGCATTTTAACCTGTACACACTTAGTATCTGTGAACAATTTTATTCGTAAAGATTCGACTTTCTTTGTGAAGTTCAACTTTACAAAGTCAAATTGTGAAGTAGAAGCACAGTCTACTATATACAGTCGCGAAGCTAAATATTTAGTAAAAATGCAAACATGGGTAGTTGCCCACCACTAGGATCGCTACTATCGCCTCATCATCGCAGATCTCTCTCCTAGCAGCCGACAAAATATGTTAACACTTTCGTTGTCGTGTTCTTTTTGAAAAATTAACACCTTCCTTCCATTATTGAAATATTAAATGCATAAAGTTAATTTGTTATTTTAATTAATTATATTAAATTCCACCATAAACTCGAAGATACCTGCAAGAAATAAGTTAATATAATTTTTGTTTGTGCAAAACGAACTGAAATTAACTATAATCGCTTCACTCATTCAAGACTATAGCGATAATTAACCATGAAACCAATAAATATTAATTTGCATTTCTCTTTACAACAATAATAATGGAAATATGAATTAATGGAGTAACTTACGTGTACCGGTACTTGTAGTGTAGGCTTACGCAGTTAACAAAGTGGGATGAGGTTAAGCAATAATAATCACACCAGAATTGGAAATAAAACGTGATCAATAAATTTTATTGTAACAGACTTTTTGTACGTCTCTAGTAAAGCAACAAATAAAAATAACAACAAAATTAACAGCTATAATTAAAAACATATCCTTTGAAGGAAAAAGTAGGCCTAAGCAATAATAATCCCACCAGAATTGAAAATAAAACGTGATCAAAAAATTTCATTAAAACAAACTTAATTTTTGTACGTCTTTAGTAAAATAACACATAAAAATAATAACAAAATTAATAGCTACAATTAAAAATATAACCTCTGAAAAATAAGTAGACCTAACCTTTATTTATTTTTTTTATGTTGGTTATTTAACGACGCTGTATCAACTACTAGGTTATTTAGCGTCGATGGGATTGGTGATGGCGAGATGATATTTGGTGACATGAGGCCGAGGATTCGCCATAGATTACCTTGCATTCACATTATGGCTGGGGAAAACCTCGGAAAAAACCCAACCAGGTAATCACCCCAAGCGGGGATCGAACCGCGCCCGAACGCAATTTCAGACCGGCAGACAAACGCCTTAACCGACTGAGCCACGCCAGTGGCTACCTTTACTTCTCTGGAAATTTAGCAGCCTAAGGGACAGAACTTTAACCGGTATCTAATGTCCTTTCGGTTAGACTGAAACATTTCATTGTGAAATTTAAGGATATAATATATTCTAACAGTCACAAAGAACTTCAAATTAACAGTTTTGTTTCTGCACAGCATTCTTGTAGAAACCCAGGAACCTTTCTGAATCTTTCGGAAATCGGAAAAAGGATGACTCTGGCCTCTTTCTCTTACTGTTGCTACAATTTATAGCACTACAAACGTCTCCTCCTTGTCCCATATTATTATTCCAATTATTATATTTTAGCAATTAACATTTTCATTATAACCAATAACGAACATTTCACAAGCATCAATGTGAAATACGCAACGAGCTAGCACTCGATAGAAATACGACACAGTCCAAAGTCGACCATGGACAGTCTATTGTTTATAGTTGCTAACCGCTTGGAGCGCTTTATCACGAGATTTGCAAAAAAGCACCTCAAGCTTCGCTACTGTATATAGTAGACTGTGGTAGAAGCTTAAAATTTATTAAATAATTGTACAATGTAGGCTACAAGAATTATAAACATTTTGGAACTGGTCCCTGCACTGTGTATGAATTGTGTTATTTCACATGTAGTCCAATACAGAAGCCTTCGCGACATGCCTAGAAGTTTCCTGTATCTAACATACTTCACAGAAAATACGTTACTAAATCGGCGCGCGATTAGCATGGCTCTGGGTTTGCATATCAACTTGATGGCGATAGTGCAGTCCAGATTCGAACTAACGATTATAGCTGGCATACCTAGGTACGCACGTACATGGGCTCGCTGTCATTTCAGCTGAATTTGTGGGCTCGATCAATACTAAATACGTTGGACGGACAAATAGTATGAAATCCAATGGACTGCGCGCAAACTAATTGCGCGATTAACAGTCGTAATGACCAATTACACGATGAAGACCGGGCAGATGATCGCAACAAATATACTCATCATAATTTTTATTTACAAGTTCGGTGTGGAATATTTACTCACAATAAAACTTTAGCGTGAAGTAAATAAAAAAATATAATTTGACGTGTTCTTTCCCAGCTCATAAATAAAAGCAGAACCAACATTACAGTGGTCAGCACAAGTTCGTATCTCCAACTTAACAGATAACTATAGAAAGTTCGGAGTTTAGAAAATACAATTGGGTATACATAGATGAAGATTTTGAATACGAGGTGAGGTGTAGAAGGAAGGTGTTAGTGCCGTTTATGAAAGCAGCTAGGAATAATGGACATTATATAAAATTAATTATGAATAAATTGAAAAATAACGGGGAGTTATTTGATGTTGAATTTTGTTTGGAAAACTTGAATGCGTCGGAAAATGGAGAGAATATTGACGAAAGTAAAAGATTAGAGATAAAGGAGAGAGTTAGAAAGATTGTTAATAATAGTGGAAGAAATAGAAAAGGTAAAGTTGCGGAAGACATGAGGACAGTGGCTCTGGAGATTGCGAGGGAAGAATGTCGAAAGAACCCAGCGTCAGCAAATTCCACTCAGGCGGTGAAGGCAGCGGCGGCACCATCTAGTAGACGACCAGTAATGACGTCACCCCAAGGCCAAGCCAGCGGAACAAGCGTAGTATCAGATGGTAACAGAAGTGGAGAAAGGCAGAAGGGGAGAGAGGAATGCTGAACCGACGAAAGAAGAGACTGGTGAACGAGGAAGCGAAATAAGTGCGGGAAATACAGGGACATCATTTTATTTTTACTAACATTTTTAATATTAACCCGGGTATACCTTTAGAGAACCGGAAACACCGTTTGCTTCCCCCTCCAAGACTGGAGTTCCATTATACTGGCGTAAAACACAAATCACTCTACTAAGTATAGAAAGGAAGAAAAGTAGTTCATCCATTTACGTAAACTAGGAAATATCACGATTTTGAGTTTGATAATTTTCATTAGGTTTTTCTTTAACCAAAGTACAGTACTGTATTAAGAATAAGTGTTTTTACTCACAAAGTGAGTTATCCATGCTAACGTATTCATTATGCAGTGTATATTATACTGTCTACAGCACATTAGCGTACAATATAGAGAAAGAAGTTGAATTGAAAAATAATCATAATATGAATATTTAAACACAATTTTGAAAATGGTGGCCATTCATTTCGATACAGGCTTCAGTTCTTTTGTGCATATTATCGCACTATAGACTATTGCATCTAATTCCAATTACCAGTTTCGTCCTTCGTACTAGTAACTCATGTTGAAATAATTCTGTACCTACTCTACGTACTGTGAAGTTCAATCTTCACTTCTGTCCGACCCGAAAAGATAAAATTACTCAGACATGTTATCTACTGTCCGTCCAAGTGGTTATGCCGCAGGATTGTAGAAAGGGGGAAAATCACGTGACAGTTAATTACTTAACGAGGCTCTTTTATTTGAGTTATTTTAAACAGTTGTATAATATTACGTAGACGTCCAATTTCTAACAGAAATTAATGTTTTCAGAAAAGAGCTAAGACAGCCCAGCTTTTACAGAGGGGCGAGCAGAAGCAGGTGGGGGAAATCGGGATGCGACGTAGGCAAACGGACAGTACCTGTGCGAAAATATGATTCAATATTGAAATCTCTTTCGTCACTGGAAAACGCGAACATATTTCTGGAACGTACTATACTCAGTAACTCAGTACAGCTTACTATCTGCGGTCTTGGTTCTGTGTGGAGTTGGGACTTCATTAATAGAAGGGGTGTGAGTGTAGTACAGTAAAAAACTCAGGTACAATAAAAATTGAAGTAAAAATAAAATGATGTCCCTGTACAAGGGAAGTATTGAGTGTGCAAAGCGTGCCAGGATTGCGAAAAGTCAATAGTTCAACTCAGTCCACAACGTAAGGCACTTCTGTTTACAAATCGCCTACCCAAACATGAGTTGAGATACAACGAGAGCGCGAGTCTGACAGGGAGATATTTTATTATCCAATTCTTTTCTGGACATTTTTTTGCACTACTGCTAAGAAGCAAAGATTTCTGGCATTGGTTTACTATCTCAAAACACTAAAAATGATGTCGCCTATCAATCAACACTGTTTGGAATACCTTGACAATGCACTTCGTGGTGGATGGAACGGGTCGTTGCTGCAATCCATGAGTTTAGAGAAATTCGTGATGTTTGCTCAGACGGTCAGTGAACATGAACTGCAGAGTCTGTATCACATCAGGAGGATCACACTTTGAACAGAATCTGCAGTCATTTGTTTGTTAGTTAATTGTGAAACTGCTTCCACGTGTTTCCTTTTTTGTATGTATAATTCCACAGTAGCAATCGGTTTGGAAGTAAATACCGAAAAGACGAAGTATATGATTATGTCTCGTGACCAGAATATTGTACGAAATGGAAACATAAAAATTGGAGATTTATCCTTCGAAGAGGTGGAAAACTGCAAATATCTTGGAGCAACAGTAACAAATATAAATGACACTCGGGAGGAAATTAAACGCAGAATAAATATGGGAAATGCCTGTTATTATTCGATTGAGAAGCTCTTATCATCCAGTCTGCTGTCCAAAAATCTGAAAGTTAGAATTAATAAAACAGTTATATTACCGGTTGTTCTGTATGGTTGTGGAACTTGGACTCTCACTCTGAGAGAGGAACAGAGATTAAGGGTGTTTGAGAATAAGGTGCTTAGGAAAATATTTGGGGCTAAGCGGGATGAAGTTATAGGAGAATGGAGAAAGTTACACAACACAGAACTGCACGCATTGTATTCTTCACCTAACATAATTAGGAACATTAAATCCAGACGTTTGAGATGGGCAGGGCATGTAGCACGTGTGGGCGAATCCAGAAATGCATATAGAGTGTTAGTTGGGAGACCGGAGGGAAAAAGACCTTTAGGGAGGCCGAGACGTAGATGGGAGGATAATATTAAAATGGATTTGAGGGAGGTGGGGTGTGATGATAGAGACTGAATTAATCTTGCACAGGATAGGGACCGATGGCGGGCTTATGTGAGGGCGGCAATGAACCTTCGGGTTCCTTAAAAGCCATTTGTAAGTAAGTAAGTATAATTCCACAGTATTGATTTGATATTTGTTAATCAATTTTAGTTTGTTAAAATAATAAAATATATATTTTTTGTACTTGGTTATTTAACGACGCTGTATCAACTACTAGGTTATTTAGCGTCCATTGGCCTGGTGATAACGAGATGGTATTTGGCGAGATGAGGCCGAAGATTCCCCATAGACTACCCGACATTCGCCTTACGTTTGGGGAAAACCTCGGAAAAATCACAACCCAGTAATGAAGCCAAGCAGGAATCGAACCACGCCTGATCAGCAGACAAGCGCTTCAGGCGACTGAGCTACGCCGTGGCTTTTTAATTGTGTTGCATGTAAAGGTTAAAGTAGGGTGATAAAACATAAATAGTTTTAAATAAAATAATTAACACTCTGTATCTTATGAACAATTGGTTTCTGAGCATTGGTTTCCGGTCTCTAATTGTTTAAATGGGAATTCTCCACAATTCCTCGAAGTCGGTTTAATTTATATTCACCCTGTACAGGCGTCTTCTTAGAGAGATATCCCCCCTCCATTGTATACTATAGCTAAAATTAGTTGTTTGTGTGTTTTCTAACGTATAGGTATAAAATAAGAGAATTAAATCTAAGTACCGTGACTAAATAATGCTTCTAATATGACCGTTTTATATTGCTTATAAATACACTTATTCTATTAATTCATTTGTATTCCCAGTAACAGAATAAATTAAATATATTTTACTTCCGTTATTTTGTATGCGTTAAAAATACGTACACAAGTTGCTGTATTGCAAAGAGGGATAATGTCCCCTACGAAGTCGCCCATAATACCAATGGTATTTTCTATGAACTTCGAACGACTCTGTTGCGGGATTTGAACCAACGCCTCTTCAGACTTTCCGTTATCTGTTGATTACACAACGGCAGACGATGAATATCGTCGGTTTCTTGGTAAAAGTGACCAAGTCACATTCCAAGGCTTCCAAGCATTATGAAAATTTAACACATAATATAATATCAAAAACTAATAATATAGCATATTTACCTTCAAAATAACTAATTACTGACATCTAAAGAAGTACAGATATCTTTGTATGGATCACTAAACCTTTAAATGCCTTTTCCCAGCAAATTTGCATTTTGGACTTGGTCACTTTTACCAAGAAACCGACGATATGATTTAATAACTGAGGCTCAAGAACAATTGAGGCACTGAGATCAAACTCAGGACTAGTCATGCAGAGTTATTTTGAGAAAAACACAAAAAACTTCACACATTGCATTGTACTTGCTTTAACCACCTGCTTTTGGTATTGTTACTTTGAACTTGGCCAGATCTACTTATTCCACAAGGAGTTAATTTTTTTAGACAACATAACATATAGAAAATAGTTTTCAAAACTCTTGACATGTTCCCTTTTTGATCTAAAGGAACAGGATTTTATAATAAAAATAGTAAATAAATTAAATACAGTAATATTGTTTTGGGGCAACAGTAACAAATATAAATGATACTCGGGAAGAAATTAAACATAGAATAAATATGGGAGAAGCTTTTATCATCCAGTCTGCTGTCAAAAAATCTGAAAGTTAGAATTTATAAAACAGTTATTTCACCGGTTGTTCTGTATGGTTGTGAAACTTGGACTCTCACTTTGAGAGAGGAACATAGGTTAAGGGTGTTTGAGAATAAGGTGCTTAGGAAAATATTTGGGGCTAAGAGGGATGAAGTTACAGGAGAATGGAGAAAGTTACACAACGCAGAACTGCACGCATTGTATTCTTCACCTGACATAATTAGGAACATTAAATCCAGACGTTTGAGATGGGTAGGACATATAGCACGTATGGGCGAATCCAGAAATGCATATAGAGTGTTAGTTGGGAGGCCGGAGGGAAAAAGACCTTTAGGGAGGCCGAGACGTAGATGGGAAGATAATATTAAAATGGATTTGAGGGAGGTGGGATATGATGATAGAGACTGGATTAATCTTGCACAGGATAGGGACCAATGGCGGGCTTATGTGAGGGCGGCAATGAACCTCCGGGTTCCTTAAAAGCCAGTAAGTAAGTAATATTTTTTTGGTATTACATTACTATTGGTATATAAACATTAAAGGACAAAATTATATTTATAAACAAGTTGACACGTCAGTAAAACACAATCCAATTGGTCACCTTCACTGTCTCACAAATCACTCCCAGACTCTTGGAATGTTGGATCATTTTGTTTTACACTGTATCGCGAAGTGCATGAAACACTTTGTTAGAAGAAGTGTACTAGTCACTTGAGAAGTCCCGTTTTTCAACTTAACGCTACAATCCTACAAAGTTTCACGCAAGTCACAACTTGCATTTTTACATTAAACGATGAAAGGTTATTCATATAATATGGGGGCACACTCAACTCGGATATCCCAAAATTGATCTCAGCTCCTCAATTTAAATTATGCTGCCTTACACAAAGGTCAGGACAAAGAAACGAGCCTTTAAAAAGCTCATTTAAAGTACGAGGGGATCCAGGAAATAACGAACGTTCGCGCATACCCGCCGCGCAGCTGACTCCCCTTCCTTGTTTGAAGGTCAACTGGCTTCCTTAACATGTGTTCTCATAATGTTGTGAGTACTGGTTGCAACAAGTCGCCATTGTGCATTTTGTGTTACTTCAAAATGAACGACGTGATTGATAATCCCGCCGACTGTGAGGTGAGGAGTGTGATTCGATTTTTGAATGCCCGACATTTGAAACCTGCAGAAATTTACCGGCAATTGAAAGAAGTGTATGGTGATATTGTAATGAATGAAAAATATGTGAGAAAATGGTGAGAAATGTTCAACAATGGGCGAACAAATGTCCACGATGAAACTCGACCCGGACGCCCATCACTCATCACAGAAGACCTGAAGACTAAGAATCTTGCAAGACAGGCGCACATCACGTTTTCACTAAGCTGAAAGACTTTCTGGGTGGTAAGCGTTTTGGAAGTGATGAAGAGTTGAAGAAGACAGTGAACACCTGGCTTAATGAACTGGCGGCAGAGGAGTATAACACGGGAATTCTAAAGCTAGTGAACAGATACGAACAATGTTAAAATATAGGTGCTGATTATGTAGAGAAGTAAAGGAAGCTTCAGTTATGTAACAGACTTTGTTTTTTTTTTTCAAATAAATATATATTTTTTTAATTATTACAACAAAACGGTAGTTATTTCCTGGATCCCCCTCGTATAATTTAATTCATCAGCCATCTTTCACGCACGAAATTTCCAAATAACATTTGGTAATAAAGCACAACGAATTTCAGACATTAACGAACGATACGTAACATTCGTTAATTGCTGTTTAATAATAATTTATAGACGGGCTTACCTCGCATCACTGACGCAATTCCGAACGTAGAATTTGCCGTTCGTGCTGTGATGTTAATTGCAGTGATATATTTTTAAAGGCTGGCTGGAAATCCGACAGAAGTAATTAGCCTAAAACAGAAATAAACTGCGGAATAAAATGCTGGCGCTAGCGCCGTTTTCAATTCTTTTAATCGTGTTCAAATATCAGCCATTAAACGAAACAAATTTGTAGCAATCTGTCCCTACAAAGAGGTCAATTCAACTATAAATTTGAAGTCAATTAATTCAGTTCTGCGGTGGGCTTTCAGTGGTGTCACGTGACAGATACAGGGGCTAATATGACAAATATTACTTCAGTGCTGTTCGGAATTTATATAATGAAATAAGATGTGAGATAAAGCGACGGTAAGACTTCGTCTAATATCTTTCACAAAATGAAATAAAAATGTCTAAAAATCTAAATGCTTAAGGGGAGAGGATGGTATTTTTTGATGAAAAATGAGTAGATTAAAAAAGATCTTTAAAATACCATGTGATATGTGTGGACTGCATAGCATAACATTTTGTGGGTATTTGTGCCCTTATCGGATGTTGAGTCGCCATTTTTAAACTTCCTGCGTTATGGATTTTTAAATCACTCGCCCAGTTTTATTGTTGTTTCCGCTAAATTAAATTAAAAAAAATTTTTTCTTTAAAATACCTTTTGATATGTGTGGAATGCATTGAATAACATTTTGTGGGTATTTGTGCCCTTATCGGATGTTGAGACGTCATTTTTAAACTTCCTGCGCTATGGATTTTTAAATCACACGCCCGCTTTTATCGGTTTCCAGTAACTTCATTTTTTTTGCTACATTGCCAGACAAAAAGGGATATAATTTCTGAACTATTAAAGATACATGCATGAAATTTAGAACACATATTCTTTAGACTATTAGGAAACGTTTCTCTGTAACAGAATTTTGTTAACTGACTTCATTTTAAAAATACGTCCGTTTGTTTGCAAGAAAAGAACTCAGAAAATTGTTATTCAATTTTAATTGTTTATTTTACAAACGTAGGGACTAATATCAACATTATATTACAGACAGTTTGTAGAATATGCTTTTCCAAATACATTGCAAAAACTGTTTGAATCTATCTTTAAAAACGGTTTACATATATCGGTTTTAGTACAATCCTGCATTGAGTATATTTTTGTCAAATTTGGGTCCCCAAATAATTTTTTTTTAAATATTTTTATTTGGTTGAGTTGCCACAGCTATGAGCTCTCTACATAAAAAATTAATATTTTACACCAAATAGGAAAAAAGTTAAAAAAAATACAATCCTCTGCCCTTAAGGAAAAACGTCTCACCAAGTCTATAGTGAGGGTCACATAAGAACAGTTCCTAAACAGCAAATATTGCCGTCTTGTGAGTGTTGCCAACTGTTACCAGATATGACATGATCCTACGTACTAAATGACTTATTTACTTACCGTACTGGTTATTGTAAATAATTTGTAACATATTTTCGTAGGCAAACTATATGGGAAAGGGATCAACATGTCAAGTATTTTGCCCGGCAATAAGAAATTTATTAGTTTTACTAAACAATTGACTCACGAGACCTAACCTAAAAATGTATTTTGTTTGACCACATGAAATTATTAGTACTAACTCCGAAAACTTACCTGACTATAGTCTTGAATTATAACCACAACGCAACACATAAAATAACTATTATGTATTAATATTAATACTGATATTAATTAATTATTAGTATGTTCAAATTTCACTAGCTTCCAGTAACCGGCTCAGAAATCTACTACAATTTCAATTTCATGGAACTCCAGTACCGACAAATATTGTCGATATTTGTCTCAGCTGCCAACATACCAGTTACAAAATCACTACCATTTGTAGTATTTGTCAGTATTGAAATTTGAAACGAGGTTGGCAAAAGAAAATTCAACCTGCAAACTAGAAAATCACCACAATCCACTAGCATATGCAAATGGTTAGGTTTTCCCCCTTAGGGTATGAAGTAAGCTGACCCGGACTATAATATTGATGAAGTTGTTTTTGACATACAGTAACACATGTTTCTTAGTGTACAGCGATTCCTCTTATACTGTTGAATTGAATTTGTTCATAATATTCAGTATATACGAATCAAATCATCCGGAAATGATTCACATAAAGTGCAAAAAATCTTGGTAAATTTCAAGGGTTTATTTGATATTAAGAAAATGCAATGGCGATTCTTTTCACACAAAATTCAACAGTTATCCCGTAAATGTTTTCTGTTACATAGGCATACAAGAAAATGACAAATGAAGCATCACCTTAGATTCTATTAAAGTTGAAAGTTTTTATTCAGGAAATTGCAATCTCCAAAGAAATTGTTATATTAGATTAAAAGTTTGTCTCGAGTGCAGATATATCGAACGATTATCGATATATCGCTACTCCGTAAGAAAATTGCATTTCCAGATGTACACTTAACTATTATTACAATAACATTACTTAAATTTTAATATCCCTTTTTACCATTCAAATTAACATCATAACAGTCAAAAGCATAAATGTGAAATTGTAACAATAAACAATACATTTTCAATACCATATGATGTAGATCCTAACCTGAATCAAAATTATGGTGGAGGCAAGGTGAGTTTAAATGATATAGTGGGAAGGAGTTAAGTGAACTGTACGTGGTTGAGTATTTGATATGGAACACGATTGAATTATTCTAATTTTATATAGGATTCATTCCAGGACACAGATATAATTCTCTTTTCTACTTAACAACGTAATCATTTTTAAATGTAAGTAAACAGAACTTTAATTATTTTTAAATGCAAGTAAATCAAGGAGTTTTTTTATTAATTCGTTTTAGAGTTGTTTTTAGTGATTGATTAAATATTTGATAAGTCGTAACATTGTGGTTGTACCGGAAGGTGTGGCTAGGATGATGTTAAATAATACAGATTAAATCTTTACAGTTAAGAGTTTCATTTACACTGAAGAATGTTACAAGTTTTAATAAACTTCATAGTTGATTTGATACAATCCTTCTATAGTAAGTTCCCATTGCAAGTTATTGTTACACTGCAACATTTCAAACAACAATGGTGATGATTATAGGGATAGAATTTTTATGTACTAAAAGATAAAATAAGAAAACAGAGTGTCAGCACTAGGTTGTGCATAGAAATCATAGCCGTAAACAAATGTCACATCGGTATTAAATCCTTGTTTCTCTTGCCATTTCAGAATATAGAAATAAAAGTTTTGATACCTGTTTTGAGGTCAGACGCTTCCCTTCCAGGGTGAGAGTTGCTCTCCTGCCTTGGAGAACATTAATAACAATATTAAAACAGTAGTAGGTAAACCTCTCGTCTGTCTCACGTTCGCACACGCTGCATTTTGAATTTGGTGCTGCATATTAAACAGTCTGAATTCGAGTTCCAATCCAGCCTATTAGAACAAGGTATTGAGTGAGGTTGCACAATTATGTAACTGTTCACCTTCATTAGCGCCATCTCTCGGGAATTATCGGAGTTGTCTAGTGTGGATTTTGTTGTTGATAATGATAATAATTCCACAAAAAAAAAACTATAAATTTATGAGAAATCCGATATATTATACGATATATTGAATCAAAATTTTGATATCGATATATCGATAGATAGAAACGAAAATATCGATATTGCGTAAAAACCGATATATCGTTCTCATCCCTGTGGTGCCAGAACAGCGGAATTTCCGCTAGGTTTAGCGGATTGTGGCCTTAATCTAGCTTGAAATCATACACAGTTATGACAAGGTTGAACGTTCAAGACGTAAAAGGAGACGGCAATTGTCTTTTTCAGATGTATGGCAATATTACTTTAAAATGGATGAGAATGCAATAGTTTGAGAAATTGCTACCACAAAGGAAAACAAAAATTGTTTCTTAGAAGAGCATTTCTCAACTATTTAAGAGACCTATGTACTAATCCAGAGAATCTATAATAGACATTTTAAAGAACACGTAACTTATTATAATAATCCATTCATTATCTCTTGCAAAAATGAGTGCGAAATTTACTCACATTGGAGGGCATGGATCTTACTATTTTCGTGCAGATGTATAAGTGTGTATCACACATTCGCACATACGACCAAATGGCGGGAAGACCAGAAAATTTGCACAGCTATATGTTTTAGATTCTTTTCAGGCTAGCAGAGAAAGCATGTGTGTAATCAACCCATCAAAGTCAAGATTCCGTTGAAACTCAACCGGCTACTTTTTTTTTAGTAGGTTATTTTACGACGTTTTATCAACATCTAAGGTTATTTAGCCTCTGAATGAGATGGTGATAATGCCGGTGAAATGAGTAAGGGGTCCAACACCGAAAGTTACCCGCATATTGGGTTGAGGGAAAACCCCAGAAAAAACCTCAACCAGGTAACTTGTACCGACCGGGAATCGAACCCGGGCTACCTGGTTTCGCAGCCAGACGCGCTAGCCATTACTCCAAAGGTGTGGACACCGGCTACTTACTAGTCATACAGATAATTTTTAGAATATTGCATAGACTTGCGATATGTTAATATTTAGTACGTTCCTTAATGTGGTATTGCATTATACTCAAATGACGTCTTTATACATGAACTACAGAATATATTTAAAATTCAATGGAAATGCACTATAAAACACGTCAGCTGAAATTAATTCATTAATAATTATAAAATGTTATGATTTACAAAATGAAATGGTCAAAATATTAGTATATAAAGCAACTGACATATTTACTTTTTCTAGAACATCTAACGCCCAGAACAGTGTGTGTGTGTGTGTGTGTGTGTGTGTGTGTGTGTGTGTGTGTGTGAAACATTCGAATCACGTCCGCAAAATTAACCCTAAATTAAATATTGCACAGTGAAATTGCATTTTAAAAAGCTTTCTATTCAGCACATCAACGGTCTCGTTCTTCCGCCTCAGTCTCTTTCACAATCGATTCTCGATTTACGATAATTACTATATATGAAATTTAATTTCAGTGTGTGTCCAAAAAATGAGAAAAACTGCAATCGCTAATTGCACTGGAAAACCTGCAGGCTGCATCCAGACTATGTGCCAATTTATTTGGTGAATGTTGTTACCACGGCAACAAAATTATAGCAGTAATGGTACCAAGAAAAAATTACACGTCAATTTTCCATTCTGTGTCAATTTCAATTCATAACTATGAAAGGATATTTCAAATCAAAGAAAAAATAAATTTGTTTGTGCAATTTTACACGCTATGTTTGCATAAATACGGCATGTTTTTAAGAGTTATACTAATTACTGCACACAATTACTACAAAAGAAGTACTTACTTACTTACTTCCTTACTTACTGGCTTTTAAGGAACCCGGAGGTACATTGCCGCCCTCACACAAGCCCGCCATTGGTCCCTATCCTGAGCAAGATTAATCCAGTCTCTACCATCATATCCCACCTTCCTGAAATCCATTTTAATATTATCTTCCCACCTACGTCTCGGCCTCCCTAAAGGTTTTTTCCCTCCGGCCTCCCAACTAACAATCTATACGCATTTCTGGATTCGCCTATACGTGCTATATGTCCTACCCATCTCAAACGTCTGGATTTTATGTTCCTAATTATGTCAGGTGAAGAATACAATGCGTACAGCTCTGCGTTGTGTAACTTTCTCCATTCTCCTGTAACTTCATCCCTCTTAGCCCGAAATATTTTCCTAAGAACCTTATTCTCAAACACCCTTAGTCTCTGTTCCTCTCTCAAAGTGAGAGTAAAAGTTTCACAACCATACAGAACAACCGGTGTAATAACTGTTTTATAAATTCTAACTTTCAGATTTTTTGACAGCAGACTAGATGACAAAAGCTTCTGAACCGAATAATAACAGGCATTTCCCATATTTATTCTGCGTTTAATTTCCTCCCGACTGTCATTTATATTTGTTACTGTTGCTCCAAGATATTGGAATTTCTCCACCTCTTCGAAGGATAAATCTCCAATTTTTATAGTTCCATTTCGTACAACATTCTGATCACGAGACATAATCGTATACTTAGTCTTTTCGGGATTTACTTCCAACCCTATCGCTTTACTTGCTTCAAGTAGAATTTCCGCGTTTTCCCTAATCGTTTGTGGATTTTTTCCTAGCATATTCACGTCATCCGCATAGACAAGAAGCTGATGTAACCCGTTCAATTCCAAACCCTCTGTGTTATCACAAAATAAATAGACGCTTTTAATGTTAACAAATTCTATTTGTGATACAGGCATGAATTTCGGGCTGTTACGTTCAGGAACTGTAGAATTTTCGATAGGAAACGCTGTTGGTACTACTGCTCTGATTGTTGCGCTGGCTCAAGCATAAAAGCTAGGATGGCTTTCTGTGATATTGACATGCATTTTGTTATGTTCAGGAACTGTAGAATTTTCTGTAGGAAACGCTGTTGGTACTACTGGGCTGATTGTTGCGCTGGCTCAAGCATTAAAGCTAGGATGGCTGTCTGTGATATTGACATGCATTTTGTTATGTTCAGGAACTGTAGAATTTTCGATAGGAAACGCTGTTGGTACTACTGCTCTGATTGTTGCGCTGGCTCAAGCATAAAAAAAGCTAGGATGGCTTTCTGTGATATTGACATGCATTTTGTTATGTTCAGGAACTGTAGAATTTTCGAAAACGCTTTTACTACTGCTCTGATTGTTGCGCTGGCTCAGGAATGGCTTTCTGTGATATTGACATGCATTTTGTTATGTTCAGGAACTGTAGAATTTTCGGCTGTTGGTACTACTGCTCTGATTGTTGCGCTGGCTCAAGCTAAAAGCTAGATTGACATTTTTGTTATGTTCAGGAACTGGAATTTTCGGTAGGAAACGCTGTTGGTATAAATTGTTGCTGGCTCAGGATGGCTTTCTGTGATATTGACATGCATTTTGTTATGTTCAGGAACTGTAGAATTTTCGGTAGGAAACGCTGTTGGTAATACTGCGCTGATTGTTGCGCTGGCTCAAAAAGCATAAAAGCATTTTGTTAGTTCAGATGGCTTTCTGTGATATTGACGCTGGCTCAAGCATAATGCATTTTGTTATGTTCAGGAACTGTAGAATTTTCGGTAGGAAACGCTGTTGGTACTACTGCGCTGATTGTTGCGCTGGCTCAAGCATAAAAGCTAGGATGGCTGTCTGTGATATTGACATGCATTTTGTTATGTTCAGGAACTGTAGAATTTTCGGTAGGAAACGCTGTTGGTACTACTGCGCTGATTGTTGCGCTGGCTCAAGCATAAAAGCTAGGATGGCTGTCTGTGATATTGACATGCATTTTGTTATGTTCAGGAACTGTAGAATTTTCGGTAGGAAACGCTGTTGGTACTACTGCTCTGATTGTTGCGCTGGCTCAAGCATAAAAGCTAGGATGGCTTTCTGTGATATTGACATGCATTTTGTTATGTTCAGGAACTGTAGAATTTTCGGTAGGAAACGCTGTTGGTACTACTGGGCTGATTGTTGCGTTGGCTCATATTGACATGCATAAAACTGTAGCTAGGATGGCTTTCTGTGATATTGACATGGATTTTGTTATGTTCAGGAACTGTAGAATTTTCGATAGGAAACGCTGTTGGTACTACTGCTCTGTTTGTTGCGTTGGCTCAAGCATAAAAGCTAGGATGGCTGTCTGTGATATTGACATGCATTTTGTTATGTTCAGGAACTGTAGAATTTTCGATAGGAAACGCTGTTGGTACTACTGCGCTGATTGTTGCGTTGGCTCAAGCATAAAAGCTAGGGCTTTCTGTGATATTGACATGCATTTTGTTACGTTGAGGAAATGTAGAATTTTCGATAGGAAACGCTGTTGGTACTACTGCGCTGATTGTTGCGTTGGCTCAGGCTAGGATGGCTTTCTGTGATATTGACATGCATTTTGTTACGTTGAGGAAATGTAGAATTTTCGGTAGGAAACGCTGTTGGTACTACTGCGCTGATTGTTGCGCTGGCTCAAGCATAAAAGCTAGGATGGCTTTCTGTGATATTGACATGCATTTTGTTATGTTCAGGAACTGTAGAATTTTCGATAGGAAACGCTGTTGGTACTACTACTCTGATTGTTGCGTTGGCTCAAGCATAAAAGCTAGGATGGCTGTCTGTGATATTGACATGCATTTTGTTATGTTCAGGAACTGTAGAATTTTCGATAGGAAACGCTGTTGGTACTACTGCGCTGATTGTTGCGTTGGCTCAAGCATAAAAGTTAGGATGGCTTTCTGTGATATTGACATGCATTTTGTTACGTTGAGGAACTGTAGAATTTTCGATAGGAAACGCTGTTGGTACTACTGCGCTGATTGTTGCGTTGGCTCAAGCATAAAAGCTTGGCTTTCTGTGATATTGACATGCATTTTGTTACGTTGAGGAACTGTAGAATTTTCGATAGGAAACGCTGTTGGTACTACTGCGCTGATTGTTGCGCTGGCGCAAGCATAAAAGCTAGGATGGCTTTCTGTGATATTGACATGCATTTTGTTATGTTCAGGAACTGTAGAATTTTCGATAGGAAACGCTGTTGGTACTACTACTCTGATTGTTGCGTTGGCTCAAGCATAAAAGCTAGGATGGCTGTCTGTGATATTGACATGCATTTTGTTATGTTCAGGAACTGTAGAATTTTCGGTAGGAAACGCTGTTGGTACTACTGCGCTGATTGTTGCGCTGGCTCAAGCATAAAAGCTAGGATGGCTTTCTGTGATATTGACATGCATTTTGTTATGTTCAGGAACTGTAGAATTTTCGATAGGAAACGCTGTTGGTACTACTACTCTGATTGTTGCGTTGGCTCAAGCATAAAAGCTAGGATGGCTGTCTGTGATATTGACATGCATTTTGTTATGTTCAGGAACTGTAGAATTTTCGATAGAAACGCTGTTGGTACTACTGCGCTGATTGTTGCGTTGGCTCAAGCATAAAAGTTAGGATGGCTTTCTGTGATATTGACATGCATTTTGTTATGTTCAGGAACTGTAGAATTTTCGATAGGAAACGCTGTTGGTACTACTGCGCTGATTGTTGCGTTGGCTCAAGCAAAAAGCTAGGATGGCTTTCTGTGATATTGACATGCATTTTGTTACGTTGAGGAACTGTAGAATTTTCGATAGGAAACGCTGTTGGTACTACTACTCTGATTGTTGCGTTGGCTCAAGCATAAAAGCTAGGATGGCTGTCTGTGATATTGACATGCATTTTGTTATGTTCAGGAACTGTAGAATTTTCGATAGAAACGCTGTTGGTACTACTGCGCTGATTGTTGCGTTGGCTCAAGCATAAAAGCTAGGATGGCTGTCTGTGATATTGACATGCATTTTGTTATGTTCAGGAACTGTAGAATTTTCGATAGGAAACGCTGTTGGTACTACTGCGCTGATTGTTGCGTTGGCTCAAGCATAAAAGTTAGGATGGCTTTCTGTGATATTGACATGGATTTTGTTATGTTCAGGAACTGTAGAATTTTCGATAGGAAACGCTGTTGGTACTACTGCGCTGATTGTTGCGCTGGCTCAAGCATAAAAGCTAGGATGACTTTCTGTGATATTGACATGCATTTTGTTATGTTCAGGAACTGTAGAATTTTCGATAGGAAACGCTGTTGGTACTACTACTCTGATTGTTGCGTTGGCTCAAGCATAAAAGCTAGGAAGGCTGTCTGTGATATTGACATGCATTTTGTTATGTGCAGGAACTGTAGAATTTTCGATAGGAAACGCTGTTGGTATTACTGCGCTGATTGTTGCGCTGGCTCAAGCATAAAAGCTAGAATGGCTGTCTGTGATATTAACATGCATTTTGTTACGTTGAGGAACTGTAGAATTTTCGGTAGGAAACGCTGTTGGTATTACTGCGCTGATTGTTGCGCTGGCTCAAGCATAAAAGCTAGGATGGCTTTCTGTGATATTGACATGCATTTTGTTATGTTCAGGAACTGTAGAATTTTCGGTAGGAAACGCTGTTGGTACTACTGCTCTGGTTGTTGCCTTTTTACTTGATGTTTTACCTCATGTCGTACTGACGCCGTCGGTGTTTGTTATTTCAACTCATAAAACACGTTCAAGCATGCTATTCAGGATTAATAATTTGTACCGTAAATGGTTTATATTAATGGTGATAATAATAATAATAATAATAATAATAATAATAATAATAATAATAACACCGTTAATAATAAGAACCAAAAGCTTCAATTCGAATTTCAACACCCGCAAATATATTCACCGACGTTCTTACAGTCCCTTCAGTTATTTCAAACTCAGCAATCTGTTCGTTTGTAAGACAAAATACGAAAGCAATTACTAATAAAAGAGTTGAACTAATCTAACTCACACACTTCGGAGGGTGGCCATAATCTATGCGATATCGTAATTGCATAGAAGCTGTAAATAGATTTTTACGACTCTCATAATTTTTATACCCTCCATCTATGGAATATTTATAGCCGTCAGTGGCGGATATCACATCACGGCAAATTTACGATGATCAACATGGAATGAATCTTTTGCGTATTGGCATTGTTCTGTGTGGGAGAAATGTTAAAACTTCTCCACCCATACCCTTCAGGCGGGTGTGCAAAATTTAAGAAATAATTATTTTTAACATAGACGTAATTTCCGATATTTTGTATTAATTCGACAGGACTCTACGTCGACTCTGATCCCAAGTTAACACAAACACTTGGTCTGGTGGGAATTTTATTTGTAAGCAAACTATATTTTTCCTGATTTAACTTGGTTTGGGATCAAATTTCATAAGACTCGCCGAGGACTGTTAAAAAAAAGATAATTTAGCAAAAAATCAATTTCCATTTTTACTCTAAATACTTGAGAGGCTGCTCACCAGAGCGGCGTTTTACTTTATAGTGGAAACTATCAGCTTGCTTACTTTCCCATTGTTTGCGATATTTTATTATAAAACTATATATTTTTATTTTAACGTATCTCTGCGATCATTTAAGTTTTGAAGCTAAAAACTCTATAAAAAGTCTACGGAACAGAATATTTTTAAAACACCGTGGGAAGTTCCTTGTTATCGCATACAAAGTAATGGTAAAAACAGCTTATGTCCAAGTAGTCAAAAGTATAATACTAGTTAACAGAGATCTTAAATTGGACAATTTTCTCTTAATTAATGTTTTTAGGTATTGCTAGACGTATTGATTTGTGTTTTTTTCTTTTTCTTTTTTAATCTAGATTATAATTCCAAGTTCCTTGTTTATGTTAGTTAATTAGTTAGGATACAATTAATTATGATACTTAATCACTCATTTAAAGTCTGTGTAACTGTAACCTGTGTATATTTTTATGTGACTTTACTTTGTTTATAGTGTTTCTTTTCTCTCTGTCTTAATTTCTTGTGTAGCTTTATTTTGTATATAGTGTTTTTTTCTGTTTATTTCTATTATTGTATTTGTATTCCTGGTGTTGTGGAAGAGAAGGCCTGATGACCTTAACTACACCAGAATAAATAAATAAATAAATAAATAAATAAATAAATAAATAAATAAATAAATAAATGAATGAATAAATGAATGAATAAATGAATGAATAAATAAATAAATAAATAAATAAATAAATAAATAAATAAATAAATAAATAAATTTTTTTTTCATGTTTAGTGATGTTTGTATAGGCTCTACATTAAGTTTAAAAAAAAAAGAAAGAATTATTACTTTAAAGTAATTTTCATCTTAAAATATTTTGTCAATTTCACTACATGAATTTATAGAAAAATTATGTTTAAATTAAAAAAAATACTTTAATGTGATAGATTTATTTTAGAGCAACCATCCTTTTTGTATTTTAAAGCTTAAAGTGTACAGTATACACACATCACTAAAAATGGAAGAGCTCTGATAAATAGTATTATACTTTCGACTACTTTAAAATAGGCTATTTTACCATTATTTTGCATGCGATGTCAAGGAACTCTCCTTAATTGCTAAAATACTTCATTCACATAACAGAACGCTCGGAAAATATTTCGCATACCACTGTTAAATTGTTCCCCATTCCAGAACGGGAATGGCTTGATTCCTTGCCAACGGAGTAATAAAGTATGAGCTTGCTAGAGGAGAAGAGCGTACGAGGGTCCGCATTCATATCCGTCTTAATCCAATTTGGGTATCCGCGCCATTTGAAAATCAATCTGCGAGATAACGGCACGTCTCATCGCAGTTGTAACGTGATTGTCCAGTTGTCTCGTTGAAGGCTCAATGAAACATGAATTGACGTGCGATTCGTGTTAAATGCTCATGTAAGAAGAATGGGCTTTGGGACAAGTAAGTAGATCTCTAATTTTCACGGTGGTGTAGTGGATGCCATGCTGGTTTTTTAGGTTCATAGACGGCCAAGGTGCTGAGATTTATTGAATAAAAATATCGGGGCAGGGTTTACCGTAGACACAGCCGCAAAGTTTCTACGCGAATTGCTGTTAAAGCAGTGGCAACATCTCTTCTTCCCAGAGACCCTGAAAACTCAGTACATCTTCCTGTATTGGTACTTCTGGGCGTAGCCATCTTGTTTGTCTTGAGAGCAAACATTCGGTTTGCGCTGCATATGGCTCGACGTTTTGAATTGTATTTAGTATTTATTTATTTAACCTGGTAGAGATAAGGCCATCAGGCCTTCTCTGCCCCTCTACCATGGGATTACAACTATAATATGAAGAATAAAATTACAATGAATATTAAATTTACAATTACAATTACAATAAAAATTAAAGTACGACAAGATTACCTGGTTAATGAAAGACAATTTATCATAGAAGTTAAGAACAAAGAATATTTTTGTATTTACTGAATTACAAATTAAACCCAGAATAACAAAATTCAATAGTGATGAAATTACCATATATTGAAATATATTTGTGATAGATTAAGAGAACTATTTACAAGAAACCATGTCTGACCGAGTCTCAATTACTGACCAAGTGCCTAGTAAGTTTGCGTTTGAATTCAATTTTATTTCGACAGTCCCTGATGCCAGCAGGTAACGAATTCCAGAGTCTTGGCAGGACTATTGTGAAAGAAGATGAGTATGAGGAGGTGCGATGGGATGGTATTGTTAGTATTGTTACATAACGAGAGCGTGTGTTCAGATTTTGGTGGGAAGAAAGGTAAGTGAAGCGAGACGACAGGTACGAAGGAATAGAAGAGTTCAAGATTTCGAAGAGAAAGAGAAGTGAATGTAAATTTCTTTTCTTATCTAGTTTAAGCCAACCTATTGCTTCCAGGAATGGGGTAATGTGATCATATTTACGAACATTGCTTACAAAACGTACACACAAATTATGAGCACGTTGAAGTTTCGTTTTGTTGTCGCTGGAGAGGTCAGTCAGTAAAATGTCAGCATAGTCAAAATATGGAAATACAAGCGTCTGCACTAGGGACTTTTTTCTAAAACAAGAGGGAAGATAAACATTTACTCTTTTTAGCACATGGATAATAGAATATACTTTGTCTCTCTTCACTCAAATTCACTCGCGGGTTTTTCGAATTTAACTTGTCGACTGCTGATTGTTGCTCAATTGAGATGTAGCCTGATTCGTTACGAATCGTTTGACACCTTTGCGAAAGTTCGATCGCTTTGAAGTGTTCACTTCAGTAGGAATTGGAAATATATATTATTTTAATGTACCGAAGTACATATGATATTTCCATGGAGATATTCTGCGTCATCATACGATGGAACAGTAATGGAACGGAGAAAAATTCTCTCCGGCGCCGGGATTTGAACCCGGGTTTTTAACTCTACGTGCTGATGATTTATCCACTAAGTCACACCGGATACCCATCCAGGCGTCGGACAGAATCGTCTCTGTTTAAGTTCCAACTCTTGGGTTCCCTCTAGTGGCCGCCCTCTGCACTACGTCATAGATGTCTATGAACGTAGGACTGAAGTCCACACATGTGCTGAGGTGCACTCGTTAAGAGTGACTAGTTGGCCGGGATCCGACGGAATAAGCGCCATCTTAAATCATTTTTATTATCATCTTGAATCATTTTTTATTATTTTAATGTACCGAAGTACAGGGACATCATTTTATTTTTACTAACATTTTTAATATTAACCTGGCTATACCTTTAGAGAACCGGAAACTCAGTTTGCTACCCCCTTCCACGACTGGAGTTCGATGATACTGACGTAAAACACAAACAAATCACTCTACTAGGTATAGGAGGGAAGAAAAAGTAGTTCATCCATTTACGTGAACTAGGAAATATCGCAATTTTGAGTTTGATAATTTTCATTAGGTTTTTGTTTAATCAAAATGCAGTACTGTATTAACAATGAATGTTTTTACTCACGAACTGAGTTAGCCATGCGCACGTATTCATTATGCAGTGTATATTATACTGTGTACAGCACACTGTAGAGAATGAAGTTTAATTGAAAAATAATCATAATATGGATATTTAAATACATTTTTGAAAATGGTGGCCGTTCATTTCGATACAGGCTTCAGTTCTTTTGTGCATATTATCGCACTATAGACTATTGCATCTCATTCCAATTACCAGTTTCGTCCTTCGTACTAGTAACTCATGTTGAAATAATTCTGTACCTACTCTATAAAAGAGTACCTTACGTACTGTAAATTCAATCTTCACTTCTGCCCGACCCGCACAGATAAAATTACTCAGACATGCTATCTACTGTCCGTCCAAGTGGTTATGTGGCAGGATCGTAGAAAGGGGGGAAACCACGTGACAGTTAATTACTTAACAAGACCCTTTTATTTTAAGTTATTTTAAACAGTTGTATAATATTATGTAAACGTCCAATTCCTAATAGAAATTAATGTTTTCAGAAAAGAGCTAAGACAGCCCAGCCACTAGATTTTACAGAGGGGCGAGCAGAAGCAGGTGGGAGAAATCGGGATGCGACGTAGGCAAATGGACAGTACCTGTGCGAAAATATGATTCAATATTTAAAGCTGTTTCGTCACTGGAAAACGCGAACATATTTCTGGAACGTACTATACTCACTAACTCAGTACTGCTTACTATATGCGCCTTGGTTCTGTGTGGAATACAGTTGGAACTTCGTTAGTAGAAGGGGTGGGAGTGAAGTACATTAAAAAATTCAGGTACAATAAAAATTGAAGTAAAAATAAAATGATGTCCCTGTACATATGATATTTCCATGCAGATATTCTGCATTATCATACAATGAAAGAGTAATGGAACGGAGAAAAATTCTCTCCGGCGCCGGGATTTGAACCCGGGATTTCAGCTCTACGTGCTGATGCTTTATCCACTAAGCCACCCCGGATACCCACCCCAGCGTCGGACAAAATCGTCTCAGTTTAAGTTCCAACTCTTGGGTTCCCTCTAGTGGCCGCCCTCTGCACTACGTCAAAGATGTCTATGAACCTAGGAGTGAAGTCCACACATGTGCTGAGGAGCACTCGTTATGAGTGACTAGTTGGCCGGGATCCGACGGAATAAGCGCCGTCTTAAATCACGAAGTGATTTACGCACGTCATATATGTTATTTTAATGTACCGAAGTACATATGATATTTCCATGCAGATATTCTGCGTCATCATACGATGAAAGAGTAATGGAACGGAGAAAAATTCTCTCCGGCGCCGGGATTTGAACCCGGGTTTTCAGCTCTACGTGCTGATGCTTTATCCATTAAGCGACACCGGATACCCACCCCGGCGTCGGACAGAATGGTCTAGAGAGGAACCCAAGAGTTGGAACTTAAACTGAGACGATTCCAACTCTTGGGTTCTCTCTAGACGATTCTGTCCGGCGCCGGGGTGGGTATCCGGTGTGGCTTAGTGGATAAAGCATCAGCACGTAGAGCTGAAAACCCGGGTTCAAATCTCGGCTCCGGAGAGAATTTTTCTCCGTTCCATTATTCTTTCATCGGAATTGGAAATGATTATAAGCAAATGCTTAAGGGTTTCCTTACGATTAGTGTTGACTATGAATTCGGCCCTAAATGTAGCGAAGCTGATTGCAGATATTTTGACTTCGTGACCAGGTAGACTAGAATCACGTGTCTTCACACGATCTTCATAATGCAGCCTGCTGCCAGTTCGCAAACATGTAAGATGTGTTTCGACACATTGCTTTGACTACATTGTGAGTGTTACAGGCTGGGTTTATACTTCTACACACGTTCGTTTCCCATTAAGGAATCCACTGTGAATGAGACAATGAGACAGATGCCAGTTGGGAACCGGCCCCGCCTTATCCTGGAGGCTGCAGATTAAAGCGGTGGTTAGGGATCCGTTATCTTCACGGCATTGAACCGACTTTTGTTGAAGTGCTTAAGGGGGGGCATCTCCACTACTTAGACTGTTAATCGGATTCCTATGCTAACCCGCTGTATTTTAACAGAATTAAAACCAGGGATTAAAGTTTATGGCGCTGCCGCCATGTTCCGATATTTTATGGAACTCATATTTCACATTATCTCAAATTCCACCCCGCAACTTTATTTGCAACACTTATTCATCTCCCGTTTTATGTCCTGTCGTGCCTGCGCCTGCTTTGGGTTCGATTTTGTATAGTTTTTATTTCTGCGGTCTTCTTTCATGGTCAGACATCATTTGCTGTTACAGTGAAGTTGCAAGTATTGTATGAAAACACATTCAATAAACTCTTATAGTTTAACGTGAATATGTTAGGAGAAAATCCACAAACGATTAGGGAAAACACGGAAATTTTACTTGAAGCAAGTAAGCGATCGGTTTGGAAGTAAATCCCGAAAAGACAAAGTATATGATTATGTCTCGTGATCAGAATATTGTACGAAATGGAAATATAAAAATTGGAGATTTATCCTTCGAAGAGATGGAAAATTCAAATATCTTCGAGCAACAGTAACAAATATAAATGACACTCGGGAGGAAATTAAACGCAGAATAAATATGGGAAATGCGTTTTATTATTCGGTTGAGCAGCTTTTATCATCCAGTCTGCTATCGAAAAATCTGAAAGTTACAATTTATAAAACAGTTATATTACCGGTTGTTCTATATGGTTGTGAAACTTGGACTCTCACTCTGAGAGAGGAACAGAGATTAAGGGTGTTTGAGAATAAGGTTCTTAGGAAAATATTTTGGGCTAAGAGGAATGAAGTTACAGGAGAATGGAGAAAGTTACACAATACAGAACTGCACGCATTGTATTCTTCACCTGACATAATTACGAACATTAAATCCAGACGTTTGACATGGCAGGACATATAGCACGTATGGGCGAATCTAAAATGCATATAGACTGTTAGTTTGGAGGCTGGAGGGAAAAAGACCTTTAGGGAGGCCAAGACATAGATGGGAGGATAATATTAAAATGGATTTGAGGGAGGTGAGGTATGATGATAGAGACTGGATTAACCGTGCAGAGGATAGGGACCGATGGCGGGCTTATGTGAGGGCGGCAATGAACCTCCGGGTTCCTTAAAAGCTATTTTTAAGTAATTAAGTTTAACGTACTTGTTATCTTTCAATAAACTCCACATACAGTATATGTCTAAATATGTTTGAAGAATTTCTCGGTCTTCACCGTGGTGAGATTTTTATATACAGAAATATCGAATGTTATAGGACTACACTAGGGTATCATTTCAGATTTTTCTTGCGGGGGTACAGTAGTTTTTTTGGGGGGGGAAGGCCTTGTAGGGCTAGGATGACCAGATTTTTTGTGATTCAGCGGGGACATCGGCAATTTCAAGAAAAACCACAAACACTTATCTAGTCACTCTCCGTTGAAATGTTGCAGTAAATACATGTAACAGTAGACACAATGATAGATCTTTGCACACAACATGTGTAGGATATCTTAACTTTTTGAAATAAAGTCATAAACATACGTAACTCCTATACGTAATTAAAGCCAGTAAGAATTAAATTTCAGTACTGACGCATACATGGAAGTCTTCCACAAACTATTGTATTGTATTGTATTGTATTGTACTGTATTGTATTGTATTGTATTTATTAACATTCCGTGGTATTCATACATGCTTACAGCTAGAATATGGAACAAGTCAAAAAACTTAATACTATTATAAAATCTTAATTTATAGTCACAGTCTAGATGAAATATATACAGACGACGTTTACAATATAGTCTACTAGTACAACACAAAGTTTTAGTATCAATTTCATGAAGCGTTATTGAATGTCATGAATTCACATACAGAATAGAAGGCACGAGAAATTAGGTACTTCTTTAATTTGGCCCTAAATAATTTTATGTTTTGAGTTTCATTTTTTATATCGATAGGGAGGCTATTACAAATTTTTACTGCCATATAACGCACTCCTTTTTGATAGCACGATAGACTTGACGATGGAGTATGAAAGTCATTTTTTGACGTGTATTTATGCTGTAAAGAGTTGAATTAGTTACAAAATTTTCACGATTACATACAAGGAAGATTATTAATGAAAAGATATACTGACAAGCCATGGGCATTATTTGTAGTTTTTTTTTAAAATAGTCTTACACGATACCCTAGATTTGGCACCTACTATTATTCTAATTTCTCTTTTTTACACACTAAACTCTAACACACACATTTTACAAGTACTTGTCTGAAGAATATATCTTTTTTAAGGATCTGTTTACTCCCATACATCTTCACACTAAGTTCTTCACATGATAAATGAAATTTTGTTTTCACTTGTAACAAAGCTTTAACTGTTTCAATTCTAATTCTTCACTTTTCATCAGTCCAGATTGAGTTCATTGTGGAAAAAAGTCTTTCAACTGACTGACTGACTGAAAGACACATGATTAATGACACTATTTTGAGAAGATTTTCAAATGAAGTGGATAATTTTTTAATGTTCAAAAACATCATACCACTTTTCACCTGTTGGTTTGTTACAAAACTCCTCACTTTTTGAACTGCTTAAAAGTGGACGCTGTTCTAACGCTTCCGTGCAACGCGAATGAAGACTAAGATGCTAGGTTCTTCTCAAAGAGTGCAGAATATCTCATACTGTGCTCGCTGGTTCTTCTATCTCATACTGAGAACCGTTCAGAAATGTGCATCAATCGCAGGAGTTTCATCACGATACTTAAATATTTACGTGTAAAATGTTACTGAAACAAAATCAAAACTTCTGGGGACAAAATTAATTTCCGGGGACAAAAACGGAGACATTTGCCCCGCGAGGACAGAAACTCAAAATCGGGGACTGTCCCCGGAAATCGGGGACTTTTGGTCAACCTATGTAGTGTATATACCGTGGCGTACTCCTCCCTATTTCCACCATATTATTTTCCATGTAAACTTTGGTAAAGTTGACCACCGGGGTTAACCTGAGAAACTGCTAGGACATTCACAAAGAAAATTGTTTACAAATATTCGGTCTTTACTAATTTAAAGAGTGATATAATATCCTACATCATCTATATTCCTTTTGCTTTATCTTGTCTCAGTAGCAACAAAACCAAGTCCCTTCAAATGAGGGTGGAGATTACAGGAGGGTTGTAAATTTTCAGGATTCCTTTCAAAACCTTGTTATTGTACAGGCTGCCGGAACTCAGTTTCTTGAAAGACAAGCTCAGTGACGGAACTACACAGTACGAAGAGAGATATTTTGTTATTTTATTTTGTGCTACAGAATGTATCAACTAGTCCCTTCCGCCACTGGATGGATGGACGGCACCGCTCCACTCCCCCACATCGCCATAACAATACAGACGAAGTAAGACATGTCTCCTTGCTCTCTCTTTTACAGTGAGACAAGATACATCACACAGGCTTTAGTAACAGTTGAGAATCGTGCACCAATTAGGTACTAATTCATTTTCAATTTTAATATTGAAAATGTAAGATTTTTTATTTTGTTTGAAAACATAAATTCTCTGTAACGACTAACAGTCATTATATAAATACCGAAATTGCACTAAAAGTTAGTCTTTCCTATTGTTAATCAACAGTTAAAGACATTGTTATTTTCTCTAATAATTTAAGGCCAAAGCAGCATTTTATAAGAATTATAAGGTGTCCCTAAACTTTCTGGCAACACTGTATTATTGTATCGCATATAAATCTGGCGCTAGAGTAAACCAATAACTCGCCATGTGTTTGTTAATATAGAAAAATTCGACAACCCAAGCTGGAAGATAGAGGATGTCGTGACGTAATTCCAGAAGACGTGATGCGGGCCTGAACGCAGCAAATACTCGTTATGGCTTATCGAAGCCGTCACATGACTTGAGCCCTTGAGCCAGTCCAGCTATAGCCATTGTCGAGGCTACAATGGGGTTAATTTGAATCGATGGCCTCGATAAGGGTTATCAGGGCGGGCGGGGAAAGATGCCAGTAAGTGGACAATATTGCGGTAGTAAATCTACATCAGCAGAACAAACTCAGGAGAAATTCATTCTTTTCCTTTTCAAGTTGTCTTCACATTTTCTCCAAAAGACAAGAGGAATTACAAATCTCTAGTACACAGTTTTATGTGCAACCGCCTTGATGCACGAATCATGTTTAAAAAATTGGAATTGTTTTGCTAAATGTGCAAATAGTAACACGCCTGGCATACTTTAGGTACGGAACGTAATCTTCATCCTTTCGATAATAGAAGTCGTTTAAGAAAAAGCAATCCAATCTTAAGAGAATAAAAGTATGTTGGTCGCCTACGTATTTCAGTTTACGTCGTTATGAATGAAATCGTCTAGATTTCTCACTACCACAATATTCAACAATGTCATCGTTAAGTTTTATGGATGGACGATTAGTTATTAATATCTAGAGAGCTGAATAGATGATGATATCCCATTACTACTTCCTGCGATTTCTCTGAAGTTATCCTCAATCCAAATTAGCGAGCCCAAATCGAAATAGAGTTGAAGCCCTCATTTAGTCATTGCTCTGTTTCTTGCGTTTCTTTAGGAAATAGTTGTATAATTGTAAGTCGTCAGCATGTATGTGATATTTATAAATGTTATATTATTTCTTTTCGTATTTAATGTTATACATACATAGTAGAGGTCCAAGCACAGATCCTTGAGGATCCCCTGCCTACATAACGCGCCAATCTGTAGAATGAATACCTGCGTGACACATTGTTGGCGGTCGCGAAGATGGTAGTCAAACTAATTAACGTCAGTTTCTGGAAGATTGACATGTTTTGGTGACATGTGTTTAACAGAACATCTATATATATGTCTGACGTGTTGAAGGTCTGACTGAAGTCAAGTAGCGTAGAAAAAAGTTTTGTCTTCTGCCGTTTGAAGAATATCTTCATTTAAATTACTTTTGAAAGTGTAATATTAGTATTCACTTCCATTCTGAACACAGGCGAATGAGAAGGATATAGGACACAGCGTGAAGACATTTAGAATAGGAAGCAGGCATTACGAGTCAATAGAACAGGCCTTTAAAATGCTTGCTGTGTAAACCAGAATACAGATATTGTTTATGAAACATTTTACTACTTAAGGCTGGTTCACAATAAACCGGGAGCGAGAAGCAGAGGACGTGAATGTGAAAATTTTTGATTCACAATAAACCGAGAACGTAGACGACTATGCATATCGATATGCATGTCAATGACGATATGTAAAGTCGATATTACGCATTCTGATGTTATCTGTGTATAATTGACCACTGGCGTTCTCTCATGAGTACAAGGCAGCCAACATAAACACAAGTTAACCAACTTCGAAATTTAAACTGAAATATTTCATTAGGTACGGTACTATAAATATGCCCATGCATCTTTATTATCACAACCTATTTTAAATATACCATAACGTAAAACAATTAGAGAAGAAACATTTGTAATAGAACAAAAATGAACACAACAGTAGTTATTGAATTGAAGCATGAATATGTCGTGTGTAATACAACCAATACAGTAATAAAATATGATTCACTTACGATCGGTGTTCAAAGATGCAGCTATTGAAAGCCACGTATTCTCCTTCATTTTCTCATCTTTATACGAGGCGCGCCGCTTATCGTAAACGTGAGGATTTTCCTCAACACTCAATATTAGAATCTCATCAAATAAAACTTGCTCCATGATGCACAGCACAGAACAAAATAATGCATAGGTTATGTCACGGTCTTCTTGCAAAAAATATACGACAACAAAATAGCTTTTAGATGGCAATAGGATGAATCTATTGGGCTGTGATCGGAAACGTGGACGCCAAAGTTGAAACTTGGCCAACTCTCCGTTGCCGATCCCGGGCTCCGGCAAGCTTTTCGTTAATTGTGAATGCTCAGATTTAAATGTACACATTTTAACAATTTTACCGTTTTCGTTTTCGTTCTGATTCTCGTTTCCGGTTTATTGTGAACCAGCCTTTACTGTTAAAGATGTTCAGTCGCAAAACAGTGTAGACAACTATGACTTAATTCAACAACTGAATCACATATATTTTGTTTATAAGGCACGTCTCATACTGACAGATTGTGGTCCAAGAAGTGAGACTTAAACGTCAGAGGGGCTGGATAGATTTCTGTGCACGCCGCGAATTAATTTGGCTGACTGGGTGCTGTCCCCGCCTAATGACACGAGAACAGTTCGCAGCCCGTCCTCATTAGGGCGCAGGTACTTGCTCCCAAAGTTTACTTGAGCTTTACGTCACACGATATGACGTCACGCGCCCTCGGACAGTCATTTTCGTGTTGCTAATGAGCTCCTGGCTATAATGAACGGCGCGCCTCTTGAAACTCGCAGCCCCAGCGAAACAAAGAGTACAGGCGGCACGTGAAACGGAGTGCTGCAGCCATGCGAAGGAACTAATATTTGTATCGGTCTGATTGTGTCGCGTCATCCGACTGCAACATAATCAGCACAGACTACCTCAAATTTATATTAAATTAACTAGCCGCTGCCCGTGCGCTCCGCTGCACCTGTTATAAATAAATATAAAGTAATTACATAATTAAAATAGGACGTTTGATCCAGGGAACATTCGTGTTTGATAGAAGGATAGATCGTTTAATATGTTACTTAATTTAAATTGTATTTAAATAATTAAAATGCGATCATTTTGGTCCAGAGAGCAATCATTTGGTACAATGACAATTCCTTTAACATGTTTCTTATTTGTTATTACATGTAACCATAGTTTAATGAAGATTGACGTATCATTTAGTTTTAATGTGTATACTTTATATTACTTGTTATATGTTTCAGAAGTTACTGTAATAACATTGTAGAATTTGTCCATCTAGAGAAACTATACTTTTCAATGGTGAAATAATCATTAAACAATTTATTAGCTTCCGATATTACTTCATACAAACACAGTCGCTATGTTTAATAGCTTTCGATTGTTGTTGTCCAAGGCCCCTTATAGACGAAGTCATTTGTTTTTATTTCAGTACAGCGCCTTAGATGGCGTTGTTATTGTAATTTTAAAACTCATTTATCTCATGAAATATCAGTCCTATCAAAATTTTCTATAGAATAAAACTTATCGGAAATTATTTTTGAAGCATCTTTTGTTATGTAACATTTTTCAGGAAAATTAATAATAAGGGAGATATTTCGATTTATTTAATTCAAGCCCTTATAACTGCCCTTTTAAATAAAGTATTTTGAATGCCATATAGCCTGAAATCTAAGGCACAACGAACTTAATTTATATTCCAATTTTCATATAAATCGGTTGAGCCATTATCGCGTGAAAAGGTAACAAACATCCAGACAGACAGACATACAAACAAAAAAAATTCAAAAAGCGATTTTCGGTTTCAGGATGGTTAATTATATATGTTAACACCAACTATTTTTGGAAAATCGAAAATTACCAGAAAAATTTTGGCTACAGATTTATTATTAGTATAGATGTTTGTTTCTTTTCTCAGACTGAACGTATGAATTAATATATCAATCAGTTCACCGGCCGTATGTATGTTTATTATTTTATCTGTTTTCAATCGCTACTTAAACTAGAATACAAGCGTTGCTAGTTATAGAATTTCAACAACGAAAAGTATTGTGTCCACCCAAAGTCCTGTTGTGCGTGATGCCTGAAACAATTTATGAACGGCTTGACTCAGAGACCCTGTACAATAAAATTGTTTTCGTTCTAACGTACCTCTCGTAATATTACTTATCAGTCGCTCTTACAGACATTTCTAATACATTAAAACTGCGCGGCCTTTCCATTTCTCTTCTCGATTTGCTAACAATTTCTGAGATCCTACCTCAGCCAGATGTGCCAATAAACTCTTCACAAATTAATGAGAATCAGTTAAGACGGATGTTAGGCCAAACAAATGAAGAACAACGCGCTATAATTACTAAAATTATGGACTTGGTACAAAAATTATGGAAATACCTGTAATGAATATTTTATTGATGGCCCAGGTGGCACCTTTGTTTACTAATGTTTGATTCAAAATTACAAAAATTTGGGGCTAAATGTAATTTTTGTTGCATGGACTGATTGGTATCGCAGCAGTGTTACTACCCCAAGACCTTACTGTACAAGTCGATTCAAATTACCTCTAAATTTACGTGAAGGTTCTTTATCAGATATAAAAGTTAATAGCAAAGAGGCTTCTCGTATTCTTTTAACAAAGCTAATGATCTGGAATGAAGCATGTATGGCTCATATGCATGCGTTAATAAATAGTGTGCTCAAGGACATAATAATAATGATGATGATGATGATAATAATAATAATAATAATAATAATAATAATAATAATAATAATAATAATAATGGCTTTATTTAACCTGGCAGAGTTAAGGCCTTAAGGCCTTCTCTTACACTCAACCAGGATTAAAACTTGCTTACATAGTTGAACATAAAACAGGATCGGAATTAAGTAATTATATACTGATACAATTTAGGTACATAATGAAATCAAAAGAGGTAGTTACATAAAAATTTACCTCATAGAAATATAAACATAGTGGAATACGTATTAATGTTGTTAGAATCAAATACGAATCACATAAAAACAGAAGCCGATAATTCAATAAAAAATGTACACAGTAAAAATAAAAATAAACACATTAGTATACGTATTAATATTAGATTAGAATTAAGTAGGATTTACATAATTAAACCAGAAACCGACAATTGAATAAAATTTCCCAAAAAAATAGATGAATAATAAAAAAATACACAGTGGGATACATATTGGCGTTAAGTGATAAATAAACACGATTTACATGATTACACAATGAAAATAAGATACAAAAAATGGAAATAATACAGTGGAACACATTGCATTAAATATTTGCAAAGCGTTAGGTCTGGCAACTCATCATAAGATATTTTTTAATTTACATTTAAAAGAAATTAAAGTTCTGCAGCCCTTGACTTCAGGCGGCAGAGAATTCCAGTGACGAGAAGTAGCAACAGTGAAAGATGAAGAATAAAGAGATGATGTGTGCAGTGGTATTTCTCGCATGTTGTCATATTGTGATCGAGTATTTAAGTTATGATACCGAGAAAGACTGTGGAATGGGACAGATAATGGAAATTGGCAGCAAAATCATAGTTTTTGGAGGCGGTATCAGGCAGGTAATCTTTCAAAATCTCTTGCCTAGCTCAAAATGTGCTCTGAATTTCCTTCCAATAGAACTTCGTATGTCAATGATGCATGTTACAGTTGTCTTTGTTTTGTGCTACAGCTCATCAGCATTACAGAGACTAAACTGAAGGTTCATTTCCATTTCCATTTCCATATCCATAATTATTCCATTCTAATTATCTGAAAAATGTAACAAATCTCCTACATCCATATTAAGTATTAAATTACATAATTCTGATTGTTTTCTTATACAGTGTAAATGTCCGATTATTAAAGAGTCCTCTGAAGTCAAGTATTTAGGCATAATTTTCGATAATTATTTAAAATGGAACCAACACATTAATTGCCTTTGTAATAAATTACGTAAAATAGTATATTATTTTGTTTTATTGAGGAATTACTAGTCAATAAGTTTATTACGCACATTATATTTAACTTTATTTCAATCTGTAATTATATATGGAATTATAGGATGGGGTAGCTCATTTAAATCCAATTTTAATCCACTTTATTTATTACAGAAGAAAATAATTAAATATGTCTTCATAAACCTATTGATTTTCCAACTCAAAATTTGTTTCTAGACTTTAATGTACTTAACGTAAGACAAATTTATTATATTGCATTAATAAAATTCATACATAAAAATCGAAATAATTTTGAATTGTATTCTCATAGTTATGAAATGAAAGGTATGAATTCTTTAAGATTGTTTGAACCAAAATGCAACACTGTTACAGTATTTAATCATAGTAGTAATTTAGGTCCAAGAATATATAACAAATTTATATTTAAATATCCTAATCTTTTCAATTCTAATAGTTCTAGTAGGTTTAAATTTAAAAAGTTATGTATGGATTTTATAAAAATTGAAAAATTGTAAATTTAAATTTATATACTATATAATTGCATAGTAGACATAAGACAAATTGTATTGTATAATTATTAATTTCAATTCAGGAATCCGCCCCTGAGCACGAGTTCTACTCTTTCAGGGACGATCAGAAGTTTTTCTGTATATATGAAGGGTGTGGCAAAACATTCTCCGTAATTTAAAGTTTAAATAAAAAACAGATGGATCAAAATAAGGAAACTGTATTAATATGAACTGTAACTAAACAGTGGGAAATTTAGGTTTACATGCATTACCATAGCGATATCAAATGACATGCGCAAAACACAAGAATTGAATAGGACATTGAATACACGGAATTGACACTCAATTAGTGCAAACTGTAATCTGCAACGAATTCCAACCATGCCGTGGACTGGTGAAGAACGTGCTTACGCTGTGGTATTGTTTCTGGTAAGTGGTAATTCCGTTGTCGCTGCTCAGATGTTTCCCGGACGCTTAATTTCTTCACGTGGCGACGTCCCCTGGCCAGCACGATCACCAGACCTTACACCTTGTGATTTTTTCTATGAGGGCATCTTAAGGCTGAGGTGTTCAAACATCTCGGCCGAGGACTTTGCCAGACCTAAGAAATGCAATACAGGAAGAAATTGGTCTTATTCCTCAAGAAATGCTAGTTAGAGTGATTCATTCAAGTCGCATTCAACAATGCATTGATAGTGAAGGACACCACTTGAGAGACACGTTATTAAAAAAATGGAAAATTCCCACTGTTAAGATACCATTCATATTAATAAAGTTACTCATTTTGATTCATCTGTGTTTTATTTATTTAAACTTTAAATTAGGGAAGATGACATGCCGCACCCTTTATTATATTTTATGCTCGACCATGCCGAAATGTAGTAATTATACACCTGGTAGCAGACCTTTAATGCATGTCATTAAAGTACACCTACTCATTAAAGGTCAGGTCTTTCAGCCAATGACGACTCAGGTTACAACTGTTCAGCCAATGACAGGTCAGCTTTCTACCGTTATAAAACCGCAAGTATCGATTATTCTCGGATATGCAATCGAAAGAGAATTAGCGAAAAGTCACGGAGGCTGGAAATCCAATACTGTCGCAGAAGGTTATGTTCTGTTACTATAATAATAACCGTTAATTGTAAATAATATTCAAATAAATTCAATTTGTCATCTCGTTTTTCAATGTCTAATTTTATTTCAATGTTATCTCTGTAGGTTCTTATGGCCTAGCAAGGTCACTGTGGACATCTGTTCCTCGGAAAAAATCAATACTTTCGCGTCTGCGCACATCTCACAACATACGGGACATTGCTCCAGGTCAGATACAATAAAATTAATAATATTAAGTTAGAAATATGGTCGAGCATAAAAAGTCGTATGAAACTCGCCTATAATGGTAATTAAGAAGCTCGTATGAAAATTATGAAACACGCTTGCGTTCGTTTCATAAATATCCATACTCACTTAATTACCTTCATTATAGGCTCGTTGCATAATGTACTATTATAAGTATTAGCAAAATAATAAATAAATGAATTGAATAAATAAATAAATAAATAAATAAATAAATAAATAAATAAATAAATAAATAAATAAGAAATAAATAAGAAATAAATAAATAATTCAGAATAAATAAATAAATAATTGAATAAATGAATAAATAAATAAAATAAATGAATAAATAAATAATTGAATAAATAAATAAATAAATAATTAAATAAATAAATAAATGAATAAATAAATAAATAATTAAATAAATAAATAATTAAATAAATAAATAAAAATAATTAAATAAATAAATAATTATAAATAAATAATTAAATAAAAATAAATAAATAATTAATTAAATAAATAAATAAATAATTAAAAAATTGAATAAATAAATAATTGAATAAATAAAATTAAATAAATAAGTAAATAAATAAATTTAAATAAATAAGTAAATAAAGAAATAAATAATTAAATAAATAAATAAATAAGTAAATAAAAAATAAATAAGTAAATAAATAAGTAAATAAATAAATAAATAAATTTCGGATACATTAATCTATTTATAGCATTTCATTTTGTCTTCCAAATCTCCCGGCTGATGCTACTGAAGCCTAACACCTTCGAATTCAATTAAACTCGGACTTGCTTGTGAAGGAATGCAGCTTCCACACATTCTTAGCTGAAATATTCAAGGCGGACCGCATGCCTCGCGTTCCCTGCTTTTTATACGCACATCCACTGTACTAATTTCCTGTCCACGTCTAGCAGCGCACTGGTCTGCGAATGCTTTGTTTGCCATCACTCACATCATATCAAAAAGCAGCACAAACATTGAAAAAATGCAAGCCATTTGTACTTGATGAAAGGAAGTATATACATATGAAACATTCCAACCCATTTCGCTACCGAAATATATTGTGAAACAAAAGAGCAGAATGGAATTTTACGTTTAAATTAAGTTGCTTTCTGTCTCAACCTACTTCTCTGCGCAAATGATGAGTATTACACCAAGAAAATTATATTCCCATCTCTCTTGAGGAAGGATGTTTGTTCACTAGCAACATGTCCATGGTGGCGGTGCGTTATACAGGGTGGTTCAATAAAAGGCGTGTAAAAGTTGCACAGGAAATAAGGGACGTTTTATAGAACATTTAGAGATAGGGAACTTGGGATCTACAGAGATATGAGCTTAAATATTTCTATCGCTATCGCTTACTGTTGTCCACATTATTTACATTTATTTTTATTATATTATTGGGTTATTTTACGACGCTGTATCAACATCTAGGTTATTTAGCGTCTGAATGAGATGAAGGTGATAATGCCGGTGAAATGAGTCCGAGGTCCAGCACCGAAAGTTACCCAGCATTTGCTCGTATTGGGTTGAGGGAAAACCCCGGAAAAAAACTCAACCAGGTAAATTTCCCCGACTGGGATTCGAACCCGGGCCACCTGGTTTCGCGGCCGGACGCGCTGACCGTTACTCCACAGGTGTGGACATTTACATTTATTATTTATATTTTTATACTTATTTACTTTAATTTACACTTCAAAATTTTTTCATGTAATTCCAAAACCTGAGCTGGCAATTTACTGTACGTACTCAGGAAACATATACCTTGTGGAGGCTAAACTTTGAAGTCATAAATAACAATTAAGCAAGCCATGGACCTCAAAAGTGATGTGTGGGAAAATTAGTTATACAGGGTGTTTCCGAGGTGGTGTTACAAACTTTCAAGGATGATGGCGAAGGGAGTCGAAAGTTATAAGCAAAAATAGTTGTGTGGAAATGGATTGTAATTTGGCACCACGTGCCCTCCTTCACTTAACTTTTGGAACAGTCGTGGAAAAATGATATGGGCCGCATGTCTCCTACGTGGGTACTTGCCCCGATACGATCTGTGAGCTTGTCTACTGTTCCCATTGGCTCATCCGTATTCGAAAATCAGGTCTGCTTATTCTGCTCTCGTGTACTCCTCCATTTCACTAGGACTGATCGACTGGACACTGCAACTTGTACACATACACTGCTGTCTACAGACGTGCATATCAGGACCGACCATGTCCGTTACACATTACGCTATCTGCATTGCTTTAGTGTAGTTTCCTGTCCCCACCCCTCAGACAGCGCACTGAATGGAATACTGTAGGTAGACAACGTAAACAACGTCAGATGAATACAGTGTGTGTAAGATGTACAGATAAATAGTCTACACATAACTAAGGTGTACAGAGGAATAAAATTATTTCATTTCCACACAATTATTTTTGCTTGTAACTTTCGACTCGGTCATTTCCGGACCAGGGTTCCTTATCTCAAATTGATACATGTGCCCTTCGCCATCATCCCTGAAAGTTTGTAACACCACTTCCGAAACACCCTGTAGAACAAACATAAATATTAGCCTATTTTCTTCCTTCATTATCCCGCAGAACATACTTAACTCAATAGGCACAGAAAAGAGTACTATAGGCTGTGTGCACTTCAGAGTAAAAATTTTAACGATTCCCGGTTGAATCCCGCGAATCTCCTACCAGCGAGCATAGTTCGTTCGTCAAGGAGAGTGTTACCACTCGAGAGGAACTCCCTCGAGTGCGGAACTTTCGAAAGAATACTTACTTATTTACTGGCTTTTAAGGAACCCGGAGGTTCATTGCCGCCCTCACATAAGCCCTCCATTGGTCCCTATCCTGAGCAAGATTATTCCAGTCTCTATCATCATATCCCACTTCCTTCAAATCGATTTTTATATTATCCTCCCATCTACGTCTTGACCTTCCTGAAGTTTTTTTTCCTTCAGGACTTACGACTAACACACTACATGAATTTCCAGATTCACCAATACGTGCTATATGCCCTGCCCATCTCAAACGTCTCGATTTAACGTTCCTAATTATGTTGGTTGAAGAATACAATGTGTGCAGTTCTGCATTTGTAACTTTCTCCATTCTCCTGTAACTTCATCCTTCTTAGCCCCAAATATTTTCCAAAGAACATTATTCTTGAACACCCTTAACCTGTGTTCCTCTCTCAAAGTAAGAGTCCAAGTTTCACAAACATACAGAACAACCGGTAATATAACTGTTTTATAAATTCTAACTTTCAGCTTTTTCGAGAGCAGACTGGATGACAAAAGCTTCTCAACCGAATAATAACAGGCATTTCCCATATTTATTCTGCGTTTAATTTTCTCCCCGGTGTCACTTATATTATTTTATTGCTGTTGTTCTAAAGTAATTGAATATATCAACCTTGTAAAAAGATAAATTTACAGTTTTTATATTTACATTTCGTACCAAGTACTGGTCACAAGACATTACCAAATGTTTTGTTTTTTTTTTTTTTTCGGGGTTTACTTCCAAACCTGTCTCCTGACTTGGTTAAAGGTATACCATTTTTGGCTGGTTTTTATTCAAAGGATTTAATTTTGGAGATAGTACCTTTAAGATCCTATTTAATCTCAGTCATTCTACTAACTTTGCACCGATGAATATTCTCAGCAAATCATAAAGATATTGGAACTTTGTATTTCATTTTTGGTGCCTGATCAGGAATAGTAAAAACAATAATGATTGTAATTGTAATCGTATTTACACTATCAATAATTATCAATATAGAAATAATAATCAATAATATAGAAATTATAATCCACTTTTTAGCAATAATGGTGTGTTAATTGTTATTGACGTTAAATAATTATTAGAACATGTTACGTTAATACTTCAACTTTATGACAAACACGCACCATTAAAGACCAAACGTACCAGAAAGACCCCAGCCCCTTGGATGACGACTGAAATATGTAGCCTGATGTCCGAACGCGACTTAGCCTATAGGAAATACACCCGCAATAAAAACGACGAATATTTTAACTTATATAAACACCTAAGAAACAGAACGACTCAACTAATAAGAAACGCTAAACTCAAATACTCCTACAAACTTATAGAGCCCAACACAACCCCTTCCGAGTTATGGAAAATCTGAAGGTCACTGGACTTGGAAGGGCTAGTGAACAAGCAGACATACCCATCCCACTTGACCGATTGAACGAACACTTTGTAAAGGACCCGACCTTAAACAACACAACGAAACAAGACACAGTTTTGCCTGACTCAGCTCCCCAACTCGAGACAAATTCTATTTTACTGACGTCACTCCTATTGACGTAATGAAAGCCATCCGACGCATCAAGACGAAAGCTCAAGGGCCAGACAACATTAGCATATTACTCATACAGAAAATACAAGACATAGTAATACCTACAATTGCACACATATTCAATAGTTCCTTAATCACTTCAACTTTCCCTAAAATATGGAAGCAAGCTTTCGTTCTTCCTCTTCCAAAAGTCAAAGTTCCCACCGACCCGAACGACTATAGACCAATCAGTATCCTGCCAGCCATATCAAAAGCACTGGAAAGAATCGTACACAGACAAATTACTAACTACATGAACGAACACAAACTATTCGACAAGTATCAGTCAGGTTTCAGAGCTGGACACAACACAAGCACTGCTCTACTTAAAGTGACAGAAGACATTCGTGAAGCAATCGACTCTAATAAAGTAACAATACTAACACTTCTTGACCTTAGCAAAGCTTTCAACTCTGTAAATTTCGACCTGCTCACCCATAAATTGAGAAATCTGCATTTGTCAGAGACTGCTGTGAGTTGGTTCGAATCCTACTTACGGAAAGACAACAATGTGTTGTATCCGGGAATCAAAGCTCTTCCTGGTTTAACATAACATCAGGTATACCACAGGGTTCGGTACTCGGACCATTGTTGTTCACGATATATGTCAGTGATATTACATCTCATGTAAGGCATTGTAACTATCACTTGTATGCTGACGACCTTCAATGCTACATCTCTTCCCGCTTAGATCGAATAAATGACGCTATAGATAAATTGAACAAAGACATTGACTCGATTGTGACATGGACAAAGAAATTCCATCTTAATATCAATCCTGGAAAGACACAAGCAATCATATTAGGACACAAACGGCAAACCGACGCTGTAAAGCACCTCGACATTTCCCCGTTAAAGTAAGTACAGTGCATATCCCTTTCAGTTCTTCGGTAAAAATCTTGGCATTCACATGGATAATAATCTCAACTGGGACATGCAAATCACAGAAACCTGCAGAAAAGTATATTCTATTATTCATGTGCTAAAAGGATAAATGTTCATCTTCCCTCTTGCTTAAAAGTCCCTTGTGCAGACCCTTGTATTTCCCCATTTTGACTATGCTGACATTTTACTGACTGACCTTTCCAGCGACAACAAAATGAAACTTCAACGTGCTCATAATTTGTGTGTACGTTTTGTAAGCAATGTTCGTAAATATGATCATATTACCCCATCCCTGGAAGCAATAGGTTGGCTTAAACTAGATAAGAAAAGAAATTTACATTCACTTCTCTTTCTCTTCGAAATCTTGAACTCTTCTATTCCTTCGTACCTGTCGTCTCGCTTCACTTACCTTTCTTCCCACCACAATCTGAACACACGCTCTCGCCATGAAACAATACTAACAATACCATCCCATCGCACCTCGTCATACTCATCCTCTTTCACAATAGCCCTGCCAAGACTCTGGAATTCGTTACCTGCTAGCATCAGGGACTGTCGAAATAAAATTCAATTCAAACGCAAACTTACTAGGCACTTGGTCAGTAATTGAGACTCGTTCAGACATGGTTTCTTGTAAATAGTTCTTTTAATCTACCACAAAATATCTCAATATCCGGTAATTTCATCACTATAGAATTTTGTTATTGTAGGTTTAATTTGTAATTTAGTAAATACAAAAATATTCTTTGTTCTTAACTTCTATGATAAAATGTCTAGCTTTCATTAATCAGGTATTCTTGTCGTACTTTAATTTTTATTGTAATTGTAATTGTAAATTTAATATTAATTGTAATCTTATTGTTCATGTTATAGTTGTAATCCCCTGGTAGAGGGCAGAGAAGGCCTGACGGCCTTATCTCTACCAGGTTAAATAAATCTAATCTAATCTAATCTAATAGTGTTTTCCTTAACCATTTGTAGATATTCTCCTAACATATTGACGTCATCCGCATAAACAAGTAGCTGATGTAACCCGTTCAAATCCAATCCCTGTTATCCTGGACTGGCATATTCTAGAGCAAAGTTAAAAAGTAAAGGTGATAATGTATCTCCTTGCTTTATCCCGCAGTGAATTGGAAAAGCTGGAAACGAAAGAAAGAAATTGGAAAAGAAACTGACCCATATGGACTCTGCTATATGTTTCACTGAGACACATCTAAATTACTCGAAATAGTTTCTTCGAAATAACAAATTCAATAAGAATATTATATAAAACCAAATTAAACAAAATTAACAAAGAAAATAGCTTAACTATATCGGCTACTAAAACAAAAGTGTTAGCCTTTAGAGGATTAGAAACAATTAGAGCCAAGAATGATAGAACAAAATTTTAATACTTTTAATTATCTAGGCTGCAATATCTCATTTGCAAGAAAATAAGATTTTACAAATAAAATACACAAATTTAATTATTTCTGTGGGGTATTAAAAGAACTTTAAAATACACTCGCAAAGAAACAAGATTAAAATTTTATAAAGTTATAGCAGTCCCAATGTTGCTGTACGGCTCTGAATTCTGGACTCTTACTAAATCCGAAGAAAAAAGAATCGAGGTGATAGAAATGAGATTTTTGAGGAGTATAGCAGGTTATACTCTCTTAGACAAGAAACGCAATGAAGACATCAGACTAGAACTGAATATATTCAATTTAATTGAAAAACTCACAGAATATAGGAATAAATGGAAGCAACACGTTGAAAGAATGACTCAAGACCGTATTCCTAAATTAATATTCGACTACAGACCAACTGGTAAACGAAACATAGGTAGACCCAGGAAAAGATAGCTTCAACAATTTTAAAATGTATATACAGGGTGTGTCAGAAAGAACGGATGGATTTCACATGGCAAGAAAATTTTAAAGATTCATCAAATCAAAAATTTATTGTTATCAACATATTCACCAATACATGCAGTTTATTTATGTAAAACAACATTATCCATATGATGTCCTTGGCTTTCAATACAGGCATCGAGGCGTTTTCTGATGTTCGCCATCACTTTCACAGTCATACTGGTGCAAACGATTTCTTCAAATCGCTGTCTTCAGTTCGTCCAGTGTATGTGATCGATGTTTACAAACTTACGCCTTCAAATGGTCCCAAAGAAAGAAGTCGCAGGGCGCGAGATCTTACCGTAGCCTCGACAATCTCAGTGTAATAAATTTTGTCCTGGTGATTTCTTCTTTAATGTTGAACCTGTGATACGAAATAAGCCACCCACCGCAAAATTGTATTCCGAGTTGGAATCTAGCGTGACATCCGATGTCGAAATGAGTCCTGAGTGGCGATCACAGACTCTTCATTTTTCAAAAATGTCTCTACGATGACAGCACGTTGTACACCAGACCAACACCATATTCTCAACTGAAACTGCATTCTATGGCTGACCCAACAGTCGTGGTCCCCCTCATATATCTCTCTCCTCGTTGCGTATCGATAGTTTGAAATCCATCCGTTCTTTCTGACGCACTCTTTATATACTTCATGAGACCGGAACGAGCCGAACAAGGCTTAAACCATGTGGTTGATGATGATGATATAAAACTTGTCTCTTAACTGAGTGATATGCCTTTTTGAAATCTATGAATAATTGATGCACTGTGTCCTCATTTTTCCTCCAATATTTGTCAAATACAGAAAATCTCATCATTAGTCGATTTATTACGCCTGAAACCACTGTTTCTCGGTACTGCAACTCTGAAAAAAAAAGGTGGCATGAATATTTATTCCTATAATTAATAATCGCAGTATGAAGTCAGCTGAGTAGAGAAGAATATTATCCTTTAAATTCAAGCATTACAATTACGCGTAATTTCCACCGCAGTGGAGCCATTCGGTTGTTTTTCATTATGTTTTAATAAGCGGGCGGCATTCTCGCGGTCTCTGGTTTCGGTTGCCAAGGAACCCGGCGAGCCGCTCGCGTCGGCAGAAACAAAGTGCAGCCGCAAAGACATCCAGGGGCGGCTGAGTAAATAAGATAAGAAGAGAGTTAGGCAAACGTTGTGCACACACGCTGCTGAATGCCTGGCAGCCCGGCAACCCGCCCGCCCTCTGCGCTGGTATCTGTTCCGTCCACAATCCTGCGAATTCGCCTACAAGTTCATGCAAAGCATTGCAACAACTGTGTCAAGAAGAATTGATCCCCTATCTAATTTATATTTGAAATGTTTAGCGGTTACCAGACATGCTACTGTTACCGACCTTCACTACTTGTAGAATTTAATTTGGCTATTTCTGTTTTTAACCCTTTAAGTTCCAATCACGATTACCAGTGGCTTTCTATTTAAATTTGAAATGTTTAGAAGGAATCTACGTGTACTTTATAAAATGTGTAGGCAATATAGATGTACCCTTTAAGTGCCAATCACGATTACCAGTGGCTTTCTACTATCAAACTTAGAGAATGTATAGAAGGAATCTCACGTGTACTTTATAAAATGTGTAGGCAATATAGATGTATTTTAACCCTTTAAGTGCCAATCACGATTACCAGTGGCTTTCTACCTATCAAACTTAGAGAATGTATAGAAGGAATCTCACGTGTACTTTATAAAATGTGTAGGCAATATAGATGTATTTTAACCCTTTAAGTGCCAATCACGATTACCAGTGGCTTTCTACCTATCAAACTTAGAAATGTATAAAGGAATCTCAAACTTTATAAAAATGTGCTATAAAGATGATTTAAAACCCTTGGCGTTTTTATAAAATGCCAAATGAATTTATTATTTATAAAATTTATTTATTTATTTATTTATTTATTTATTTATTTATTATTTTGCTAATAATGTAACAAAATATAATAATAGGCTACAGAAAAACTTTAGCACGCCCCTGAAAGAGTAGAACTCGTGCTCAGGGACGGATTCCTGAATTGAAATTAGTAATTATACAATACAATTTGTCTTATGTCTACTATGCAATTATAGTATATAAATTTAAATTTACAATTTTTAAATTTTTATAAAATCCATACATAACTTTTTAAATTTAATACTACAACTATTAGAATTGACAAGATTAATAATAATCCGTGGCGCTACAGCCCGTGAAGGGCCTAGACCGACAAGCCGGCTGCTGGCCTCACGCCCACATGCCGAAGCAGAGGTGGACGATCATCCAACCAGAGTGGAGGTATCGTGTGGTTAGCACGATGATCCCCCCCAGCCGTTATAGCTGGTATTCGCAACCGGATTTCGCTACCTATCGTAGCTCTCCAAATGCATCACGATGCTGGGTGGGCACCGGTCCCATACACTGGCCGAAATTTCATGAGGACATTGACAAGATTGGGATATTTAATATAAATTTGTTATATATTCTTGGGCCTAAAGTACTACTATGATTAAATACTGTAACAGTTTTGCATTTTGGTTCAAACAATCTTAAAGAATTCATACCTTTTGTTACATAACTATGAGAATGCAATGTTCATAGAGATTCCACCGAACCTTCCTCTATGCTCTTAGTACAAACGAGATAGTGGTCTTTGCCGTCTGCAGAATAACAGCAAAATGGGAACTATATCACGATTAGATCGTGACCGGCACTTCAAGCAAATTATAAAATGACGATGTCATCGTGATCGGCACTTAAAGGGTTAAAAACAGAAATGTCATAATTAAATTGTACAGGTCATGAAGATGGAATTGCTGGTAGCGAGATGGTATTTGGAGAGATAAGGCCGAGGGCTCGCCATAGATTACCTGACATTGGCCTTACGGTTGGGGAAAACCTCGGAAAAACCCAACCAGATAATTAGTCCAAGCGGGAATCGAACGGAACGCAACTCCGGATCAGCAGGCAAACGCGCTGCCTCAAGCTAAATAACCCGGTAGTTGTTACAGCGTCGCAAAATAACCAAGTAAAAAAACGGGTAGAAAAAAAGCTAGGTATCTGAAAATCATGTTTCAGGCTTAAAAAAATTGGAATCAAGTTAATTTTCCTGTCAGTTTCATCAGATTATCTTTGACTAAAATCGTTTCACCTTACAATTTATTGTATTTTATTCTTGAAACATTTGCTGCAATATGTGCTCAAATTTCTAACCTCACTTCTGCAATAATCCCCCCAAAAAAAGATAGAAACATGAATATTATAAATTCTAGTTTTGATAAAAATCGCATTAACACAAATACAAAAATAAGTGTCATAAATGTGAGAGTTGCTTATTATGCGCTCTCAGGGTTAACAATTCTTCATTGTCTGTTTAATGTTGCCAGTTATATTATTTTGTGTTCAGAGTTTGCATTTATTTTTCCTTAGCTATAATTCAACTGCATAGATACTCAATTACAGTTTTTGCAAGTCATCCTGGCCGGAAATAAAATGTTATCTGGCTGCGCTCCGAACAAAAGTCATTCATAATGAAAACATCTATTTGTTTTTCGTTATTTATAAATTCGAAGATCTCTACACAAATTACGTTCTGTGAACTGTCCAAAGACAGGCATCACACATAAGGCAACTAAGCCAGAAGATAATTGGGTAGGATGGCCAACTCCTTTCCCCCTCCATGGTATACCTCGCCGACTAGCTACATATTACATTAATCAGACTTCAGATGTATACAAACAATTTTTCGATTTGAATAATTTCAAGGGAAAAATTGTTCCGGGGCCGGGTATCGATCCCGGGACCTCTGGTTGAACGTACCAGCGCTCTACTACTGAGCTACCCGGGAACTCCACCCGACACCGTCTCAACTTTCCCTTTATATCCACACAACTCGCGTGGGCTGACGAAACGCCAGAGACCCACAACGAGTGCACACAATCTCTGTGTGACTTGGAATTGTGGTTTTCTGTTAACGTACACAGTAACGTATATATTATAACGTAACGTATATATATATTATATATACCGGCCCCGGAACAATTTTTATATATTGAAATATTCAAATCTGGCCCCGGAACTTTTTCCTTGAAATTATTCAAATCTTTTACGATTTCACCTGATAAAATTTGCCTAATTTTCTGGAAAAATAAATTAATTAAATAGTAAAATATCGCTGCAATCGAAAAGTATTGGGAATAAATTTGAATAAGGAACAAAAAAGTTTCCTTCCCAGGCAGGATTCGAATCACGAAAGTCTTAGTCACCAGTCTATCGTGCTCTGAGTGAACAAGGCTCTGAAATCAGCTACAAGGGTCGGTCCGGTTTTTTTTGCCACTACTGTACATCTGACTGCCATAAACAAAATTTTTATAGTTATGCATATGTTCCGATATTCGTCTTTTTATTTTGTAGTATTTCTCAAGGCCCACCTTGTACTATCATTGTAATTAGTTTACTGTCTTCAAAACTTGCCTTATCCATAACATTAACTAGCATACCTGGTCTTATCCAAAAATAAAATTAAGTTAATACCAATATTTTGGGGTTTTGATTTTCCATAAAATAAGACTTTCAGGGTCCAGTAGTTTAGGTATCAGGAGTTTTTTTTTTTTTTTTTTTTTTTTTCGAATTGTGGAACATCATTTAATATGGACAAGGCGAATTTTGTGTCTAATAGCCTCTGAGAACTTGCTACAAAGTCCACTGTACGTCACATCAGCTGCTTGCGGGTTCTTCTGAGCCTGAACCAATGTGCTTTAAGAAAAATTTGGCCCTATTATCCGCATGATGCGTGTGAAGTTCTGGAATTACTTTTGTGCGAGATCGTGCGTATTTGCTTGGTTTCCGCACAAAACCAATCCGCGGAAAGTCTAAAATTCCACATTCAGTATTCCCAACCTAACACACATAACAATTTCCCTCTTCTTATCGCTTAAGTGACATATTGATTTTACTGCTTTAGGCTTTTAACATATTATTTTTAGAGACGTTCAATATAGTGATAATTATAAATTGAAACTTACCACTGCAATTTCACATAAATTGCACTGTTAATTATTGTTTTTTTAAATATTTGCAAAATTAAGTAAACTCTACAACTCCACTAAAGTTACTGCATTCGTGATGCAAGTAACATTAAGGAAGCCGTGAAAAAATCAACAAGATTTCAGACTCATCATAGACTGGGGGAAAAAAAGACAGACGTATATCACGGCCTGCTGGAGTATAGTAAACACAGAAAACATTTTAAAGCAACAATGTTGAAGATAGATATTTTTCGTTTTGTAAATTTGCCGTCATTGAACAAAAACCAAGATGGAGATTTCATTGCAACTAATTAGAAATTCGTCTTTCAGATATGTAATAAAAGATCTTCGCACAAAATAATGTACGATACACGAGCGGTATGTTTTCTTTCAATTCTCGGAAATTAAAAAGCTCAACTACGTTTCGCTTTTTCAAACTTTTCCTCGAACATGAAAACTTCAACATACCGCTCTTGTAACGCATATTACTATTATTAAAGTTGCATACTTCCTTATTGACTTGAAATCCAAACATGTGTATCCTGTTATGTTTTCAAACGGTTGCCATGGAAACCACACATCTATAAAACGTGTATTTACATACCGATTAACTGTCGACGTCAGGTTTTACAGAATCGTACAGCAGCTCGTGGCAAGTACAGTGCTCACGTTGTTTTTCGGTCCCGTCTTAATTTTACGGACTCATTCAGCAGTTTGCTCTATCTAAATGAGGAAGGAGACAATGGTGGATGGTATATAAAAGGTGTAGACTGGACTTTTTCCATTACTATTTTTAAAGAATTCATAACATTCCGGAAATTGGGTCTATCTTCGCCTTCAGATGAAAAAAAAAAAAAAAAACTGGGCGAGAAGGGTAGCCTACACTTTGGGGTCGTTTCAAAAAGCTACTCTACTTGAATGACCACGTATTCTTGCAACATCTGCAAGATTTTCTTGTCACTCCTTAAAACAAAGAAACAGTCGGAAGTTTCTGCACGTGTACAACAAATTTCCTTCTGACATTTTCTTTTTATATCTCGGTCACTTTTGACGAGTTTGACACGGAATTTAATGTTCTTTGCTCACTTCTATTTGTGCCAATAGCAATTAACATTTTTTTCTACATGACCGAATCATAACCGTCCACACCTGTGGAGTAACGGTCAGTGCGTTTGGCCGCGAAACCAGGTGGCCATGGTTCGAATTCCGGTCGGGGCAAGTTATCTGGTTGAGGTTTTTTCCTGTGTTTTCCCTCAACCCAATACGAGCAAATGCTGGGTAACTTTCGGTGCTGGACCCCGGACTCATTTCACCGGTATTATCACCTTCATGTCATTTTGAATTCAATTCAATTTATTTAGCCATTAAACATACAGTGATAGGCTTCGTGACAAAAAAAAAACATACATTTGAAAATACACATATATTTGAAAACAGTAATTAGAATGAAAACACAAAACATTTTGAAACTCTGAAATTAATTAAAACACTTCACTCTTATGTAATAATTGTAACTAATCTAAATAACTTTATTTATTAAAAACAATTTCGTATGAATTTATGTTAAGAAACTCAACTACAGAGTAGAAAGGATTAATTAAAAGCCAATTATAAAATCTAGCTTTGAAACTATTGGTTGGTAACTTATAATAATGACTGGGAAGCTAAATAACCTAGATGTTGATACACCGTCGTAAAATAACACAATAAAAATAAAATAAATAAAATAAATAAAATCATGATCGCAAATAAAGTCAATTAACTATAATTTGATGTTTAATTAGGGTAAACTAGGTAGTTACTGACCAATATACGATGATTGACCGGTTCCTTTTTTCAAGTATATTGTGAATAAACCACGATCGTGATTTCACTTTTGCTGCATATACCTCTAGTAACAACCCTTATTTGTGGTTAGTTGTCGCTGTTCATCCCACCGAGTTAGTGTCTGTTGTCTGAGAGGACTGAAATCGATTGGAAATGCAGCTGAACCTAAACAAGTGTAAGTAACTAGAGAAATTGCTAAGAATAATGCACGCAATAATTTATTTATTCTGCAAAGAATACATAAATTCTGGTGCTCATTTTTACACTCACAGTGTGAGAAAAGGTACAAGGCTTCCGTCCACAGAATATTATTTTGTTAAAGTTTTATATGACATAAAAATGCCCCGTGGTCAATCACTATAAAGTGTATGTCCGCAAACTACAGTGATTGGTCGTTCATAAATTATTTGTTAGAATAATGACCAATTTGCTCCAATTCTATATATGTTATCGGTTAAATGATGGGGATTTTTACAGGACTGATACTATATTATAATGCCTAAGCCAGGTAAAGTGCATTATACAGGGGAAGCTTTACGAAACGCTACAGAACCTGTCCGCAGTGGATTTGATTTAAATGAAGCTGCCAAGAAGTTTGGTGTCCTAAAAGCAACCTTAGCGTCCAGAAACAAATATCCCGTTGAAGGAAAAGTGTTCTTTGGTCCTCGTCCAGTGCTGGGTGAAGCCATTTGTAATAACATCAGAGAAATGACACACACTTGCTTCTGATAAGGCACAAAAGAGAAAATGGAAGAAGAGGCAAGAGAAGAAAGGAAGCGAATAAGAAATGAAACAAAAGGCAGCGAGAAGAGTTCTTTTCTTATTTTTTAACTTGGTTATTTAACGATACTGTATCAACTACGAGGTTATTTAGCGTCGATGGGATTGATGATAGCGAGATGGTATTTGGCGAGATGAGGCCGAGGATTCGTCATAGATTACCTGAAATTTGCCTTACGGTTGGGCAAAACCTCGGAAAAACCCAACCAGGTAATCAGCCCGAGCGGGAATTGAACCCGCGCCCGAACGAAACTTCGGATCGGCAGGCAAACACCTTTGCCGACAGAGCTACGCCGGTGGCGAATAGTTCTTAATGAGAAAGATCAGAAGAAGAGAAACGAAACAGACAAGAAAAAAAGTGAAAATTGTGAAAATGTGTTGTTCAATCACTAATAAATGAGTATTCAATAACTGTGCAGTAGACGGTCAATAACTGTAAAAGTGGACTTGTTGTGTTTATTTAATTTATCTTTGCATTAAAATTTTCTTTTTTCTTTTGTTTATTGATTTTGATTTGTTTCTGAATCTTCACTTGACCCAATGCCTTTAAAATTCTCTTAATAAGTTACCACTGTTTTCCGCTATTTCATTGTTTTATTATTCATTAGCTTAAGTGGTCAATCACTATACAGTTTACCCTACTGAAAGTAAGAAGTTTCCTTGTCACAAAATTTCAGCAATTGAGCCACCGGCGTGGCTCAGTCGGTTAAGGCGTTTGCCTGCCGGTCTGAAGTTGCGTTCGGGCACGGGTTCGATCCCCGCTTGGGCTGATTAGCTGGTTGGGTTTTTTCCGAGGTTTTCCCCAACTGTAATGTGAATGCAAGATAATCTATGGCGAATCCTCAGCCTCACCTCGCCAAATATCATCTCGCTATCACCAATCTCATCGACGCTAAATTCAAATTCAAATTTACATTTGAAATGAATATATATGAATAGATAACCGAAATGAGCTCCTGCTCGGATAAAGTCAATAGAGTCTACATAAATTTTACAGAGATCAATAATAATGTTGATGATAGATATAATAGTAATAATAATAATAATAATAATAATAATAATAATAATAATAATAATAATAATAATAATAATAATAATAATAGAATAACCGTGACGGAGATGATACAAAGATAGTAATACAAATTAATTCATTAATCATAATAATAATAATAATAATAATAATAATAATAATAATATTAGTAATAATAATATTAGTAATATAACAAAATATTTACAATAGTAAAATAAATACTAAGACAGATAAAATAAAATATAAAACCACTAGCGAGAGTTAACACAACTTAAATAAGCATGTAATAACCAGAAAAAAAATGACGAACTCTAACATCAACAGAAAAGTTCGTTGTATCGCAGACGACAGCAACCGCCGTATTGACATTGTGTTGTGCATTAATGGTAGTAGGGGGAGCCGAAAGTCTACGTAACTGCCGTTCTCTTCGAATCTTCTCATACAATCATGGGAAGTTAATGCTGAAAAACAAAATGTCTACGAGTCAAACTGTTCATTATTACAGGGATAAATACAAATAATACTGAAACATATTAATCAAGTTTCAATTATAGATCTCCCCTTTTGTGCAAGAGGTATCATATCAAAATATTTTATGAATGGCGGGAAAAATATAAATTTCAAGAACTCTCTAGTGACAGAGATAGTGACAAGTACAATCAAGTGTATCTGTGGCGATGCTAAGAAATCATTTATTGGAGATATGCACTGTTATTAATTAAGAAAGTGATCTATTTATATTTATTACAATGTTTTATCTTATAGGTTACATGCATCAGGTAAATACAATAAATATTAGTAACATATAATGCTAGTAATGCTAGTAAATAACCTAGTAGTTGATACAACGTCGTTAAATAATCAACTAAAATAAAAAAATCAGCAATTGGAGTTAAGGCAATATTCAAGACGTCGCTGCTGCTCATTCATAGAACTGTATATTATTTTTTGTGAAACAGCTGCCAGTGTGAATTGTTTACGGAATACGGAAATATCTCTTGACATCTGGTTGGTGGTTTTCACACTTGGCAAGTCGAAATAAAAACATCGCAACTTAGTAAATAAATCTTGATGGAATTTTAATGTGATTAAATGCATATCTACATGTAGTTTCTTGACAAACACACCTCAACAGCATGGAGGATAGTGATTGAAATTTCGTTGTGTTAGAACTACCCAACCTCGAGATTAAAGTGTTTGAGGTTGGCTGTGAACGCACATAGCCTTGTTTGTTGGGTTCGAGTTAACCCCATCTGGTTATTGTTTGACATGTTAATCTCATGACGTCACATTCCGGTGCGACATAAGCTTCATATATCGTCCAGCTTGTGACACGGAGAAAAGAAAACACTGCAAGTCCACACCGTCATGATGTGTTTAATTGAAGGAAGTTGATAACACAGAGTAAGTTGACGGGAGTAGAAACTGGTGGTTTGGGGTTCGTATCTCGTGAAATATATTCTGATGATTGAAGTAGTACCAGAATCACTACTGCTTCAAACTCCAATGCGACCAATTTATCGCATTTGAAACACTTAGCCGAGTCATACAGAATACAAGATAAACTGGCAAGGATTTGTATGAATTATTACAAATGTCCTAACTTACGTAGTTTCGGAATGAAGATGCTGATTTACGTAGTTTCGAGATGAAGATGCTGATTTACGTAGTTTCGAGATGAAGATGCTGACTTACGTAGTTTCGAGATGAAGATGCTGATTTACGTAGTTTCGAGATGAAGATGCTGATTTACGTAGTTTCGAGATGAAGATGATGATTTACGTAGTTTCGAGATGAAGATGCTGACTTACGTAGTTTCGAGATGAAGATGCTGAGTTACGTAGTTTCGAGATGAAGATGCTGACTTACGTAGTTTCGAGATGAAGATGCTGACTTACGTAGTTTCGAGATGAAGATGCTGACTTACGTAGTTTCGATTTATGAAGATGCTGATTTACGTAGTTTCGAGATGAAGATGCTGACTTACGTAGTTTCGAGATGAAGATGCTGACTTACGTATGAAGATGCTGACTTACGTAGTTTCGAGATGAAGATGCTGACTTACGTAGTTTCGAGATGAAGATGCTGATTTACGTAGTTTCGAGATGAAGATGCTGATTTACGTAGTTTCGAGATGAAGATGCTGACTTACGTAGTTTCGAGATGAAGATGCTGACTTACTTCGAGATGAAGATGCTGACTTACGTAGTTTCGAGATGAAGATGCTGACTTACGTAGTTTCGAGATGAAGATGCTGATTTACGTAGTTTCGAGATGAAGATGCTGACTTACGTAGTTTCGAGATGAAGATGCTGACTTACGTAGTTTCGAGATGAAGATGCTGACTTACGTAGTTTCGAGATGAAGATGCTGACTTACGTAGTTTCGAGATGAAGATGCTGACTTACGTAGTTTCGAGATGAAGATGCTGACTTACGTAGTTTCGAGATGAAGATGCTGACTTACGTAGTTTCGTGAAGATTGACTTACGTAGTTTCGAGATGAAGATGCTGACTTACGTAGTTTCGAGATGAAGATGCTGACTGACGTAGTTTCGAGATGAAGATGCTGACTTACGTGGTTTCGAATGAAGATGCTGACTTACGTAGTTTCGAGATGAAGATGCTGATTTACGTAGTTTCGAGATGAAGATGCTGACTTACGTAGTTTCGAGATGAAGATGCTGATTTACGTTTTCGCAATGAAGATGCTGACTGACGTAGTTTCGAGATGAAGATGCTGATTTACGTGGTTTCGCAATGAAGATGCTGACTGACGTAGTTTCGAGATGAAGATGCTGATTTACGTGGTTTCGCAATGAAGATGCTGACTGACGTAGTTTCGAGATGAAGATGCTGATTTACGTGGTTTCGCAATGAAGATGCTGACTTACGTAGTTTCGAGATGAAGATGCTGATTTACGTAGTTTCGACATGAAGATGCTGATTTACGTAGTTTCGAGATGAAGATGCTGATTTACGTAGTTTCGAGATGAAGATGCTGACTTACGTAGTTTTGAGATGAAGATGCTGATTTACGTAGTTTCGAGATGAAGATGCTGACTTACGTAGTTTCGAGATGAAGATGCTGACTGACGTAGTTTCGCGATGAAGATGCTGATTTACGTGGTTTCGCAATGAAGATGCTGACTGACGTAGTTTCGCGATGAAGATGCTGACTGACGTAGTTTCGCGATGAAGATGCTGACTGACGTAGTTTCGCGATGAAGATGCTGACAATCTTTTGGTCGAAATATGTCTGTGAATATTTTTTATGAAACAGATTAAAAATATTGCGTGTACCCGTCTAACAGCCTACCATATCCATGCTTTAACTGTTTTATCTCTATTTAGTAATATTATTCATCATAAATATGGACAGACTCGTCCTGACCAAATTATATGGGCGATCTGGAGCTTATAAGTGATTATTTATACATACATACATACATACATACATACATACATACATACATACATACATACATATATACATACATACATACATACATACGTATTCTGCACATGGGAAGAGCTTCCACTGCAAACCCAGCATTCTCCAATCTTTCCTATTTTCTGCCTTCCTCTTAGTCTCTGCATGCGATCCATGTATCTTAATGTCGTCTATCATCTGATATCTTCTGTCCTGAACTTTTCTCCCGTTCACCATTCCTTCTAGTGTATCCTTCAGAAGGAAGATTCTTCTCAACCAGTGACCAACCAATTCCTTTAACTCTTATCCACTCGTTCCAACACAGCTTCGTTTCTTATTCTGTCTGTCCATTTCACACCCTCCATTCTTCTCCATATCCACATTTCAAATGCTTCTATTCGCTCCTCTTCAGTTCGTCGTAATATCCATGTTTCTGCCCCAAACAATGCAACACTCCACACAAAGCACTTCACTAGTCTCTTCCTTAGTTATTTTTCCAGAGGTCCGCACAAGATGCTCCATTTTCTATTAAAAGCTTTCTTTGCCATTGCTATCCTCCTTTTCACTTCCTGGCAGCAGCTCATGTTACTGCTTATAGTATATCCCAAGTATTTGAAGCTGTCCACTTGCTCTACTGCCTCATTTATAGTCGGCAAGTTTACCCATTTTCTTCATGTGGCCATGATCTTCGTCTTGTTTGCATTTATATTCATTCCATACTGCTCACAGCTGTCATTTAGATCCAGAAGCATATCATTTAGTATCAACTCCTCTTCTGCTAACAACGTCATACTACCAACAAATCATACACATTTTATTCTTCTTCCTCCTACTATCGCTCCTCCCAAGTTCTGAAAACAGTTCGTCACTAAATCCTCCAAGTAGATGATGAATAGGGTCGGTTATAAAGAGCATTCTTGACGTACTCCTCTCCCTATTTAGAAATAAAGTTTTATTTTTTATGAATTCCTAGCAAGATAAGACATTTTAATTCATCATCACTGTTGTCCCGTAATGTATTGCGATTTTTCAAGTACACAACAACAATTGAACTGTTGAATTATAGCTTCCCACTGAGCTCTGTAAACTCCGAGGCCCTTCACCTTTTTTTGAAGAGTAAAGCACGGCATCTAGTGTAGCCGTTGGGAGGTGCAAAATATTTTTGTTATTGTTTGGTCAACTTTCCGAAGACAGGTCTGAACCTCTCAAGTGATACCAAGAAGGCACCACTTATGAGGCAACTAGACCAGGAGGTAATGGGGTAGAGTGGCCAGTTTCTTTCCCCCTCCATTGCATACATTTCCCACTAGCTACATAATACACTAGTCAGACTTCAGATGTATACAAACAATTGTTCTTCCTCTGACACATATCGTCAAGTGAGATGTACTGCCGGATAATAGATGTACATATCAGACGTAACCTCAATCAGAGGATAAAATTTATTTTATACAGGTTGTTTCCGAGGTGGTGTTACAAACTTTCAGGGATGATGGCGAAGGGCACATGTATCAATTTGAGATACGGTACCCCGGTCCGGAAATGACCGAGTCGAAAGGTACAAGCAAAAATAGTTGTGTGGAAATGAAATAATTTTATTCCTCTGTACACCTTATTTATGTGTATTTATCTGTACATCTTACACATACTGTATTCATCTGACGTTGTTTACGTTGTCTACTTACAGTATTCCATTCAGTGCGCTGTCTGAGGGGTGGGGACAGGAAACTACACTAAAGCAATGCAGATAGCGTAATGTGTAACGGACATGGTCGGTCCTGATATGCACGTCTGTAGACAGCAGTGTATGTGTACAAGTTGCAGTGTCCAGTCGATCAGTCCTAGTGAAATGGAGGATTACACGAGAGCGGAATAAGCAGACCCGATTTTCGAATACGGATGAGCCAATGGGAACAGTAGACAAGCTCACAGATTGTATCGGAACAAGTACCCACGTAGGAGACATCCTGCCCATACTATTTTTCCACGACTGTTCAAAAAGTTAAGGGAAGGAGGGCACGTGGTGCCAAATTACAGTTCCATTTCAACACAACTATTTTTGCCAATAACTTACGATTCAGTTATTTCCGGACCATGGTTCCTTATCTTAAATTGATACATGTTCCCTTCGCCATCATCAATGAAAGTTTGTAACACCACCTCGGAAACACCCTATAGATCTCTTTATCATCTTGTCAAGGGTAATAAGGAACGTTTTTGGTATTTTCAGTTTTCTAGAATTTTGAAAGCGATAGACGAGATGACTAATGAACTGAATAATTGCTGTAATATTTTCTATGGTATTTTACTCCTAAAGACACGTTCTTTTGAAAATGTCCAGAGCACAATGTTCGTATTGGCTTTCAAAATTTTGATAGAAACAATTACATTGAAATAATGAATTTTAGAGGTACTGGTATAGAAATTTGGAGGAATATATTTAAAATATAACAAAATAACGAATTCCAGGGAAACGTTTTCTAATAACCTAATGAGTGTGAAGCACATATAATTAATATCGGAATGTGTATAAGACTTTCCTGAGTTAAACTTCAACGTACCTCGTTTACATGTTTCGACCTATTTATGGGTCATCTTCAGAACTGGTCGTTGTTGGTCTTGGCGCTTCTTGTTTTGTTTCCTGTGAGGGTGTGTTCGTGTGGTATAGTGTAGAGTAAAAGAGTGTGTGTGTTTTGAAGTTGAGTTGTGTGTTGAGAATTTCGTTGGGGTGTGTTTTCGTGTATCTGTATATTTCATATTGTTCTGGTAATAGACAACATAATACGTAAGACAAAACATAATCACAAAAAACATAAGAATAGAACACAAACACAAGAACACAAAAAATACATCACACTAACATACGAAAACAAAAACACACACAAAATTGCAACTTCATTCAAGAAATTAAATTACAACATCACGTACAGAACAAATAACACTCTACAAAAACATCTCAACACACAAACAACACAAACAAACAAATACAACCACACAGGCGTATACAAACTCAAAATGTAACACCTGCAACAGCTTCTACATAGGACAGACAGACAGATCATTTCAAACACGTTACAAAGAACACATCACAGCCACCATAACAAAATTACAAAACACCTCCACAAATGCTAACCACACCCACAGAGACATCAACACAGACATGGAAATACTACACATCCAACCAAAAACCCCGAAACTAAACACACTAGAACAATATGAAATATACAGATACACGAAAACACACCTCAACGAAATTCTCAACACACAACTCAACTTCAAAACACACACACTCTTTGACTCTACAGTATACCACACGAACGCACCCTCACAGGAAACAGAACAAGAGGCGCCAAGACCAACAAGGACCAATTCTGAAGATGACCCATAAATAGGTCGAAACATGTAAACGAGGTACGTTAGAATTTAACACAAGAAAGTCTTATCATACATATTCCGAAGTGATACAGTGTTAAAAGTTGTGTAATCAAGATATATTATTAATATTTCTGAAGAAATACAACTTCTGCTATGGAATAAAGAAACCCTGAGCACCAGAGCTTAAGAAGTGGCTCGTAGCAGCGTAGGTCATAAATGCGCATTCAATTTTATGTAATGTATTTTTCACATAGTCTATCAAAGAGTATTTTAAAGATAATTTTTTTAATTTACTGTTTTCCACCATATTTAACTTCCCTACCCCTTATTCCGCATGAAATACCACCAGGCACACACCGCGGGGCTTCCGTGACGTCAGCAAGACACGGCTGTGACTTCCATCCAGCATTTAAACCGCCGCATGCGATATTCGAGCACAGCTTGGAGATGAGAATTAATTACTTAGATGCGTCAGTTTTGGAGCGAGCCTGAGTTGTGCGGATTTTCGAAGGTTTTTATGCGTCACTTTTTCTGAGAAGGGAACGTGCGTCATATTCATGGACGAATCAGAAAAACAGCAAAACAGCACGCAACACCCCGCTGCTGTTTGTAATGTAATAATATTTTATGTCAAAGAGAACGAAATGTTTTCAGGACAGGTGTCGCTTTTGTGTGTACGAATTGGACGACTAGAAATATGCTCAGTCCTTTACTGAAAGCAGAATCAATCTGTCAATAAGTGTTTGTATTTGTATTTATTAACATTCCATGGTATTCATACAATGCTTCACAGCTAGAATATGGAACAAGTCAAAAAACTTAATACTATTATAAAGTCTTAGTTTATTGTCACAGTCTAGATGAAATATATATATATATATATATATATACAGAAGAGATTTACAATATAGTCTACTAGTACAACACAAAGTTTTAGTATCAATTTCATGAAGCGTTATTGAATGTCATGAATTCACCTACAGAATAGTAGGCGTGAGAAATTAAGGTACTTCTTTAATTTAGCCCTAAATAATCTTATGTTTTGAGTTTCATTTTTATATCGATAGGGAGGCTATTAAAAATTTTTACTGTCATATAACGCACTCCTCTTTGATAGCACGATAGACTTGCCGATGGAGTATGAAAGTCATTTTTGACTGTATTTATGCTATGAACTGTTGAATTAGTTACAAAGTTTTCACGATTACATAAGTGGAAGATTATTAATGAAAAATATACTGACAAGCCATGGACATTATTTGTAGTTTTTTGAAAATAGTCCTACACGATTCCCTAGATTTGGCACCTACTATTATTCTAATTACTCTTTTTTGTAATAGGAATATACTGTTACTATCTGTGGAATTTCCCCAGAATATTATTCCAAAACTCATTACCGAGTGGAAGTATGCAAAGTATATTGTTTTTAAGGTACTGATATTTACTATCTTTTGTGCGAGATCGTGCGTATTTGCTTGGTTTCGGCACAAAACCAATCCACGGAAAGTGTAAAATTCCACATTCAGTATTCCCAACCTAACACACATAACAATTTCCCTCTTCTTACCGCTTAAGTGACACATTGATTTTACTGATTTAGGCTTTTAACGTATTATTTTTAGAGACGTTCAATATAGTAATAATTACCACTGCAATTTCACCTAAATTGCACTGTTAATTATTGTTTTTAAATATTTGCAAAAAATGAGTAAACTCTAAATCATTACATAACCTTACCGTTTGTTTTAAGTTCGCATTTATAGACTGGGGGAAAAAAAGACAGACGTATATTACGGCCTGCTGGAGTATAGTAAACACAGAAAACATTTTAAAGCAACAATGTTGAAGATAGATATTTTTGCTTTGCAAGTTTGCCGTCATTGAACAGAAACCAAGATGGAGATTTAATTGTAACTAATTAGAAATTGCTCTTTCAGGTATGTAATAAACGATCTTTGCACAAAATAATGTACGATACACGAGCGGTATGTTTTCTTTCAATTCTCGGAAATTATAAAAGCTCAACTACGTTTCGCTTTTTCAAACTTTTCATCGAACATGAAAACTTCAACATACCGCTCTTGTAACGCATATTACTATTGCATAGATCTAATAGCAAAACAAGCTGAATTTGGTTTGGGGGTAATTTCTTTAATATGATTTTTCGAATTTAACACATTATCGATTTTTAAGCCAAGTAATTGTTGAATTTGGACATGATTTAAATTGAATTATGTTAGTTTTGAAAGAGTGATGAAAGATTGATGGAACGGAGAAAAATTCTCTCCGATTAAGCTCCATCTCTTGGGTTCCCTCTAGTGGCCGCCCTCTCCACTACGTCATAGATGTCTATGAACGCAGGACCGAAGTCCATACACGTGTTGAGGTTCTTGAGTGACTGGTTGGCCGGGATCCGACGGTATTTTTAAATCACAAAGTGATTTATTACGCATATCATATATATGTTTTGATGTACCGAAGTACATATTTTTCCATGCAGATATTCTGCGTCATCATATGATGAAAGAGTGATGGAATGGAGAAAAATTCTCTTCGGCGCCGGGATTTGAACCCGGGTTTTCAGCTCTACGTGCTGATGCTTTATCCACTAAGCCACGCCGGATACAACCCCGACGCCGGTCAGAATCGTCTCAGATTAAGCTCCATCTGCATGGAAATATCATATGTACTTCGGTACATCAAAACATATATATGATATGCGTAATAAATCACTTTGTGATTTAAGACAGCGCCCATACCGTCGGATCCCGGCCAACCAGTCACTCATTACCTCAACACATGTATGGACTTTTGGTCCTGCGTTCATAGACATCTATGACGTAGTGGAGAGGGCGGCCACTAGAGGGAACCCAAGAGATAGAGCTGAGACGATTCTGACCGGCGTCGGGGTTGTATCCGGCGTGGCTTAGTGGATAAAGCATCAGCACATATGAAAACCCGGGTTCAAATCCCGGCGCCGGAGAGAATTTTTCTCCGTTCCATCACTCTTTCATCATATGATGACGCAGAATATCTGCATGGAAATATCATATGTACTTCGGTACATCAAAACATATATAACATATATATGTTAGTTTTGTTACAATTTAATACTAATTTATTGACTTAGAACCAGTCGAGCTGATGTGAAAGAGATCTTTGCTCTGTTGTTGCGTGTGATAGGTAAAGAGTTCGTAGCCAGACTGTCTGTATTGCCCAGCTTGTGTTGTCTGCAAAACGCCATTAAAAGAGACACGCTGGAATAAAAGTATCGCTTGGAGGATTTTCGCTCGTTGGTTGGGAATCACAAGTAACCTTCCTGCAGGGGAGGAAGCAAGGTGCCTCATTATCCTGGCTGTCTAGCCTTCATAATCCCAACGTTCTAAATTTGAATAAATGCAAGTGAAATCGAGTTGAAGGAAAATATAGCCGGTGCTCATTTTTTAACGGCGTCTCCTGTCGTATATTCTGCATTGTGTAGCGCTCTTTACGTCCTTCCCAATTTCCTTCATTGCTCCCTCGTTACACGCCGAGTAGGCCTACAGAAGGAACAGTAGTGCTTTGCAGAGAATCAGTTTCGAAATATGCACAGAAATACGTTGACGTCATCACTGACACGAATAATTGTTTCTGTCATTTCGACTTGTTGTCTTCTTGCAGCGATTTCTCCTGAACTGCTGGACACAATTCATGGCAAGAGCCCGGTCTAGATCACCCAGAAATCCCATCGAACTTAGCTGCATACAGTGTATAGACATCATATTCAGACATTTCGCAGCACGCGCTACGAGAGATTTCTTTACTAGTACAGAATTCAATCATATCCTATCGCTAAACTGGTTTATCTGCTGATAATCCACTGAAAGTCCGCGCTAAAAATGTCTATGAATACGGCCCCAGGTTTCTGAATCAAGAAAAAACTATTGCCTGATAAAACCTATCTGGGAAATCTCAGACCTCGAGTGGCATTTATTAGGACTATTTCATGAATAAAATAAAAAGTAAATAATACACTCAGGGACAAAAAAAAAAACCGGACACTTCTATATTTGTTTGTATTTTGTTGCCAATTATTTCAAAATGAAACAAAACCCATTTAAACAAAATAATGTTCCATTTAGCACCTTATACGACAACATTTGAAAAAATAAAAATCTTTGATGAGAAAATTTACAAAACATTACAAAGGGCGTATAACTATGGCATTGTTTGGTCTAACTGTTTTTTCATTTTATGGTGCCTTAAACATTAAAAACTCTTTTTAGTAACGGGTATTACCCCCTCTGGCTTGACTAACTGCATCCATACGTCTTGGCATGCTCTCAATTTGGTTAGCAATGTCTTCTTGAGGAATAAGTTCCCATTCTTCGCCAAGTGCTCGCCTCAACTCTTGTAACGATTCTGGTCTCGGTCGTCTATTCTTAACACGCCGTCCCAGCATGTTCCACACGTGTTCAATTGTGTTCATGTCTGGACTCCTTGCTGGCCATGGAAGAACATGGATTCCAACTTCTTGGAGATAATCTCCGACCGCATGGGCAATATGCGGCCATGTATTATCATGCATTAAAACAAAATTTTCCACTACAAATTGGCCAAATGGCACAACATGATCAGCCAAACATTCATTTATATACCTATCAGCTGTTAGTCTTCCATTTTCAACAAAAACCAACTCTGTACGAGCATCCGTACACACTCCTGCCGAAACCATCACTCCACCACCTCCATACGGCACATTTTCGGAAATGCAACACTGTGAAAATCGTTCTCCTCTCCTTCTCCAAACTCTTTCACGTCCATCAGGTGAGCACAGATTGAAACGGGACTCATCGGTGAACAGAACACAGCTCCACTGTCCATTTCTCCAATCCCTGTGATCATTTGCAAAACGCAGTCGTTCAACTCTATGCATCCTGAGAAGTCTGGGACCAGTTGCAGGTCTACTTGATATGTCCACTTGCTTTCAACCTCCTTCTAACTGTTTTGGCCGAAATTGGGCGTCCATGCATGTTAACAAATTGCTGGGCTACACTAGTAGCTGGCAGGTTGCGCTCCCTAAGAACTCTCAACACCATATACCTGTCTTCATTTGGATTTGTAGCTCTTGGACGACCCGAACCTGGTCTTCTGGTATATTCTAGGGTCTCTCTATACCGTTTTATGGCATCATGGGTTGTGCTTCTAGCCATATTCATAACATTTGCAATGTATCGTACACTGCGTCCATCATCGTAAAGGGCTACAGCTCGAGCCTCATCTTCAGGTCGCATCTTGTTTTAAGACAAATGTTACAACCCCACTTAAACTCAGAAAATGTAAAAATAAAGAAATAACGAATGATAACGATAATGAAGCACAAAATGGTTGAGACAAAATTGTTATAGCTGAGACTCCGAAAGCAAAATTGGAATATTTGTTTGTAATGGCTTGTTTATAAAACAAAAAACAATCAACAATGTATACACGTCTCCATAACAATAGGTGGCTACCATAATATTGTATGAGAAGATAATATTTTGCAAAATACCAGCAAATATTAAAGTGTCCGGTTTTTTTTGTCCCTGAGTGTATATCCCTAAAATTCAATCACAAAATGTTAATAATTGTTTATTAACGAATACTTAACCTATTCAGACATTGTGAAGTTGAAATACTCGTAGATGAATATCGATTACTCCAATAAAGAAATTCGATGTTATTATTTAGTAATGCCAATTGCGAAATACAGGTTTAACAATGTTAATTGCATGTACTGCACTTTTCTCTTATTATTATAACATAAATACAGTACATTTTCATTATCTGCTGAAATCATAATTTCATTTAACAGTAACAGTGGGGATAGCTATATACCAATGCTTATGTATTCTCTCTATAGATAGGCCTAATTAAAGCACGAATTTTATTACGCCATACGGAAGGCAGTTTGATGAAAAGACCTTATTATTACTATGCAAGGTCATTGGGTTTGATATGCGATGATGTTACATAAATTTGAACATCTGACTTTCAATTAATTGTTTCATTTCATTCACAAAATACACATTTTATAGGCTACTTATAGGTTATGTTACCTGTGGGAGCAGGACCAATGTCAGCTATGTCTTATTTCGACCGTTACAATCAGTGCTACACGAAAGCATTTTTTATAGCTCGACAAACGCATTCTCGCTGTAGTGTGTAACGGAACTAAAGCTGCATCTACACAGTTCAATATTCCAATCGCGTATGCGTGCAATCTGAGAAGAATATTGAAAGAATCAAGTTTAAAAGGTACGTTCAATTAAGATGCATGAAGATTTTGTATCCACATTGTGCGCCGTTTTTAAATATATTAATTAATATTAAATATCAATCTTGCATTCATTGCTTTAAAGTTGAAAGAAAAGCTTAACCGTTTTTCATTTTACCGTGTATTTGCATCAATTCACGGGGAAACAGTTGGCGACATCGACTAAACAAAAGAACGACCATGCGATAAATTGATAGCGATAAATCTAGCTGCAAAAATTATCTCAAAGTCTGGCTGTGATTGGTTGGAATTCAAAATTTCATTACACTTCATTGGTCGAAAATGGAATGACGTCATATAAACGAAATAGTCAACATAACTTTCAGACTAAATTATCTAATAAATAAGGACAACAGACTCAACTACACAAAATTTCTAGGACTTTTTATAGACTCCAGTTTAACATGGGATAAGCACATCGAATACATATGCACAAAGCTATCAAGAGTTTTATATTTGTTAAAGAAATTAACGACTTGCGTTTCTCAAAATTATTTAAGATGTGCCTACTTTTCTTTCTTTCAGTCGATAATCCGATATGCCCTAATTTTCTGGGGAAATGGAACCAAAATTGGAAGCGTCTTGATTGTACAAAGGAAAGCCATTAGAATTTTATGTAAATCAAACTATCTGGAACATTGTCGGCCACTTTTCAGACAATCACGGATTTTAACAATCATAAATTTGTATATATATGATCTAGTACTTTACACTCGACAAAATATCGACAATTACTCATTAGTGGCCAATATACATGATCATGAAATTAGAAATAGTGAACAAATTAATATTCCATATTGTAGATTACACAAGAGCAACACAAACTTTTCAATTATGGGGATGAAAGATATAATAAGCTCCCCAGTCAATATTATAAATTATCAATCAATAGCTTCAAAACTAGATTTTACAATTGGTTATTAAATAATACTTTTTATTATGTTACTGAGTTTTCAACACAAATTTATATGAAATTGTATTTTAATAAATAAGTTTAATTGCAATTTAGTTAGTTTTCTTCAATTTAAAAGTTTCAAATTATTTCATGTTTTCATTGTATTATTTAAATTTTACTGTTTCTTTTATTAGTGTTTTTAAAATGTATTTAGGCTATATGTTTTTCAATGTATTCTGACGAAGCCTAAAACTGTATGTCTAATGGTCAAATAAATTGAATTGAATTGAATTGAAAGGCATACCCTAGATTTGAGTCACGAATGGACATGTCGCGCGGTAGCCGAGGCAGTATAACTCGAGAATGCGAAGCGATAGAATATTCGCAGGGGTATCAAACGATTCGTAATGCAGGAGATTACAATATCAATTTAGCAACAATCAGCAGTGGACAAGTTAAATTGAAATAAAACTCCCGAGTGAATTTTAGAGAAGAGAGGAAATTCACATCGTCGAAGCATATGCAGCACAAAAGAGAGCGGGCATGTTTACAGAAAAAAATTTGCGAATGTGTGTCCGATACAGTCTACGCTGATTTTATTATTTTTTTTTTTATTTCAAGAGGCTAGTGCATCGCATAATTTTCTGAAAGGTAGCGCTCGTTTAATGCATATAGAGTGTTAGTTGGGAGACCGGAGGGAAAAAGAACTTTGGGCAGACCGAGACGTAGATGGGAAGATAATATTAAAATGGATTTGAGGGAGGTGGGATATGAGGATAGAGAATGGATTAATTTTGCTCAGGATAGGGACCAATGGCGGGCTTATGTGAGGCCGGCAATGAACCTCCGGGTTCCTTAAAAGCCAGTAAGTAAGTAAGTAAGTAAGTAAGTAAGTAAGTAAGTAAGTAAGTATGTAAGTAGTAAGCACCCGTTTATATGAGATGTCGTATCGTTATACCAACAATAACGATGACGCATTAATTAAAAAGTGAATGATGAATTTTGGTGCTCCTTTAATTTAATGATTTATGTCTTTATACAAGGGGGCCGTCTTAAAAACAATTGCTGTAGATCTGTGATTTCGGTATCAACTGGGATTGGAAAAATTCACGTCAAACATTTTAACGGGTAAAAAAGTAGCAAATTCATAAAGAGAAGACTCTTGTAAAGCATTATGAATTTTTTAAGAATTTCTTCAGGCAAATCATCAACTTTTATACATTCTCTCCTATTTGTACTTACTGAAACAATCTGATTTTTAATTAAAATGTATCCGTTATTTATTTGTAGCCTTAGAAACACGACACAAAACAATAGACGATCCGTTGCTAAGAGACAAAACAGAAACCATTCAGCTGTCAAGTGCTGGTCCTGAAATTAGGTATTACTTTTAATGTATCTTTTTAGATTTTGTATGAAGATTATATAAGAAATCCTATGGTATAGAATTAGAGACTAAAAGCAACTTTGTGCGAGATCGTGCGTATTTGCTTGTTTTCCGCACAGAACCAATACGCGGTAAATGTGAATTACCATTCAGTATTCCCAACGTAACATTTCACATAACAATTTCCCTCTTCTTATTTTTGCTCGACATTCATTTTACTGCTTTAGGCTTTTAACATATTATTTTTAGAGACGTTTAACATAGTAATAATTATAAATTGAAACTTACCACTGCAATTTCACCTAAATTGCTATTTTAATTACTGTTTTTAAATATTTGCAAAAACTAAGTAAAGTCTACCACTCTGAAACTTATTGCATTCCTGTTACAAGTAACATTAAGGAAGTCGTGAAAAAATCAACAAGATTACAGATGCCGATGTTATTACTGCAATATGTTATATAAATTGTAAATAATATTTAAATAAATTCAATATTGTTAAAATATTAAAATGAAAAATAAATCATTACATAACCTTACCGTTTGTTTTAAGTTCGCATTTATAGACTGGGGGAAATAGACGTATATCACGGCCTGCTGGAGTATAGTAAAACAGAAAACATCTTATAGCAACAATGTTGAAGAAAGATATTTTGGTTTTCCGAAGTTTCCACTCATTAAACAGAAACCAAGATGGAGATTTCAATGCAATACTAATTAGAAATTCGTCTTTCAGGTATGTAATAAACGACCTTCGCACAAAATAATGTACGATACAAAGCGGTATGTTTCGCTTTTTGGATCTTTTCCTCGAACATGAAAGCGTCAACAACCGCTCTTGTAACGTTAATTTCTATTACAGCGCCCATGGCTCTTACGTCACCACTCGTGATAATGGCAAAGTTGTATTTCAACCACTGGTTGTATAAATTACTAATATATCGATTTGTCATTTTTTAAATCGCAGTAAGCCTATTTCTGTTTAATTTTTTTACTATATAATTAGTTTAAAATGAATTAGGCTTAATCCCGTCAGTGTCATAGACATGCGCATTTTTCACATAGCCTATAGCTTTCATGACACGATAATAGATTAAGAAATGCGGCTTTCTTCGCCGTTCTTTTGTGATAACTTTTACTTATGCCTTAATGTAAATTGTAAATTGGTAAATGGTTACCACTAGCTTTGTCCCGGTCTCGAAGTGCTCCTGAAAACATGTAACTTTGCATTACGCTGAGCCATTCCGGTTTTTTCTTGTCTGCTAGAACGAGATCAATAAATTTAAAGGCGGGAATGAGTACTTCATCGTGGGTGTGGCTTGTAATGTCTGTTTTAATTTTCTCTGAAGAAGCTTATCTAGATTTACGTCAGTTATCTCTTATTCTTCCTAGAGGAATTTTTAAATAAAATCTTAAGATATTGCGACAGCAAAAGTCAGACTGTCCCATGCCAAGAAAGAGGTGGGGGTCCCGGCAGAAAGTTAATACTGCGGCGTACTGCATGTGAAACTGGTTTCTTATTTAGGTCATTTATAAATATACAGGGTGTAACAAAAACGTATGTGAAAACTTTAGGGAAAATAGGAAAGATTGGAGAATACTGGGTTTGCAGTGAAAAACCTGCCCTTGGGGAGAACACTATGTAGGCCTATATATAATTCCTAGAAAAAATGAAGAGAAATATAGCTAGAGTTTGTATTACAGGTGACAATTGACAAGTACTTATCTTGGACGACAAAGAGAATACTTCTGTTATAATAATGGCACATTATTCTTCTGTATATATTTCACGCAGCAAATACAGAACCTTGCTTTACATAAATTTGTGACACGTATTGTTGGCGATAAGTTTTACTTGCAAATTGTCCTCTTCTTAGCTTAAGTAGGTAGTACTAAGATTGTTTAATGTCTTTGTTATAAAAGCATAATGATGTAAATTCTATAATTGTGTTTGTTATACGTGTGGTTTGAAGAAAAATTGTATCCCTGATGAAAGTTTTGAACAAGTAATAAATACTTCACTGCTTTAATATTATGAATTTTTGTGGTAAATTACCTGACGACTAGTTCTAGGGTTCAGAGGATGACGAAAAACTCACTCAGGTAATTTACCACCAAAATTCATAATATTAACACAGTGAAGTAGTTATTATTGTTCAATAACGTTCATAGGGATTATAAAGTGTTACAGGAGTGTTTCCAAGAATGAATAAAAAGTATATGCCATTCTTGCACTTTATAGAAATATAATATTTTATTGATGCCAGTTTCTCTCTTAAAACTGCATGAAGGTTTTATATTTGAATACATTGGTTCTGAAAATAAACTAGAAGACATAGCCGATCAATAACTTCATATCTAATTCATTGTAAAATAATAGTTTGCAACCAAGATAAATAAAATTATCCACTCTTTCTAAAATGTTGTTTTCTTAACATACTTTACTAAAAGCAGGGTATTTTCCACAGAAGGACGTAATTTTTTTATGCTCGACCATGCCGAAATGTAGTAATTATACACCTGGTAGCAGACCTTTTGCATGTCATTAAAGTACACCTACTCATTAAAGGTCAGGTCTTTCAGCCAATGACGACTCAGGTTACAACTGTTCAGCCAATGACAGGTCAGATTTCTACCGTTATAAAACCGCAAGTATCGATTATTCTCGGATATGAAATCGAAAGAGAATTAGCGAAAAGTTACGGAGGCTGGAAATCCAATACTGTCGCAGAAGGTTATGTTCTGTTACTATAATAATTAGCGTTAATTGTAAATAATATTCAAATAAATTCAATTTGTCATCTCGTTTTTCAATGTCTAATTTTATTTCAATGTTATCTCTGTAGGTTCTTATGGCCTAGCAAGGTCAATGTGCACATCTGTTCCTTCGAAAAAATCAATACTTTCGCGTCTGCGCACATCTCACAACATACAGGACATTGCTCCAGGTCAGATACAATAAAATTAATAATATCAAGTTAGAAATATGGTCGAGCATAAAAAGTCGTATGAAACTCGCCTATAATGGTGATTAAGAAGCTCGTATGAAAATTATGAAACTCGCTTGCGCTCGTTTCATAAATATCCATACTCACTTCTTAATTACCTTCATTATAGGCTCGTTGCATAATGTACTATTTCGGCATTTATTTCCATGTTATAATATAATAATTACATACGAAATATGCTACATCTAAAACTCTGCAAACTTAAGGACATACCACCATCATCATCATCATCATCATCATCATCATCATCATCATCATCATCATCATCATGTCTTACAACAGCCCTGTTTTGAGCCATATGTCTACATTTTTGTTAATAAGTACTATTGTAACTCCTTTTTTATATTGATGTATTATTTTATTTCTATTTCTCTTGTTTGTGTTTGTAATTATATTCTTTATTGTGTATATTTAAATTTAAATAAATAAATAACTAAATAAATAAAAAAATTGAAGTTCTTACCTGGCTTCTCTATTCCGTGTTAACAATGCTCGTCAATTTTTACCGCTCTGAACTTTATATCCTTAATGACCCCATCTTCCCATCTGGTGAGTTAATATGAGTCCTAGTCCACACCTGTGGAGTAACGGTCAGCGCGTCTGGCCGCGAAACCAGGTGGCCCGGGTTCGAATCCCGGTCGGGGCAAGTTACCTGGTTGAGGTTTTTCTCCGGGGTTTTCCCTCAAGCCAATACTTGCAAATGCTGGGTAACTTTCGGTGGTGGACCCCGGCCTCATTTCACCGGCATTATCACCTTCATTTCATTCAGACGCTAAATAACATAGATGTTGATACAGCGTTGTAAAATAACCCAATAAAATAAATAAATAAAAATATGAATCCGACAGTCCATTACAAAGTCGATTTTTTTTACCGGTATGGAGTCGTCAGGCCCACGCGAAACCCCCAACCTGGAGGACCAGGGACTCCTCTGTCAGGTTTAGCATACCTCGTCCAAGAGATTTAGCATACCTCGACAGATACAATTTATTCCAATAATGCCGTCACGTTTTGAAGTTGTGTTTGCATTCAGTATTTCATCCTCTCCCACTGCTATGCTAGTAAGCATGTGTACAAGACGCACAGATAGCCATTCCTACGAGCAGTGGCGTGTCGCTGCGGCTGTGAAATTTTGGCGTAATTCGCAAACTATCTATAATTGTGTAGATCAGTGATGTCAAAGCAAGCGCATTTTTCTGACCTAGACGTCGTGCGCGGGCATCAAGCGCTAGGTATGCTAGGAAGACTAAGGAGCCTGTTGGATGAAGAAAACAGTGGTGCACAAACTTCAAACGGAACGTGAAATTTTATGTCGTTATTTTTATATGGCTTCTTTCTGTTTGTTATTTTCTATATTGTCTGTAAAACAAAAGTACTAACACCTATTTCTTAGCCTAATATTGCAGTTGTGTTTTAAACGTTAATATAATAAAAAGTAAAGAAGGAATATTCACACAAATTCAATAATAACTACAACTATACTGTACTAAGTGAATTAAACACATCATTCATGAAGAAAGTGTTATCCCAAAGAAGGACACTGAATATCACATGATAAGTTAAAATTGATATTGATGGTATCTTTAGCCTTATAAAAGGAATCAAAACAATATTATAGTATAAAGCAAAGTCGTCTAGGTATATGTTTTAACTGTAACTAGTATTACATAATAAAACTCTTATCGCATTATGCTTTTAGGTGATATTGGTGCGCAACTTTCTGTTATCAGAATATTAAATTATCTCGAAATCTGCTGAAGCTATAGAGCTGACGTTTTACCAACACATAGGCACATATCTTTTGTTTGTGCTGTAACAGTATTTGATTTGTTAATTCATTTCCTTACAAATATTTTCCATGCGAATATTTTCAAATATTTTAATACACTATCTTCAGTAGTACGTATTTACGATATATTAGATTTACGAAAACATTGTTTTAGTACCTGTAAGGCTACTAAACAAGTATATCTGAAAATTTCACTTTTCTGTAAAAAGTTGAGAAATTTTCCTTTGGAATAAAACTTGAAACTTGTGAAAAATGGCCATTAAAATTAAAACTTACATTCTTATAATGCAGTTATATTTATCAGACAAATCTAAAAATTAACATGGATACAGTTTTAATAAGTTCTCTTCCCTTTATCTATTGAATCAGTGCTGGCCATCCCTGAATATAGCTGACCAAGCGGCATATACCACCTCTTTCGTCTGTCTCTTTCCTTTCCGCTGTAAAGCGCTCAAGCTCTCCTGGGCTCTAAAGCGCGCGCTTGCTCCTATGGGCATCAATTGACATCACTGGTGTAGATATTACTGTAGCATAAACACCACTGAAAACTGGAATACACAATACAGGCGAGTGCACAGTAGGGCTGGGGATAGAAGACGTAGATTAGTTTTCAGTAAGACTATAAACGAGACGGAATTAATGGACTCCAGTGTATCACCCCTTGATAGTAGGATTTGCCGAATCACTACCAACTGCCCGGATTTTACTCGGCATCAGCGGCTCTCCAAGGCTTAGGACGCTCGAGTGAATGACGCAGATCAAGTGCCGCCATTGGAGGAAAACGAACAGGTCGTCACGCGAGGTCTCCACCTAACATTACACTGGTAGCGTGTTCTAGGCAGGATTACAACAGCTGAGGGCCTGAGCCAGTCCTACAACGCGTAGCAAATGATTCTGTTCTACACCGTCAGTGTCGCGATGGAGTTTTCTGCCGCCAATTCAATTGCTTCTCTCTCTACTTACGGTAATCTAATCTTGGACAGCCCTCCACCGATATTGGAAACTTGAGTGGAAAGGGAACATTTTGATTCATGTTTTATTTTGTCCAATATTATATTTGGTTACTGCCTACGAAGTCACTGCCCGCTGAAGGATGCGAACGGGGGGAAAAGTTCGGGGCAGAAAATACAACAGATGAACAACTTTAAGTATATGGATCGTATACTTACTTACTGGCTTTTAAGGAAATCGGAGGTTCATTGCCACCCCCACATAAGACCTCCATTGGTCCCTATCCTGAGCAAAATTAATCCATTCTCTATCATCATATTCCACCTCCCTCAAATCCATTTTAATATTATCTTCCCATCTACGTCTCGGCCTCCCTAAAGGTCTTTTTCCCTCCGACCTCCCAACTAACACTCTATATGCATTTCTGGATTCGCCCATACGTGCTACATGCTCTGCCCATCTCAAACGTCTCGATTTAATGTTCCTAATTATATCAGGTGAAGAATACCGTATTTACTCGAATATTTTACGCACTTTTTTCCCGCAATTTCGATCTATAAATTAAAGGTGCGTGAATTAAGCGAGGAATTTTACAAGCTGGTATTTTTAAGGATAAAAATGACAAAACTACGCAGTTCCCTTACATATCCCAGTAACTTGTCTTCAAGATCAGGAATTTTCCACGTTTTGGCCCACGAAATGCTTTCCTTGATGCATTTGTTTCTTGAAGAGCTTGTTTTTGTTTCCTCCAGTAGCGAATATTAAATTCTGGAACTGTGAATTCACGTCCAGCTGCTCTGTTGCCATGTGTTTCTGCATACGCAATAACTTTTAATTTGAAGGACGCAGTATCACTCGAATATCGAGATTTGCCATTCATTGTTAAAACTTTTAACAGACGGCTTTTGACAGGTTTCCCTTTTCGAGTCTCAAACTCAACTGATGCGATCCAACACAAAGCTTTCAAACCACCCCCATTCAAATGGTAGGGGAGGTCAATACCCTATACCGGTATTTTTAAAGGACTCTCATAGACGAGACAGGTAGCTGTCCAGTCCCAAATACCGCTATGCACTCTCTCGTTACAGCATTTAAGATACCGCACATTCAGGGCTCCTCGACATAACACAAGTTTCAGTATGTACTTGTTACAGTATTTCACGAATATTAAATGCGTGCAATATACGAGGAAATTAATTTATTAAATTATATAGTAAATAATATGGGTGCGTGAAATATGCGATGGCGTGAATTACGCGAGTAAATACGGTACAATGCGTGCAGTTCCGTGTTGTGTAACTTTCTCCATTCTCCTGTAACTTCATCCCTCTTAGCCCCAGATATTTTCCTAAGCACCTCATTCTCAAACACCCTTAATCTCTGTTCCTCAAAGTGAGAGTCCAAGTTTCACAGCCATACAGAAGAGCCGGTAATATAACTGTTTTATAAATTCTAACTTTCAGATTTTTGGACAGCAGACTGGATGATAAGAGCTTCTCAACCAAATAATAACAGCCATTTCCCATATTTATTCTGTATTTAATTTCCTCCCGAGTATCATTTATATTTGTTAGTGTTGCTCCCAGATATTTGAACTTCTCCACCTCTTCAAAAGATAAATTTCCAATTTTTATATTCCCATTTCGTACAATATTCTGGTCACGAGTCATAATCATATACTTTGTCTTTTCGGGATTTACTTCCAAACCTATCTCTTTACTTGCTTCCAGTACAATTCCTGTGTTTTCCCTAATCGTTTGTGGATTTTCTCCTAACATATTCACGTTATCCATATGGATCGTATGCAGAGACTAAAAGGAAGGCAGAAAATAGGAAAGGTTAGAGAATGTTTGGATTTGTATGTGAAACTGGATATAAGGTTTTCGTGTGTAAAATTCTTTATCGCATCACAATAGTCAAATTATATCCATTTTAATTTTTAGATTTTCTTGGAAGGGATGTACAAGTTTTAATCTTAAGTCTTATTCTTCATTAATTCACGGTTTTGGAGCGGAAAATTATATTTGTTTTTATTTTACAAGTTATTTCATTTTTCTCTTTAAAATTATATAACACATGATTACACGAAAATTACAACCATGTTAACTTTTCGTTTTTCTGAGGAGAGTCGTAGCATATTACGTATAAAAGTGTTATTTTAACGTTTATCTTTCGTACTTTCAGTTCGTTCATACAAAACGAACCATTCTCGGCTTCTATTTAATTAAAAAAGCTGAATTTTTCAGGAATTTATTTGGATGTCTTACATGTACTATAACACTGTTTTTGAAATTCATTGAATTTTCGAGATGTTACAGACGGTAGTGTACTGAAAGTCGTTGAAAATAGATATTTCCCTATAAATAAAAAAATTATAATAAAACTACTGTTTCAGCATAAAGTCAAGTTTCGTGTTCATGAACTGTAAAAAGATCAGCTATCTAGCTTCAGAAGTTCTTGAGAAAAAGTTCCTTTTGCAAGACTATTTAACATTGTCAAGCTAGGCAATTCCGGAGTATGAAAACTATAGTGGTGAAAAATTATTTTTTTATTTCTTTACGTGAATATATTTATAAGTTATTTCTGGTGTTAGGGTGCAATCCCAGGAAATCGATAGGCACATTTTCAGGCCAGTTTTGTCACGCCTATAATTTCTAAACTGCACGACATATTTCAATGAAACTACGATCGTCAGATGATTTGAGGCGTAAATTGGCATGTCGCGCGGCAACCGAGGCAGTGCAACTCGAGTATGCGAAGCTACAATCTGAATTCAGTAATGATCAGTAGTTAAGAAGTTAAATTGGAAACATTTGCGATTGAAATTGAGTGAAGAAAGAAAATTGACAATTCCGGGACACATGGTTACTAAGCAACCGACATGTTCGTCCTACTCAATTTTATAAGATCGCAATCTGCTACAAATAAAATAATTGTACTTTATTAATGAACATGAAATCCACCACGTGGAGTAACGGTTAGCGTGTTTAGCTGTGAAACGAGCAGACGCATTTTAAATCCTGTTTGGATTTTTTCCGAGGTTTCCGCTCTACCACTTGGAGCAGAATTTCTGGGGAAATTTGGGCTTTGGACCTCGGACTGATTTCGCCTTCATTAATTTCAACTTTGTCTATCGTCTTCAATCATTTCATTTCGGTCGGGAGATCCGGCTGATGTGGTACCGTGATTCACCTATAGGTGCACTCTCTCTGGGGGTGCTGCATGGCGTAGAGGCTTTTACAGGTGACTTCAGACCAAAGAGTGTAGCTTCTCGGACAGATAGAGTCGTGGTGAATCACGATATTTAAGATGCTGAACTTTTGAGGTCAATATAGGATGAAGCAGGACATAGTACGTGATTTGCGAACAGATGCCGTCTATCTGAAGAGGCTGCCGAACATCATAGGAAGACGGAGGGGTGTTCTGTTCACGTGGACTCCTTCAGATCTTGATGCTGTAGCTGAATCGATAACATGGCACGAAGCAGTGAATCAAGTACTGTTTAAATACGATGAAAACTACATTGCTTATGTTTACAGCATTTGTTCCTATTCATTCATTCATTCATTCACTCACTCACTCATTCATTCATTCATTCATTCACTCATTCATTCATATTCATTCATTCACTCATTCATTCACTCATTCATTCATTCACTCATTCATTCATTCATTCATTCATTCATTCATTCATTCATTCATTCATTTATTTTATTCCATAGATCTTACATGAGCAGTGAAGCTTCAAGATGTGGAACAAGTCAAAATTTTACAATATTACAATTACAATTTTTACAAATTTTTATAGTTTTATAATTTAGTAATTTTCTGCAATTTTGTGCAATTTTTTACAATATTTTGGCGAGATATAGTGAGATGAGGTGAGGTCCGAGGATTTGCCAACATATTTTGCCTCGGAAAACCCCAACCAGGTTATCAAATCAAAGGGGGGGGGGTAATCAAATCAAAGGGGTTGATGCCAAGGACTCGCCATAGACCATCCGGTTTCCTATGACGTCACTTGTTTAGTATAATTTTAGTATTCAAGGAGGCAACATTTCATGGAAGTTTGTGACTTCGATTCCTGAAAAGCTACATTTTATTGTATGAATTTCTCATTTTTTTAGAAAATTCAAACATGTTACCACTCATTCACATCTTTATTGTGGTAATGTGGATGTATTATGGTAGAGCTAGGGCAAGTAACGATATGTTAGGTAAACATTAAAAATTATAAAATCTTGCATACTGTTAATAGTAACTTGACGCAAACAGGGTTGTGGATTCACAAGATACGATTTTGACCATTGCCGTAAATATTTCCAGAGAGAAGTGGATATGAATTTGTTAAATTTAGCGTTTGCAGAATAGGTCTTTAATTTCTGCAGCTTGAATTTCATCTCGTTCCTTCTTTTCTAGAAACAGTTGTTCATCTCAAAATGGCATCACTAAATTTTACTAAATGTGAACGCAAAATAGATGGCATTAACCCTCCATAGCTACCTTCTGTTTGCTAGCGATCCTATTGAACGTATTTAATTACCGTTAAATTCTAATTTTACTGCGGACTGATCGATAAGGTCTGAGGTTTGCATCCGCTGCACTCCATAAGAGGCCCTCCTGCCGCACAATACAGAGATTGTACTCTGCTTAATTAATACAGATTTATATTGGCTGGCACGCAGTCAAAACATTTCCACAAGTGCACCTCCACGATAAGAGGTACAATGTAAAACCTCTGAGGAGAGTAAATGACCTGGTGCTCCTCCTCTTAATATTTGCAAATCAAAGGCTTTAAAAAGTTCAAAGGTATCGCTGTATCGACGCGCTCTGTGTTATTTTAAAAGCACGGATTGGTCAGGTGGCATAATAGAAGTGTTTTGTTTATTGACATCTAGTCGAGTCCCCCGATTGTTCTCATGAAACAGATCGATCGTCGAACAAATGAAGTTCGCGACAGTATTTTTGTATGCATATCAGCTGAGCACATTTTATTCATGCTCTCCATGGTAATGTGACAACATCGTGATGAAATGGTGGTACAGGGGAGAGAACCCACTGTTCTAGCTGCCCAGAACTCACAAGGAAACCTTTTGATGTCGCCAGGTTTACACCCAAACTTCATAATTCGTAACGGGTAGGCATTGTAACGAGATAACTGTTATTGCCAACTGTAAAGCACAGAAATCAGATGCGAAAAATAGATCAAAGCAATCTCTTGGGTATCTTGTCTATTAGGCTGTTGGACAACCCTCACCTGATAGACCAGCGGTCGTCAGCACAGAGCACCCTGGGGCTAGCATCTCTTACCCGCTGGTAAAATTCATGTTCTGGGAATAATAAATTAATTAAGTAGTAAAATATCGCTGCAATCGAAAAGTATTGGGAATAAATTTGAATAAGCAACAAAATAAAAAAAGTTCCCTTCCCAGGCAGGATTCGAACCACGAAAGTCTTAGTTACCAGTATATCGTGCTCTGGAGTGAACAAGGCTCTGAAATCAGCTACAAGGGTCGGTCCAGTTTTTTGCCACTACTGTACATTACTTTCCTTCCACATCTGTTTGCTTGTATTCTGTTAATTCCCAGCCTAGACATTGAAAGATAAGACCTGCTCGACAATAACTTTTTACTCGAATTTCACGGCCTCCTCTGGAATCTATCATTAAAGATGTCGTATTTTAAAATGATGTGACTTAACATCGGACCGCTTCTTGTAAAAAGACTTCGTTGTGAGTAGCGACGACTCGATAAAGTGCAAATTAAAATTAAGGTGACATTTAACATTTAATTTTTTTAAGGTGACATGTATTTATCTAGCCTGACGAGTTTACTTCCTTGGTTTGAATTGTAAATTATTTAAAAATAGCGTGTAAGAGGGTCGTTAGACTAGAAATGTTTAGTTTAAATGTAGTTTGTTTATAAGTATACATAAGAGTGTAATTATTTGACTTATTTGAACTGTTGTATCAGTGAAGCGAGGTGAGTCAGTGAAGTTATGGTTTTACAGTGCAGTGAATAGTTCCGATCAGTGATAATTTATAGCGTCAATGAAATGTGTTCTAAATGTGTCCTAAAGTGTCAGTGAAATGCGTCATAGTGCCCTACAGTGAGTGAGATGAGAGTAAAGTGAAAGACTATTGAAACTGATGTAGGGCCTATACATATGTAGGTTGTATTGTGAAATTAGGTATTTTATGTTTTATTATTAATTGTAATTATTGTGTTAAATTGTATTGTGTATTCTTATTGTATTGTGTATATATAATTGCATTGTGTATTGTATAATTGTATTGTGTATTGTAAATTTTATTGTGTATTGTTTATCATTTTATTGTGGGTAGATGGGAGGATAATATTAAAATGGATTTGAGGGAATTGGGGTATGATGATAGAGACTGGATTAATCTTGCACAGGATAGGGACCGCTGGCGGGCTTATGTGAGGGCGGCAATGAACCTTCGGGTTCCTTAAAAGCCATTTGTAAGTAAGTAAGTACTGTTTATATTGTGTATACCACTGCCATCGGGTGCTTGCCCACTTGCAGTGTAAATACATACATACATACATACATACATACATACATACATACATACATACATACATACATACATACATACATACATACATACATACATACATACATACATACATACATACATACATACATACAAAAGTAAAAGCGATAAATTTTTCTTCTATTGCAAAGTTTATAAAACATTTTTTGAGAGTGATCCGTATGACTTTGTGAATGTACTTTAATAATCTAAGGTTGGAAGGCATTCCATCCAATATTACTGTTATCCTACATTATACTATGTGATAGACTGCCAAGAGGATGTAAAGTAACTTTTAAATCAGTCTTGAATGGTCTTGAGATCCTCAGGTATGAAATAGGGGAAAGTGGATGAACGGCAGTGTGGACATCGCAGCATACGTGGGAATGAGGTGTGAAGGCAGGACATAAAGAGAAAAAGCAGACAAAGTTCCATGGCCATGTCATAAATGTTCACATTTTTTGTTAGAAATATCGGGAAGCAGAGCAGGCTGAAGAAGGAGCGGCACAAAGGAGGGGATTAGCGAAAGGAAGGCGAATACGATGAAATCAGAAAGAGGAAGAAAATTTGATAAACAGAATGTTTATATGGACTTAAAATATGTAAATATATATGTAGTTATTTTTACCAAAATATGGAATTAAATATGGATTTTTACCAAAATATGGAATTAAATATGGACTTAAAATTATAAAAAATGACTATGTACGTTAAATATTGGTACATTTTAATCAAACTAAACAAAAATATAATGGACGTACCTTATCTTCCAATGTAGTTTCAACAAAACACAATTTTTATTGTCTGTTACCATAACAATAGTTACAAACATTTCTTTCAAGTGCTGAAAACTGAATCTTCTTCTGTTGTCTCTGAGGATAGATTTATACTGACTAAAGGATGTTCGACGTCACAAGAAGTAACTGGTACATAATTCAATTTCACAATGTCTGCTGGGGATAAGTCCAAGTTAATCTTCACTGTTGATTCACCACTCATCACAGCAACAACCTTTTGTAGTTCTTCATATCCAGGGTTTTTGAAAGTGGTCTCCACCTTAGCTCTTACTGCATCTGCAACTTTACCTCTACCACGATTCAGTTGTTCCAAGTACTATTTATAATTTCAAAACTTTCAGATAGTGAAAGGTGCCTATTTTGGAGACTTTTGAATGATGCATGAAAATGTATGCTGAATGTGACAAGTCATTCTTCACACTTATGTCACAGGTAACTGTTTTCGCAGTATCAATTGAGACTGCATCTTCAGAGTCCAATGCAAGGAGAACATTGTTAATAGAGTCTATATGTTCGGCATAATATTCAACTGAGCCATGTACCCCATCTAGTTAAAATTGGCTTTGGTGGCAATGGAATTTCAGGGTACATTTCTTTCAACACGTTAACTCTACTGGGAGCTTTGAGAAATACTTTTTCACTGATGAAATCAACAAATCTACTTTAGGGAAATTGTCTCACCACTTCTGCCACACGAGAAATGCATGCGCCACACAAGTAAAATGAGTCAATTTAGGATATACAATGATAATGCTTGTCCAGCTTTGACTATATAAGGGCAGCATCGCTAATAAAGAATAACATTATCGTACATAATACCCTTTGGCCACAGGATACCCATAGCTTCGTTGAACAGTTTAACTATAGTTTTGTTATTGCACTTTTCTAGAACATCACAATGTAAAGAATTCGTTCAGAATATTGTTCACTTAACAAACCGATAACTACATTACCAACAAGTCTACCTTCTTTGTCGGGAGTCTCATCAATGGAAACCCAAATTGAACTGTCTTTAATTTCATCTCTTATCTTCTGTATTGTCTCATCGTAGATGGATGGAGCATACGGTGTTGACTCATCCGGGATTGTATGTTGAGTATATTTTTCAAGGAATTCCCTGAAGACCTTATTCTTTAGTTTGAAGAGGAATATCAGCAGAGATACGATGGTCGATGTTAAACTCAGATCTTAATTCGATGTTGAAAAAAACAATTGTCTCTGCTTGGAATTTAGTTGTTTGTTGGCCTGATGTTTAAAATGAGGAACTTTTGTGTAGATGATACTGACACTGACACAAATTACAAAATAATATTTTATTGTCAGTTGATAAACCATCTTCTTTAAATTCTGAAATGTAACTTGTTAGTTTTGATTTTAAATTGACTGAATGACGTTTTAAGTCTTTATAGTATGATTTACAAAACTGAACCTATGTGTACTCTGACTGGCATTTAACTGTTGAGCTGCACAACTGAAGTCTGTTAAAAATTTTAATTAAATTAATACAGTTTTAACTTACTTTCCCATTGTTGATAGGACTGCTAATTTTCAAATAACTCTGATGTTAAAGGGATTACTGAACATGTGTTTAAATCTCTATTGTTGAAATGTATTTTTAAAAGTTAATGGAATTTTGTTTTGTTTTATTGTTAAACCTAATATAATATGGACTGTTTTATATGAAATATGGAAAATATATGGAAATTAACGAAAATATGTACTAAACTCTAAAATATGGAAAAATATGGAAAATAAAAGTTTTTTCAACCCTACACATTGTGAAACATAAAGATAATGCAAAATATAAATTATATTAGCTTTATAAGTAAATATGTATTTACATATAAATCCTTTCCCTGGTGATAAAGATTGAGAACTGAAGTGAGCGCTTAAATGAAGAAATTACCATTTGAAGTGTTATAATGATGAAATTGACGATGAAGTGGTGATGATAATCTTATAATAAATTATGCAAAGAAAGTAATGATGATATGATGATAATAATAATAATAACAATAATTGATTGATTGATTTATTTATTGATATTTATGTGCTGGTCAACAGCCATTGGCCAATAAAAGTCCAGCACAGTGATACAAATAATGCAATAAAATGAACAACTATGGTACACATTACATAATAGAGATAACAACAAAATAAAGAACATAGATTACAATGATTATTTTACAAGGATTAATTCTATTATAATTTAATGGAAAGGAGTTGATTCATACAAAAGTAATATGCGTTACAAGAGCGGTATGTTGAAGTTTTCATGTTCGAGGAAAAGTTTGAAAAACGAAACGTAGTTAAGCTTTTTTAATTTCCGAGAATTTAAAGAAAACATACCGCTCGTGTATCGTACATTATTTTGTGCGAAGATCGTTTATTACATACCTGAAAGAGGAATTTCTAATTAGTTGCAATGAAATCTCCATCTTGGTTTCTGTTCAATGACGGCAAATTTGCAAAACAAAAATATCTATCTTCAAAATTGTTGCTTTAAAATGTTTTCTGTGTTTACATACTCCAGCAGGCCGTGATATACGTCTGTCTTTTTTTTCCCCCAGTCTATGATGAGTCTGGAATCTTGTTGATTTTTTCACGGCTTTCTTAATGTTACTTGCATCACGAATGCAGTAACTTTAGTGGAGTTGTAGAGTTTACTTAATTTTTGCAAATATTTAAAAAGAATAATTTTAACAGTGCAATTTAAATGAAATTGCAGTGGTAAGTTTCCAATTTATAATTATTACTATATTGAACGTCTCTAAAAATAATATGTTAAAAGCCTAAAGCAGTAAAATCAATATGTCACTTAAGCGGTAAGAAGAGGGAAATTGTTATGTGTGTTAGGTTGGGAATACTGAATGTGGAATTTTAGACTTTCCGCGGATTGGTTTTGTGCGGAAACCAAGCAAATACGCACGATCTCGCACAAAAGTATTACCAATATGTGTAGAAAGATAATGCAATTAATATTAGCAAAGGCATTGCCATGTTCTAATACTTCTATACATTGAATGGATCGAAATCGCCTACATGTAAGTTAGCATGTTTAATACATCTGGAGACCGGCGAGGAAGACTTAAAATTTCTAATATAGAAGAGTTTGTGATGTCTCATGTCCTTCATAGGAATACGAAGGCTGGCACTGTTTAAGAAAGATTGACAATTAATTTCACCTTTAAGGACCTTACATAAGAATAAGTAATCGAGATCATGACGTCTGGCATACAGGCTTCGACATTTAAAGTGCTCGCATTTTTTATTATAGTTATACCCAGAGTTATTAGGTAGGAATCGGTAAGAACATAATGAAATAAATTTCCTTTGAAATAATAATAATATAAGAACAACGCTTTTTCAGAGAATAATAACTACAAGGTAATTCAGGAAAAATAAGTAATATTTCAAGGGTGGTAGCATATATTATTCTGACTAAGAAAGTTCATATAAACATGTGTCCAATTTTCAGTGGGTGTACAGATACAGCTGTTTGAATGTTCTGCATAACACGTCTCACAAGTGGTGTGAAAGAACGACAAATGACTATGGATCACCTTTTCTTAAAAAATTAATTGCTTACGGATTAGAAACAGTAATAGTATTTTATTTAACATCACTTGGCACTGCAGTTTATTGGACGTCAAAGTTTTTCAACATGACCATCAAATTTTGTCCGCAGCCCTGCATCAGAACTAGAGCTATTCCCTCACGGGTCTCACGGCTTCCTTCTCTTCTAAGCATTTAAAATTCATTGCACTCCATCGAGTTTGAAACAACACCCATTAGGGTAACCAGAGAACGACCCCATTTCTATGTTTTATTTTTATATTATATAATTCATTTTATGCTCGACCATGCCGAAATGTAGTAATTATACACCTGGTAGCAGCCCTTTCATGTACCTCATTAAAGTACATCTATTCATTAAAGTTCAGGTGTTCAGCCAATGACAAGTCACCTTTGTACCGTTATAAAACCGCAAGTATCGATTATTCTCGGATATGCAATCGAAAGACAATTAGCGAAAAGTCACGGAGGCTGGAAATCCAATACTGTCGCAGAAGGTTATGTTCTGTTACTATAATAATTAGCGTTAATTGTAAATGATATTCAAATAAATTCAATTTGTCATCTCGTTTTTCAATTCTAAATCAATTTCCAGGTTATATCAGACTAATGTTCATCTTATTCTCTATCAAGGTCAATGACATCAATACTTTCACGTCTGCGCACATCTCACAATTCAGGTCATTTCCCACATAACCATAACATGACCTAATTTTGAATAATTTCAAGTTAGAAATATGGTCGAGCATAAAAAGTCGTATGAAACTTGCCTATAATGGTAATTAAGACGCTCGTATGAAAATTATGAAACTAGCTTGCGCTCGTTTCATAAACAAACATACTTGCGTCTTAATTACTACCATTATAGGCTCGTTGCATAATGTACTATTATACTCGACCATGCCGAAATGTAGTAATTATACACCTGGTAGCAGCCCTTTAATGCACCTCATTAAAGTACATCTATTCATTAAAGTTCAGGTGTTCCACCAATCAGAAAATACCATTGTAGCAATATGAAAGCGCAAGTATCGATTATTCTCGGATATGCAATCGAAAGACAACTAGCGCGAGATTAGTCAATATTGAACTTAGTCGAAAAAAGCAACACACAAATTAACATCAATTCACCGTCATCTTCCAGCCTTTCGCAAAGCACATTCCCGCAAATTCATTTCACCAATTGCCAGAAAAAATCAATATGGTCGAGCATAAAAAGTCGTATGAAACTTGACTATAATGGTAATTAAGACGCTCGTATGAAATTTATGAAACGAGCGCAAGCGATCTTTTCATAAACATACTCTCGCGTCTTAATTACTACCATTATAGGCTCGTTGCATAATGTACTATTTTTTGATTCATAATTTCTGTACGAATTATTGTTCCTCAGTGCCAGAATTCAGAATGCATTTCATACCATTCCTTTCTGTAATGTACAGGGTGATCAATATAATCTTTTACTGCAAAAATGAGTTGTAATTTCTTTTGGGAGTTAGTATAAACTTGAAATTGAATATTATTATGATAACTGTGGTTCTGGAGGAATTTATATTCATTCGTACCCCTGACACGACTGTCGTCCATTGTTGATATTGATATTGGCTATTATTGTAGGACGTATGTAGTGGTTAATCCACCGTAATATCGCAATCATGCAGTACTGTCTTTCACACCGTGTTTTGTCTGGTTCCTTCAATTCCTACACTGCATTTACTCTGTAGTATGTACGTAAACGCGATTTCCTTGCTGCTGTCTGACACGTGCCGTACGCGTAGCCTGTCTCCTAGCAACGATTTCTTTAAATGCTCTCGATCGTCCGCACAAGCTTGAGGCATTGCAGATCTATGTTTTCCACTCTTGTAAGAAGCAAGCCAGTTGTCTGCAGCTTCCTCACTATCGACAAAATTGTTGGTTTGGTTGAAATATTGAACACACCAAATATTGTTCGAAATATCCGTTGCATTTCAACCAGGTAATTTTTCACTCAGTATGTTTTCAGCACAAAAACAGGCCGTGGAAGTGAGTACTGCATGTTTGCGATATTACGAAGAACTAACCACTACAGTCGTACCAATGTGCAAATGTACATTCTCCCAGAACTACAGACATCGTAATATTAAATTTCAAGCTTATACTATAGTCGTGACGCTGTTATTCCCGGCGTGACTTCTCCTCTTTGCTTGCGTCTTAGGAAGTGAAGGTAGTATCGTTCGCTATTTTTGTTCTTTCGTTGCCGAGCTACCATACGAGGAATCTATTTGCCCCATTGTTAAACATTATCATGTCGTAGCTCCTATGATAATAAATCAAACAGTGTAATTCAGCAAATAATTGAGCGGCAAATAATGTCTTCGTGTGCTTTCTGCGAACGCCAACGAAAGAGCCAAAATGGCGGGCGATTATATTAAGTATTTATCGAGCCTTAAGAAATGAATAACGTCTTCATAAGCGAATCACAAGACGCACACGTTTAAATGTAACCGACCTGCAACGTGATTGGCTGCCGGAAATTAGAGCGACGGGACTATAACTCCAAAAGAGAAATTACAACTAATTAAAATGGTAAAGGTTTATGTGCATCGCACTGTACTGTTGTTACTTGAACTATCAGAGCAAGCAGCCTAATAGCCTATAACTTTTTCGTATGTCTCAGATTGTACCTGCCGATACACCCAGTCATAGACAAGGAATTCGAAAGGCTTTACAAAATACAGATAAGGTACGAGGCGCGTTGTGTTTCGCCTTTAAGGACGGATTCTTTAAGAGAATAAATTCCCGTAGTCACGATTTGTATCTTGAAATGTCTAGGTTGCTCTCCGAGGGATTTTCGTCCCTTAACTTCCTCTGGGGATTTGCTCCCTCCTTGGTGCCAGATAGCATCTCTGTTTCTTCTCTAAATCTGACCCGCAGAATGCTTTGCTGTTCGATTTATCTGCCATCTCGCTTACACTTTCAACTTGTAATTATTGACTCTTTTATCATACGGCAATTCCACTGGGCTTAGATTTTTTGTTTCGGAGAGATATCACGTTGAGAGAAGTCTGTGAAAGCTGCAGAAAACAGAGATCTTAGTTAAGGTATAGCGTAATATAGCTAAGACTGTAACTTTATCTCCTTTATTATTATTATTATTATTATTATTATTATTATTATTATTATTATTATTCGTTTTATTCTTCACTTGACGTAATTAGAGACATTAACTCCAGATGTTTGAGATGGGCAAGGCATGTAGTACGTATGGACGAATCCAGAAGTGCATATAGAGTGTTAGTTGGGAGACCGGAGGGAATAAGACTTTTGGGGAGCCCGAGACGTATGTGGGAGGAAAATATTAAAATGGATTTCAGGGAGGTGGGATATGATGATAGAGAATGGATTAGTCTTGCTCAGGATAGGGACCGATGGCGGGCTTATGTGAGGGCAGCATTGAACCTACGGGTTCCTTAAAGGCATAAGTAAGTCATCTCATCTATCGTCTCCAAACTACTTGACCTTTTAGACCTTCTTGTTGGTAATGGTTCGTATTCACGTTGACTACTACTTTAGTGTTTTGATTAACTGTTTTTTTCCACAGTTATTATTAGAGCCCTGACTTGTACGCACAATCAAAATAATAAAATATGCAAAAACAAATTAACAAAAAAAACTATTTCTTTTGTGGTTAATCTTACCTTATTTGTGGCTGTTACAGTAGATGAGGAAAGTCATCCTTACGTTTTCTTGTGTGAAGCTCGTACGTCCATCAGTGAAGAAGGTTTCATACTATGGAAATGTCCTTTTCACACTGCATGATGTCACAGGGACACGTGAAAAACATCATAACTCTTCTTCAGTAAATTCCTCTTCTATTACAGTTTTTCACCATCACCAGACAGCGTTTTCATAATCTGACAGATTGTTTTTTAACCAGGAGTTTTATTTAATACCTGACTATTCTTATAGTCTGGGGCAATTTTAGCAATACCGTAAGTTTCCGAAGACAATAAATTTGAAATTTGATCTATCAGAGAAAGTGAATACTACAAAGAATATTATTTCGAGCCTTCAAATGTGTTATAATTTCAGGTAATTTAGAGAAGCGTTAAAAAATACATTGGATCTTTTTCTCGACGCCATCTTCAGAAAAACATTCCTGAGCTGTCGCATTTCCGAATTTAAGAAATCTAACACTGTTTTCACTTCACTGAAATTTTCCGCATAGTACTAGTAATAACTAAAGGGGAAAATTATGATTTCAAACCACATTTACGAGTAAAGTATGCATTTTTTCCGGAATATGCATTTATATGCATTATCAAGCACCGGTCATATTGTCTGTGAAAATGCGACTTACAAAATATATCATTTCCGCATACTTTTAAGTGCATTTTTCTTACAAGTCAGGGCCCCAGACATTATATTTATTTGAATCGGCACTTTCCTCCTCGTTACAATGTCTCTGTAGAGCCCCCATGCATTCTACACTACATTTTTGTTCCAAAATGTCAGCGAATGGCTTGTCATCGTAACCAATCGTATTATCCTTCCTAATATTTCCATACGTACGTTGTAACTGTGACCCCACAATCTTCAAGACATTCCAGGTATTGATTGGTCGCACATGCCACATATTTTGCGCTGACTTCAACGTTGCGCCTGACTAGTGAGCTACACTGTTGACAGTCAACAGCATAGAAAAAAAATCGAAATCAAAATCTTTTTTGGAAAGTGAAAGAAAAATGCTTGTCACCAATTAGGAACAGGATTCTTTGTACATAAATGAATAAAATCAGCAGTAAAAAAGGTCGAATTTATCAGTAATAGGTTATCGTATTTAGTACTTAAGGGTAGATGGTGCGATATCGTAGTTATAAATGCTTACGCCCCTAAGAATGAGAACGACGACCATATAAAGGATAGCTTCTATGAGGAATTGGAACAGCCTTTTGATCAGTTGCCTAGATATCCATGAAAATTTTATTGGGGATTTCAATGCTAAAGAGGACGGGAGGATATTTTTAAACCGACTATTGGAAAAGAGACTTGGAATAACACTTTGAGATGAGGAACATAGGTTAAGGATGTTTGAGAATAAGGTGCCTAGGAAAATATTTGGGGCTAAGAGAATGAAATTACAGGAGAATGGAGAAAGTTCATCAACGCAGAACTGCACGCATTTTATTCTTCACCTGACATAATTAGAACATTAAATCCAGACGTTTGAGATGGGGCAAAAGACATGTAGACGTATGGCAGAATGGAAATGCATATAGAGTGTTAGTTGGGAGGCCGGAGGAAAAGACCTTTGGGGAGGCTTCGTAGAAGGGAAGATAATATTAAAATGGATTTGAGGGAGGTGGGATATGATGATAGAGAATGGATTAATCTTGCTCAGGATAGGGACCAATGGCGGGGTTATGTGAGGGCGGCAATGAACCTTCGGGTTCCTTAAAAGCCAGTAAGAAGTAAGTAAGTAATTAAGAAAGAAAGAAAGAAAGAAAGAAAGAAAAATGCTAATCTCGAAGTGACCTGTTCAATTTGGTAAGCGGCAAACTTTTTCTTATTTTTCACTTTACATGTGGGGTGAAAACGGGAGAAACGTTTAGAAAGAATGAAATTGACTTTACATAATACAATCCTTGCACACGTGGCGAAAACGTAATCTAAATGGAAACGACGGACACCAAGGATTTTAGGGCCTTCACTATATTCTCTTTACTAATTTTTACTATGTTCTGTGCTGGGGTTCGAACATAAATACTTCCCTCGTGAGTGTTATAGAACATTGTCAGACCACCACCACTTTCGGATATAATCAGAATTTTCATGAACTTTCGCCAGGACACGTGCACAATAACGTAGTAAGTATTTAATAATTTCATCTTAAGGCATATAAACTTGCAAATGTTTATTTGCATTTAATAACAATGTAGTCCCAACGCTTTTCGCCCGTTTAGGGCAACTTCAGATATAACAAAACATATTATCTGGACAAATGATAAACATATTACGCTGTAAAACACCTCGACATTTCCCCTGTAATTTGCATAATAGTGCATATCATTTCAGTTCTTCAGATAAAATCTTTTGTTATATCTGAAGATGCCCTCAAAAACCTGCAAAAAGTTCATTCTATATTGTTATCCAAATAGCAAATAAACATTTGCAAGTTTATATGCCTTAAATTGAAATTCATTAAATACTTGCATTAATAATTTACCAGGCATATTGATATATTAAAATGAATAGTAAATTACAATAACGTAGGCATGCTGGAACGTCACCTTCTTTCAGTTCGTGGAACACCTGTAGTCTATATGAGTGCACTCCAATATCCACAATCTTGCTTTATAACAGAAACTTTTCGGTTAAACTTTTTGGACCAATCTGTATAACATTGTCTTCCATCGTAAATCAGTAACTATCGTACTCCCCCACCCTTCCAAGTGTAATAGATGAGGTATGCCTATCGCTATGAGGCTCATCTTTCGCGTCTGTTATAGTGCGCGCAAATTTGAAGCCCGCGAATATTCTCGGTGCACACCTGATGAATGTGATGAAGAGATTGTGTATCACTTCTAAGCAAAGTACAGAAATGAAGATTACTATTGCAACATTAACGCAATTGCTCCTTCATTAAGTGGCACGAACCACTAGCAATGTGATTACCACGTGCTGCTATATTTCACTTAGCATTAATATTTTAATTTGGTAGACATTATTATTTTTCAGATAAGTCACTTGTAATATACATCTTGATTACACAACTTTTAACACTGTATCACTTCGGAATATGTATGATAAGAACTTTCTTGTGTTAAATTTTAACGTACCTTATTAACATGTTCCGACCTATTTTGGGTCATCTTCAGAATTGGTCGTTGTTGGTCTTGGCGCCTCTTGTTTCCTGTAATACATTAATTCATTATAGCCTACAACTTGATAACACAACCTTTAATATTGTAACACTCGGAATATAAAGTTTATAGTGCTTTCACGTGTTAAATACTAGGTACGGTACCTTGTCCATTACTTTCAGCCTATGGGCTATTCTCAGAACTGAGTGATCTTCGCGCCTTTTGATTAGCGTTTCCTATGGGGGGGGGTGTGTTTGTATAGTGTAATATGGAGTCAATTAATTGGTTTTATTGGTCCGTCTATACTGAAAAAATTTTAATATTTTCAAAACATTGAATTATATCGTCTTGATTAAAATATATAATGACACTAATACTTTCACCTTACGGCATCTCCAGGTCTTCCATTAACATGGTCTTGAACACAGTACATAATCTGGTATAGAAATGGAAACACGTGTTATTAACCATTAATGAATTAATGTATTAACGTTTTAGTTTCTAATTTCCCATACTAGCAAAATCCACAAACGATTAGAGAAAAAGCGGAAATTCTACTTGAAGCAAGTAAAGCGATAGGGTTGGAAGTAAATCCCGAAAAGACTAAGTATATGATTATGTCTCGTGATCAGAATATTGTACGAAATGGAAATATAAAAATTGGAGATTTATTCTTTGAAGAGGTGGAAAAATTCAAATATCTTGGAGCAACAGTAACAAATATAAATGACACTCGGGAGGAAATTAAACGTAGAATAAATATGGGAAATGCCTGTTATTATTCGGTTGAGAAACTTTTATCATCCAGTCTGTTGTCAAAAAAACTGAAAGTTAGAATTTATAAAACAGTTATATTACCGGTTTTTCTGTATGGCTGTGAAACTTGGACTGTCATTTAGAGAGAGGAACAGAGATTAAGAGTATTTGAGAATAAAGTTCTTAGGAAAATATTTGGGGCTAAGCGGGATGAAGTTACAGGAGAATGGAGAAAGTTACACAACACAGAACTGCACGCATTGTATTCTTCACCTGACATAATTAGGAACATTAAATCCAGACGTTTGAGATGGGCAGGGCATGTAGCACGAATGGGCGAACCCAGAAATGCATATAGAATGTTAGTTGGGAGGCCGGAGGGGAAAAAGACCTTTGGGAGGCTGAGACATAGCTGGGAAGATAATATTACAATGGATTTGAGGGAGGTGGGATATGATGGTAGAGACTGGATTAATCTTGCTCAGGATAGGGACCAATGGCGGGCTTATGTAAGGGCGGCAATGAACCTCCGGGTTCCTTAAAAGCCATAAGTATGTAAGTATTATTATTATTATTATTATTATTATTATTATCGTTATTATTATTATTATTAGCATCATCATTATGCATTTTTCACCTGACATAATTACGGACATTAAATCCAGATGTTTGAGATGAGGAAGGCATGTAGTATGTATGGACGAATCCAGATATGTAATAGAGTGTTAGTTGGGAGGCCGAGGGAATAAGACCTTTGGGGAGCCCGAGACGTATGTGAGAGGAAAATATTAAAATGGATTTCAGGGAGGTGAAATATGTTGGTAGGGAATGGATTAATCTTGCTCAGGATAGGGACCGATGGCGGGCTTATGTGAGAACGGCAATGAACCTCCGGGTTCCTTAAAAGTCATAAGTAAGTCATCTCATCTATCGTCTCCAAAGTACTTGACCTTTTGGACCTTCTAGTTGGTAATGTTCGTACTCACTTTGACTACTACTTTCGTGTTTTGTTTAACTGTTTTTTTTCATAGTTATTATTAGAGTCCGGATTTGCACGCACAATCAAATAATAAAATATGCACGAAAAATACATAAAATATGCAAAAACAAATGAACAAAAATACCTATTTATTTTGTTGTTAATCTTACCTTATTTGTGGCTGTTACAGTAGATGAGGAAAGTCATCTTTATGTTTTCTTGTGTGAAGCTCGTACGTCTATCAGTGAAGATGTCCTTTTCACATCGCATGATGTCACAAGGACACGTGAAAAACATCGTAACTTTTCTTCAGTCAATTCCTCTTAAGTTTTCAGTTTTTAATTTCCCATCCTAGCACCGGCCAGCCCTCGAATTCTTCGAACGATCCAAAGTAAAACAGCATCGAAGGTTATGTGTCGCATCTGAAGGACCAAGGGCTGTTGAGGAGCGGATCCAGTCACGTGATAATCTTCACCGCGTCTGGCTGTTAATGGATTCAGCCATGCAGCCGGGGCGCGTTACTAGATGTCTATAAAAGGCGGATTAATAGAGATATAGAGGGGCAAATGTGTTATTGATTTAACCGGCGCGCAGCTGCCGCCATTAGCATGTCTTTAATGACGTTCAGGCGAATGTCAATGCCATTCATTCCACTTTCGGTACAGCGATCTTCTATTGGATTAGCTTCAGATCAATTTTTTATCCGTAGAGTTATATATTTTTGTGTAAAATTAACGCAATCACATTCTGTCAACTCTAAACTTCACCTCGAAAACATGTCACATACGATATACTCAAAGTGTTGTTACATTCTAGTTTTATTTTACTTCGTGCTTAAATGTTTTTTATGCTCGACCATGCCGAAATGTATTAATTATATACTAGCCCTTTAATGCACCTCATTAAAGTACACCTATTCATTATAGTTCAGTTGTTCAGCCAATGAGAAATCACCATTGTACCATTATAAAACCGCACGTATCGATTATTCTCGGATATGCAATCGAAAGACAATTAGCAAAAAATCACGGAGGCTGGAAATCCAATACTGTCGCAGAAGATTATGTTCTGTTACTATAATAATTAGCGTTAATTGTAAATAGTATTCAAATAAATGCAATTTGTCATCTCGTTTTTCAATTCCAAATCAATTTCCAGGTTATATCAATATTAATGTTCATGTTATTCTCTAGATTATATCAAGGTCAATGACATTCGTTCCCGGAAAAAATCATTACTTTCGCGTCTGTGCACTTCTCACAATTTAGAAGGTGAGTTCTGCTCTTCACATAGATAACCATAACATGAATACTTATGAATAATTTCAAGTTAGAAATATGGTCGAGCATAAAAAGTCGTATGAAACTTGCCTGTAATGGTAATTAAGACGCTCGTATGAAAATTATGAAACGAGCTTGCGCTCGTTACATAAACAAACATACTCGCGTCTTAATTACTACCATTATAGGCTCGTTGCATAATGTACTATTTTCCATTTCCTAGTATTTCAGTGTTTCTGATATAAGCTTTCACTCCTTGCTTCGCGTTTATCTAGAATTATTTACTCCACAAGTTAACTTGGCTTACCACTAGCAATAATAGAGACTTTTCTCTTACCAATAACAACTCTGGCTAGGGAAAGTTTTCATTTACGTATTTAAATAGTTGCTATCACTCTTCGTCGATAATTAGAGGGAAATTTGCATAATAATACATGACATTCGGAATTAAAGCTATTTTAAGAACTTAGAAAGCATGATGGAAATATTCAGATTGTCAATTAATGTAGATTAACACAATATAATATTTGTTACTCAGTCAAATGACAAATCAATGTAAAATAATGACTTATATTATATGGTCATTACGTTTTATATACATGAGCTACAAATTGCAAACGTTTTCGTCCATTCAGGCATCTTGAGGCACAATTATACAATATCTCAATTCCAACAGCAGCATGTCGTCTCACGTCTACATAACTACTTGAAACATAGGATGTTTTATAGTGATCTATATAGTTGCCACGTTCAAACGATACATAATTCATCACTCATTGGACTCTACTGAACAAGAGTTCCACAGAATATTATGAAGTTTAATTACAACACTACGTGGTTTTTAAAATTATTTTAATTTATGACTTGTAATATTACATTTGAATTATGGAGATGTTTTGCACATCATTAATCTTAAACAGTTTATCTACCACCAATGTAATGGCTACATAGTTTGATATTGAGATATTGTATAATTGTGCCTGAAGATGCCTGAATGGGCGAAACGTTTGAAATTTGTAGCTCATGTATATAAAACTTAATGACCATATAATATAAGTCATTATTTTACATTGATTTGTCATTTGACTGAGTAACAAATATTATATTGTGTTTATCTATATTTTAAGAAAGTAACATATAAGCGAATTTTCTTATGATAGGATTTTTATAAATTGACCTACATTATAATAAGTAGGCTTTCATTCCGGGACTGCTTTTTGCAGATGACACCGCTATTGGAGTATTTTCGGTCACAGGACTTCAAAAGGTGATTCACGAAATTAATAGTTTCTGTAAAACTTGGGACATGAAAATTAACGAAAAGAAGCCAACAATTTTAATCTGCAAAAAGGGTAACGTGCATAGTAAGAAAAGAAAATTGTACGTTAATAACATTCCGATTGATTGTGTTTCCAGATCCACGTACCTAGGAGTGCTAAACAGTCAGTTGGAGAAATTGGAAGTGGCAAAATGAAATGACACAAAATACAGAAAAAAGTGCATTTCAGGCAGCAGATACATGCTTGAATAAATGACCGAATATTGGGGTGAAGAATTTTCTTAACATCAATAATGCACTAGTAGAATAAAAAATCATATAGAAATGTGGGGCAGTAGTTATCTAGCAGAAAGATCGATAAAGTAAGAGCAAAACTGTGCAAAAAAATTAGGAATACTGAAGAATGCTTCTAACCTGGCAGTGTTACTAGAGATGGGGATCGATACGAATTTGGGAATTATTCTAGAAAGAAAAATAAAATATTTAGGTAATATTTTGTTAAAGAATGATTGAGCAATTATAAAAAAATGTATTTTTGTATAGAAGCCGCTAATTGGAAATGGAATTGCTTGAAAGAACTGGAATTAGAAATAAACAGATTAGGCCTAAATTGGCTATGGAGAGAACTAGGAACTATAAACACGGTGACTATTGGAAGAATTGTAAAATAGAGGACAAACGAAATTTCGAGACAAGCGTTCACTATTAATAATAATAATAATAGTTTTATTTTCCCTGGCAGAATTAAGGCATCAGGCCTTCTCTTCCACTCAACCAGGATCAAATCACATACGGAAAAATACATACCGGTATGCAAATATTAACCTAAAAAAATAATGGACATAATTAAGTAAAAAAAAGAGATTGAGTACATTTACACAATCAGTATTAACTTAAAAATAACAATAATAAAAAATATATGTAATAAAAAAAGAGACTGAAAACATAATCACAAACAGGAAAATACAGTCTAGCATACAAGTATTAACTTAAAAAAAAAAGAATTAATACATATGAATATAATCTCACAACTACAGGAATAGTAGAATTAGTATGATCAGCACAGCACGTGTTACTATTATTATTATTATTATTATTATTATTATTATTATGATTATTATTATTATTACTATTATTATTACTATTGTTATTTTTGTTATTATTACTATTGTTATTATTACTATTGTTATTATTATTATTATTATTATATTATGTTAAAGGTGAATTATATAAATTAGTTAGGAAAATTAATTATATGAGATTAGGAAACGTAGAATTATTAGTCCTATCCTATATTTTTAATAATAATAATTTATTTATTTTTATTTATTTATTTAGAATATTAACGTGCAAAAACAACAGCACAAGACCAATTACAGTTTTGCACGATACAAAACAGAACAAAACAACAAATGATGATGAGAATGAATGATAGAAAATGGCAATGAGATGAAATACAATCAATATAATGGTCTACATACATCATTGATCAAGTAATAATTATAAAATTATAAAATTAGTACAATGAGATAATTAAAATAATGGAATAGTCTACATTAATCAATTGACCAAATGCAAGAAATAAAATGGACAAATAATTATTAAAATTAGATCAGTGATTTAAAAACTCAAAGATATACTACACATTAAATGGATCCAAGTTGAATCCATGTAAATTAGCATATTTAATGCATCTGCAGACCGGAGAGAGAGATTTAGGATTCTTATTATAAAACAATTTATGAAATCTTAAACCATTAGCAGGAATACGAAGACTGATATTGCTTATGAAAGATTCACAATCAATATCACCCTTAATGACTTTGCAAAAAAATAAATAATCAAGATCCTGACGTCTGGTGAACAAACAACCGCAATTGAAATAATTGCATTTAATCTCATAGCTATAATCGGAATTTGGTAAAAATCTATAAGAACACAAGGAAATAAATTTTCTTTGAATATTCTCCAATTTAGCCGAGTCAGTGGAAGTAATGGAGTTCCATACAACAGATGCATATTCAAGCTTGGATCTAACCAACGTATAGTATAAAATTAATAAACACATAGGAGTGGAAAAAGAATTAGTTATAGACCTAATTAGACCAAGCATTCTTAACGAATGGGTATAAATATATTGCACATGATCATGGAAATATAATTTAGAATCAAGTAGGACACCAAAATCTCTAATACAATCTTTCTTAGAAATTACGACATTACTGAGAGAATAGTTAAGTTTTAGGGAGATAGTTTTCCGTGAAAAGGAAATAACAAAAGTTTTGGATTGATTAATTTTCATTCCATTTTCAACAGACCATTGTGAAATTGAATTAATGTCATTTTGAAGAATTAGACGATCAACCAAACTATTAATTTTGCGAAAGATTTTGAGATCATCCGCAAATAAAAGGCAGCTAGAACTTATTCTAATAATAATAATAATAATAATAATAATAATAATAATAATAATAATAATAAATGTTAAATATTTTACATATTCGTAGGTTGCCATATGTATTGTTAATTTGTTTTCATTATATAGTGGATGATGACGGATTAAGAATTGGAATTGTAATCCACCACGACGTGAATACAGAATGATGTAATAAGTAAATTCATATGTAGGCTTTCATATTGTATTCTATATTTGTATTGCACATCTGTATAGGACAGGCCTGGGCGCTAATACCTCTATTGAGGTACTACAGACTACCCCTTTCCTCCCCACTTCACATTCCCCGGCAGAGAGAGTTAGGTATCGGACCAATACGAGTAGACCTAAAAAAATCAAAGTGAATCAGATATTTCTTAAAATGAATGCATAGAAATGTTTGTCTCTGTCTTGTGAATGTAACCAAAAAAAAAAAAGAGCGAAGCTTAAAATTGAAATCTTCTAGTGAAAACTTAGTTTTGAAAATATTTCTAAAAAAATATAAATAAAAAAATAAAACCCAAAAGTCAAAAAGCATTTGGAAATTCAAAATTTGGATATTGTTAGTCCTGTACATAGTAAACATGCTCTCAAAATTTGGTTGAAAAAATGATTAGGGGAAAAAGTTGTCATTTTTAGTGGAGTGTTAATTTACTCGTACATAACTAGATACGGCATCAGTGAAAGATTTTCACTGGATTCGGAAGAATAAGCAAATGTGGAATAGGAACCACTTATTTTGTGTTGGCTCCATGATGCTACGAGTTCAATGATTCTAAAGGGAAATTAGGAGATTTTATTTGCCCTTGGGAATCCCGGAATGTTGATGGAATCGGGGGCAACTTGTGATTTTCAAGTGTTTCTTGAAAACTATTTATTTTATTTATTTATTTTATTGATAGTAAGTTTGAAATGAATACAAATTAATAAATACAATGAAAGATAAACTAGCCCACTCCTGAATGAGTAAGACTCGTGCTCAGGAGGGGATTCCCATACAGACAAAAATTAAATTAAAATTGAGAATGAATACAGATTAAATAGTGTTTATTATGTTTAAACCCAAACTATAAATCCAATACAATTTTTTTTATTTTTTTTTTTATTAATTTGGAGAGGATTCGTGGTTAAAATAATATTGGAATAAAATTTGTTTAATAATCTGGGACCTTGACTCATGCTATGATAAAAAGCTGCATTGGTTTTACATTTTGGTTCACAGAAACACAGAGAATTCATATTTTTAGTTCTATTCTCTTCTTATAAAATCTGGATATTCCAGTTCAGTGATAGAGAAATTATTAATGGAGGAAAGGAATTGTGCAATATATGGAAATATGTGAAGATTTTCATGAAATATTTGGCGTTAATTTCACACCCTGAAAATCTTTCTCATAGTGCACTGCTAGTTTAATAGTGAGGAATATGAAATGTCATATTTTGCCTGTCACTATTAATAACGACGTAAGAACCTGGCAATGAACTCAGACCTCGACTGTAGACGTAATTACGTTAGGTAATTGCATTTGCTTCATCATTTAATCACTAATTCTTCCACGAGAAACGAGTTGTCTCCAGGGCCAAGATGTGTGTTCAAATGAGAATTCCTTGTAAGTAACCGTGGTAATAAAATTACGTATTCCATCTGCGAGATTTTAAATTCTAATTCAGATGAGGAATGTAATTGCAGAAAATTATGTCTGCGAATAAAGAGCAGCGTTTTTTGCTTGCCTGGCTGCTCATGTTCTTAACATATTTCAGAGTTCCCATGGCCGCCGAGAACAACTGGGCGATTTGCTACGTGCCCTGATTGTTTACGAGACGAGAATGAAAACATCGCAATAATGGGCTTACTATAAAGGCTGTGCGAGTCTTTGCCGCGGCTATGGCTTAGCACTACCGCGTTGGTCATCCATCCAGGCGGCCCAGGTTCGATCCTGATCTTGTCGTCATGGAATGTATGTTCGAAAAAGCAAACGTAGTACAAGATTATTCTCTAGGTACTCCCATTTCCGTCTTTCATTCTACCAACAACATCCAACTCTCCTGCATTTTGTCTGTCAGCTGGAGTTGGTGGAAATTAATATAGGGTGACCAGAATTCCCATTTTTAACGAGATAAATTAAAAATTTTGCAATATAAAAATTTAATGATGTAATAGTTCCCCAATCAGTTCATATTGTAATTTTTGTGAGATGTAAATTTTGGTATAGTGTGACATTAAAAAAAAAGTTACTGTCACGCCCTGTATGTCTCAATAACTAACTTTGTTCCAACACTGGTATATCATATTGCATGGTTTATCTCCAACAGCTTTTGTATATATTTTTGTGCGAGATCGTGCGTATTTGCTTGGTTTCCGCACAAAACCAATCCGCGGAAAGTCTAAAATTCCACATTCAGTATTCCCAATGTAACAGACATAACAATTTCCCTCTTCTTACCGCTTAAGTGACATATTGATTTTACTGCTTTAGGCTTTTAACATATTAATTTTAGAGACGTTCAATATAGTAATAATTATAAATTGGAAAATTACCACTGCAATTTCACCTCAATTGCACTGTTAATTATTGTTTTTAAATATTTGCAAATATTAAGTAAACTCTACAACTCCACTAAAGTTACTGCATTCGTGATGCAAGTAACATTAATGAAGCCGTGAAAAAATCAACAAGATTCCAGACCCATCATAGACTGGGGAAAAAAGACAGACGTATATCACGGCCTGCTGGAGTATAGTAAACACAGAAAACATTTTAAAGCAACAATGTTGAAAATAGATATTTTTGTTTTGCAAATTTGCCGTCATTGAACAGAAACCAAGATGGAGATTTCATTGCAACTAATTAGAAATTCCTCTTTCAGGTATGTAATAAACGATCTTCGCACAAAATAATGTACGATACACGAGCGGTATGTTTTCTTTCTATTCTTGGAAATTAAAAAGCTCAACTACGTTTCGCTTTTTCAAACTTTTCCTCGAACATGAAAACTTCAACATACCGCTCTTGTAACGCATAGGCCTATTACTATTTTCTAAAATTAAAAGTGAAGTAGTTATTATCAATATTTCCGAAAAGACAAAGTATATGATTATATCTCGTTACCAGAACGTAGTACTAAATAGAAATATCAAAATAGGAAATTTCTCCTTTCTAGAGGTGTAAAAATTGAAATATCTTGGAGCAACAGTAACAAATATAAATGATACTCGGGAGGAAATTAAACACAGAATAAATATGAGAAATGCCTGTTATTATTCGGTTGAGAAGCTTTTATCATCCAGTCTACTGTCAAAAAATCTCAAAGAGTTTATAAAACAGTTATATTACCTGTTGTTCTGTATGGTTGTGAAACTTGGACTCTCACTTTGAGAGAGGAACATAGGTTAAGGTTGTTTGAGAATAAGGTGCTTAGGAAAATATATGGGGCTAAGAGGGATGAAGTTACAGGAGAATGGAGAAAGTTACACAACGCAGAACTGCACGCATTGTATTCTTTACCTGATTAGGAACATTAAATCCAGACATTTGGTATGGGCAAGGTATGTAGCACGTTCGAACGAATCCAGAAATGCATATAGAGTGTTAGTTGGGAGGCCGGAGAGGAAAAGACCTTTGGAGAGTTCAAGACGAAGATGGGAGGATAATATTAAAATGGATTTGAGGGAGGTGGGATATGATGGTAGGGAAAGGATTAATCTTGCTCAGGATAGGGACCGATGGCGGGCTTATGTGAGGGCGGCAATGAACCTCAGGGGTCCTTAAAAGTTGCAAGTAAGTAAATTAGTATTAGCAATATTCCACACTTATTATTCACTTTGTATGAAACATATACATAAAACTTACACGTATTTTCAATCTGATCGTTGATCCATGTCGAAAGAAAATCTACTCAACGGTTTCTGGGACTTCCACTGATCATTACTGTTACTGCATTGATTTTGTAATAATAATTTCATCCATTCTGATTACATGTTGACGCCATTTGCTCTTGATAGGCAAAAGTGAGCTCTGTAAGTTTATAAAGTTTGATTAGCATACTTCCGTGTATTAGAAAGTACATCAAAATTTGTTTGCGGCAAGAGGAGTGAGCGGCTAGACTCTATCGTATACCGAAGCCTGAACCCCGCACACCGCATTGAGATATATTCCCTGGTTTATAGCAGCCAGCGAACAATGTAATGGAAGAGGGTTTAAGGAGAATGTATTGCGCACCATGTAGAACCCCACTTAAGTCTCTCAGAGGGTATCGACTTTTAGAACAGGCCAGCTGCACACAGTGATCAACTCTTGGGCGATACGGAGCTGCAAATAGCTGTGGTGTTTGCTGTATTGATTGCTATAGTTCTTATTTCTTACAAATGCATTCAAATAGAGCACTTTCGAGACTGGAATACGAATGGGCAACACGTATTTCTCTTTTCGTCACAAGTGAGTTCTGTCAGAGGAAAGTATAATGTCAAAATATATATTCGAAAATTATGATCCCTTCGTAATTATTAATAATAGTGCATTATGCAACGAGCCTATAATGGTAGTAATTAAGACGCGAGTATGGTTGTTTATGAAACGAGCGCAAGCGAGTTTCATAATTTTCATACGAGCGTCTTAATTACCATTATAGGCAAGTTTCATACGACTTTTTATGCTCGACCATATTTCTAACTTGAAATTATTCACAAGTATTCATGTGATGGTTATGTAAGTGAGGAGCGGAACTTACCTGAATTGTGAGATGTGCGCAGACGCGAAAGTATTGATTTTTTCCGAGGCACGAATGTCATTGACCTTGATATAATACAGTATATAGAATTACTATTGATGTAACCTGGAAATTGATTTAGAATTGAAAAACGAGATGACAAATTGAATTTATTAGAATGTTATTTACAATTAACGCTAATTATTATAGTAACAGAACATAACCTTCTGCGACAGTATTGGATTTCCAGCCTCTGTGACGTTTCGCTAGTTGTCTTTCGATTGCATATCCGAGAATAATCGATACTTGCGGTTTTATAATGGTACAATGGTGATTTCTCATTGGCTGAACAACTTAATTATAATGAATAGGTGTACTTTATTGAGGTGCATTAAAAGGGCTACTACCAGGTGTATAATTACTACATTTCGGCATGGTCGAGTATAAAAAATGAAGTTAAAGTAACCGGCAAAAGTCATTCAGTTTTCTGAAAATGTTTCCGAAAGATGAATCCACACGTTATTTCCGGATTGTTTCCTTCTTCCATCATTTTACTCACGGAATTAAAGATAACAAAAAATCGCTGTGCAGTCAAGATGACAGTTTGCACCACGTCGAACAGATGGGTATGAAATTACATCAGTTTCTAGGGTATGCCTACCTCACGAAAATGAATACACATATATCTAGAGAGAGAGAGAGAGAGAGAGAGAGAGAGAGGGAGAGAGAGAGAGAGAGTGTTGTTTTCGGAAAGCCATGGATTTAATGTCCAATATTCTCAGTCAATTTGAGAGAGCACTATATTATGATAGTAAATTTTTGTAATAATTTTAGTTTTGTACTTTAAATGTGCAGAAATTCTATTCGAACAAATGTAACATTTTAAAATTCCTCAGTAGAATAGTTTCATTTGTTCGGATGAAATTGCTGCACAATAAAAGAACAAAACTGAAATTCTTTCAATCATTTATTATTATAATACCCTGCTTTCTTAACTTGACTGAGCGTATTGGGAATTAAATCAATGGCTTTCACAAAACACGCTATGAAATATTTCATGCAAGCGAAAACGAATAAAATTGTATTAAACTTTTACTTTGAAAATAAAAAAATAAACCCCTGTAATTACTTTCGGTTCATCCTGTCTATTTACCACATTGAGTTTGACTAAATAGGCGCAAGAACTACTTATATTTCATCTACAGATAGGAAAAAAAGAAGGTTATGCATATCCATTCCCAACTTCCGTTCAAGAAAGTAACTCGAATGTAGGCTTAACGTCTTTCTTCACAGCACCTCCCAGTTCATCTCTTATGACCTAATATTAGTTTTGAAAATGTTTTACCTACATTCATTTAGTGACATTCAGAATATTTGTATTATTGCAGATCTAGTTGAGTGGAATAAAAGGCCTCAAAATCTTAACTGTGCCAGATAAAATGAAATACATTACTGTTATGTTTAAAAATTATTATTATTATTATTATTATTATTATTATTATTATTATTATAGCATTATTTACTTTTTATAATTTTAGTTGAGATTGATAAGATAGTTTTATTAACAATGGATTGAAATGAAATAATTGAAAATCGCTGTCACAAGTCACGGCCCACTGTCATCTCCACAGCCTTTCAAACGTATACGTATTTTTTTTTTTTTTTTTCATATCACAAAATTCTCTGCCACCTGTAATGGTTTAATATTACGTATTAGGGTATCATATCTCTTTTCTGAAGCAGAAGGCATAACACTTCATTGAATTAACACATACTACATGCTCAGAGCCACGAAGATGCTAAATTCATTCCTTGCAGTTATTTTAGCCATCTTTAAAGCCATTTTAAAACTAGAATAAAAATACGGAATTAACTTGGTGCACTGCAAGCAACTCTAACATCGAAATATTGGAGCGCTGCGAACAATACAATTGGCAACATCCCATGGTATATCACTAAAAAAATACATACTGTATGTCATGATTTTCGCATCTCGCCTTTCTGAAACGTTTTAAGAGTCATCTAAATCCATTACCAGTAAATTTATTGGACAACAGAAATCTTTATCTTAACATACTTAGACATATTGCTTTATATTGGATCTACACATTCAAAAACTAATTTTAATTTTCAGAAAATGTTCATAGGCCAATCTTCTATATATATATAATTTGAACTGGTAATGGAAATTACGGGAAAACGGCTGAACGGATTTTAATAAATGACCCCTCATTTTGAAGCTTGGAACTCAAAGTTTTTCAGAAAAAAAAATAGTAGTTTTCAGTGAACTGTCAATTTTTCAACATAATTTTCCTATTTTCCAAAACCCATCTGTCGTCAGTTTTGAGAACTAGCTAGGCCTAATTGAATTTCAGAATAAAACAAAACACACACTACAGTAAACAATATTACACGAAGGCCATGATCTGGAAGAATGCTGACATATTTAGAGCTCAAATTAAATTGGTTATTAAAAACTTAACTTACTAAAAATAATTTACACGTTCGATTTTGTGGTGTGTAATTTTCTGGGTACAGCTGTATATTGGATATTAAAAACTACAAAACTTGAGGTGGTTTGATGACATTATTACCATTAGAAATGAAATATTATTGTAGTTAATGCCATGATGTGACTATTTTTCATTAATTATACATATTCATGCTACATTGATGATATGAAAGTGAAAGGTTTTGGGGTTATATAAGTAGATGTAGAGAATAACAAATTAGATTTTGATTTCTATATTTTACAGAGTGGCTGCTATATAGTATATGTTACTGAAAGCTATTAAAAATAAAATATTTTTTTTATAGTTATTAATCAAGTGGAGTTGGATCTTTTTCATATATTTAATGGCGGTGTGGGGTAGATATTTACATGCGTGGTTCTCTTCAGTATTGGCTCGAGAGAGTGTCTTTCATTATTATGGAAGCAAATTACTTTCAGAATGTCTGGTATTCTTCATTTAAAATAAATCTGAAAAATGTTAATTTGAACGTCTAATGAACTTAGTTTGCAGCATTTGCTGCACAAGCCACTAGTAGGCTATATTTTGTGGTAGTATTAAGATTCTTTTATCATTGTTGTTGTTCACACTGTTGAACAGACTCAATAATAAAATATTTTTTGCAATAAAATGTATTTCTGCTTGTTTCAGGTATGTACCGACGGTGCAGTTGTGTTCGTAGCGACGTCAACTGAAGTAAGTCACTTTGCAAACAGTATTCACTGTAGGGTGTGTCGTATAAAGGAAATATATGGAGATAACGTGTGTAATTATTTATGATACTGGGCAATTTCTGTCGTCTTTGTGTAAAACACTCGGCGTATGCTAGTTAATTTATTCCCCGTTAGAGTGGAAGGAATTGAGAAGTGTGAATTCCTACACTTTGAGAGAACAATCCTGATAAGAGGAAAATGCCAGTCATTTTAACTGTATACTATTCTCACTGCCCACGGTGTGTTTTCTTCTTCGCTTTCTACCTAATACCCTTATTGTTTACCTTTTCATTGTGTCAAATATTTAGTCGTTTTACAGTTCTATGTTCTTTTTTACATTTACAATTCAATCAAATGCCGTTGTCTTGACTCGATATGCTTAGGATTGATTCTTAGGCCGTGTCTCAAAGCTACATTTTCAGCTGAAGTGAACTAGATTGTTGACTAAATAGCCGGATGTGACGTCAGAAGTTACGATCCAAAGCTACATACTTAATAGCAATCAAGTCCGTAGTAGCTAGTAAACGAAAATGCTTGCTTCATTGTTGACTTGTATACTAAACAAACATGGATACCTCATTAACAATTGGGGGTTATGAAATCTGATGATGCTTTGGAAATAAAATGTGAGTCCAATGTAGAATAACACGTTAACTTGGAACATTGACATTGTTGGTATCTGCGATACGTCTTTTTAATATTGTAATATTTCAGGCCCTTACTCTTTCCACAATTATTTCGATTGTTGATACTTACTTACTTAATGGCTTTTAAGGAACCCGGAGGTTCATTGCCGCCCTCACATAAGCCCGCCATTGGTCCCTATCCTCAGCAAGACCAAACCAGTCTCTATCATCATATCCCACCTCCTTCAAATCGATTTTAATATTATCCTCCCATCTACGTCTCGGCCTCCCCAAAGGTCTTTTCCCCTCTGGCCTCCCAACTAACACTCTATATGCATTTCTGGATTCGTCTATACATGCTACATGCCCTGCCCATCTCAAACGTCTGGATTTAATATTCCTAATTATGTCAGGTGAAGAATACAATGCTTGCAGTTCTGCGTTGTGTAACTTTCTCCATTCTCCTGTAACTTCATCCCTCTTAGCCCCATACATTTTCCTAAGCACCTTATTCTCAAACAAGCTTAACCTATGTTCCTCTCTCAAAGTGAGAGTCCAAGTTTCACAACCATACAGAACAACCGGTAATATAACTGTTTTATAAATTGTAACTTTCAGATTTTTGGCAGCAGACTAGATAACAAAAGCTTCTCAACCGAATAATAACACGCATTTCCCATATTTATTCTGCATTTAATTTCCTCCCGAGTGTCATTTATATTTATTACTGTTGCTCCAAGATATTTGAATTTTTCCACCTCTTTGAAGTATAAAACTCCAACTTTTATAGTTCCAGTTCGTACAATATTCTGATCACGAGACATAATCATATACTTAGTCTTTTCCGGATTTACTTCCAACTCTATCACTTTACTTGCTTCAAGTAAAATTTCCGCGTTTTCCTTAATCGTTTCGTGGATTTTCTCCTAACATATTCACGTCATCCGCATAGACAAGCAGCTGATGTAACCCGTTCAATTCCAAACCCTCTGTGTTATCCTTGAACTTTCTTAACGGCATATTCTAGAGCGAAGTTAAAAAGTAAAGGTGATAGTTCATCTCCCTGCTTTAGCCCACAGTGAATTGGAAAAGCATCAGATAGAAACTGACCTATACGGACTCTGCTGTAAGTTTCACTAAGACACATTTTAATTAATCGAACTAGTTTCTTGGGAATACCAAATTCAATAGAATATTATATAAAACTTCTCTCTTAACCGAGTCATACGCCTTTTCGATTGTTGATAGCCAAACGTAATTTTCATAGATATCTTTTGAACATCTTTTACAATTCTACAGCTTTGTACGTTTCTTTTCTAGTGTCTCAGGAAATTACCATTCAGTTCATAAACCTGAGAATTAAGTTTCTTGAACTGTTTACTGAAAAACTGTTTATAAATAAAGAATTCGAATTTCCAAAAAATAACAGCTGATAACTCGTGATTAAACTGCATTAGGACACTGCCTTCTTAATTTAGTGCTATACCGTAATATCATGGTTTTCAGAAAAATAGTCTATGAAGAAGGCCATGATTCCGGCATACATGTTCAAAGCCCTCTAGTGTGTAGTTTATAAGTCAGCTAGTTTGCTAGTTATTAGCATGTAGTGTACTGTAGATTTGATCTTTGAGACACGGCCTTAGTATATCGAACCTTACAGTTCATCATTATATCCAAATTAATCATTTGAATGTCGTTGAAGGTAATTTCGATATCATCCTTGAAATGTAACTTCTTAGAATTAAATTGATTGGTTGAATCGTAACACACAAAATATAGGAATTATTTTTATATCGTTGTAGTATGTTTTTTTTTTTAACGAGACTCACAAAGCAACCTTTAAAAAGATCAGAGCTAAGCCTCGCTTAAGAGGACACTCAACTATATTTTGGAACTTTTTTCCTATTTGACCAATCTTTTTCAAATTTGGAGAAAAAGTTTAATGTACACATGGAAAGTAACATGCAAAATCTCAGCTCATTAGATCCAATACTTTTCAAAATAAAAAAAATATTTAATTTTTTTAATCAATCATTAATTGAAATATCACTTTTAATTATCAATTTTTAATTTTTGGCTTTGTACATTTGACTGTGACTTCTCAATGAATAGGGGAAGAATTCTGCGTATTGATTTAGTTCTGTCACGTAAATTAGTGTAGAAATTTAATTTTTCATTTCTATAACACTTTTTCTCCATTTTTTAAGTTGAGTGTCCCCTTAAAAACGCGTATTACAAAAAAGATTATATATACAAAAATACAAGAAAGAGTTTTGAAAGCCATGGAAGACAAATTCGGAACAAGACTTTGTGCGATCCTTGAATTTTGATGTGAACAAGTCAGTAAGATCCGTGCAGGAATGGCGTGCCATCTCAAAACGTTGACCGAACATTTTCAGTCTAGTTCCTTGACTCAGTATGTTTGATTTTCATAGAAGAGTCGATATAATTGCCATCAATAGAAGAACCCAGAAAGCGATGGTCTTAGACCCTACAATTTGCTTTGAACGAGACACGAATCAGGCACTGCAGATAAATGATGACAAGCGAGCTAAATATGTACCTTGTCTTCCATACCTCAGTGAAAATATGGCTTTACAACTGGGATGTTACAGGCTTACTATTTGGAGCGAGGGGTTGTTTACCAAAATTTACATCTAATATCCTTAAATCCTTTCAAATTCCCTTTTGAGGTTCAGAAGATTGTACTGGAAATTCTGAAGGCCTTTCTTCAAATTCTACACTATCATCTACAGGGACATCATTTTATTTTTACTAATATTTTTATATTGACCTGGCTATACCTTTGGATCAACGCCGCTTGCTACCCCCTTCCACGACTAGAGTTCGATGATACTAGCGTAATGTACAAACAAATCACTTTACTGGGTATAGGAAGGAAGAAAAGTAGTTCATCCATTTACGTAAACTAGGAAATATCGCGATTTTGAGTTTGATAATTTTCATTAGCTTTTTGTTTAATCAAAATACATTACAGTATTAACAATGAGTGTTTTTACTCACAAACTGAGCTATCCATGTGGACGTATTCATTATGCAGTGTATATTATACTGTCTACAGCACATTAGCGTACAATATAGAGAATGAAGTTAAATTGAAAAATAATCATAATATGGATATTTAAACAATTTTTGAAAATGGTGGCCGTTCATTTCGAAAGAGGCTTCAGTTCTAATGTGCATATTATCGCACTATAGACTATTGTACCTAATCCCAATTACTAGTTTCGTCCTTCGTACTAGTAATTCATGTTGAAATAATTCTGAACCTACTCTATGAAAGAGTACCTTACGTACTGTAAATTCAATCTTCACTTCCGCCCGATCCGAAAAGATAAAATTACTCAGACATATTGTCTACTGTCCATCCAAGTTATTATGTCGTAGGGTCGTAGAAAGGGAGGAACTCATGTGACATTTAATTACTTAACGAGGCCCTTTTATTTAAGTTACTTTAAACAGTTGTATGATATTACGTAGACGTCCAATTCCTAACAGAAATTAATGTTCTCAGAAAAGAGCTAAGACAGCCCAGCCACTAACTGGCGAATAAAAGCTGGTGGGGGAAACCGGGATACGACGTAGGTAAATGGACGACAGTACCTGTGCGAAAATGATTCACTACTGAAAGCTCCTTCGTCACTGGAAACGCGAAAATATTTTTGGAACGTACTGTTTACTATGACCGTAAGGCTACTATGACTGTATATGCGGTCTTGAATCTGTGTGGAGGACGTTTGAACGTCATTAGTAGAGGGGGTGGGAGTGAAGTACATTAAAAAAATTCAGGTACAATAAAAATTTAAGCAAAAATAAAATGATGTCCCTGTATATGTTGACACGTAAATTTTTTTTTTAATGTACAAATCGAATAATTATTTTACTCGTTTCATTTCCCTTTATCTTTTATGTTTGTTAATTCCGAATCCCAGTGGTCAACCTCACTTGAGGACGGATGATTTGAAATAAATCTTAGTAGTGCATTCAGGTTAGCCTGCAAAAGCGTGATATTTCATTTAACTACGCTCTGAATTGCAGTGGTTCTTCACACATTTTACGTTGGCAAGAAAAGGCGGAGAATTTTGCCTGATGATCTTTAAGAGAAATGGAATTATTTTACGTGCCTTGAAGTTTCTTGGCTTAAACTGGGATAAACACATAGAATATTTATATTGCTCCTGAATTGAGCTCTGCTGTTATGCATTAAGATCCATGTCTTCTATTGGCGGTATAAATAACCTCAAAATGTCGAATGAGGCAACTCATCTGAAGCTAAACATATTTTTGTTTCACAAAAGAAAGCTATAAGGATAATGACAGATGTGCATAAAATGACACCATGTGAAAACATTTCCAAAATTTATAAATAGAGACATTACCTCAAGTACATTCTTTCGTTGATGATGCTTTATATTAAAAACCAAGATACATTTAGTAGTAATCAAAACATTAATAATTTTAATACAGACACAAATCAGATCTCCATCTACCTTCTGTTAGTGTAAGCTGATATGAAAAAGATGTTAACTATTTATTTCAAATATTTCAAATTTATTTCAAATATACAGAATAAAGAAATATAATTACAAAACAAACAAGGAGAAATACAAATAAAATAATACAAGCAATGTAAAAAGAAGATACAGTAGTATTAACAAAATTTGAGACCGAATGAGCAGCGCTCGTGCTCGGTCGCAGTTCAGATATAATATTAAAATAAAAATAATAATATAAATAAATATGTAAAATAAAATAGGAACTAAAATATAATTACAGCGGCAATGGAATTATATAATATAATATTAACACTATAGAAGAATAATATCGCACGTGAAAAGTAGGACTAATATATATTTCAAAATTATAGAATACAAATATAATATAGGTTGATTAATTCATACACATAGGCTATAAATTTATTTAATCAAATTGAAGATATTAACACATTAAGATAATGAAGATATTATGTATTACGGTTTTCAATAAACTTATGAAGGACCAAGAAAAAATGTTCAGAATAGAACTAACAAATTTTCAAGGATGGTGGACGGGATATGAAGGATTGTGACATTACACATACCTTCGCAGTCACATAGAATTTCCACTAAAATATTTCTTTATTTTATTTCAATAATAGTATCGGACAGAAGCCCTACAAAAATTTGGAGACAAAAGAAAAATGACTGATTCACATCGTTGTAACAATGGCCTTAAAATTTCTTATACTGTGAACTTTGACTTTATTGTATACATAGACGAAACATTTATTAAATTGAACTTGACAAGGTACGACTTCATAGCCGACTACGAATTTTACAATAGTCTATATAAGTTAACATGTTCTAGTAAGTAAAACTTATTGAACTCATTCTTATGAAACAAAAGAGTCAGTGAACATCGGCCTATGTAAAAATATACACAAAGGCTAAATAAATGTGTTCTTTACCTCGATGGCACATACTTTCGGCCAGTGCGTGCGGTACTGCGCAGTTCAAGTCCAGGCGTGTCAAAATAATCTATTTAATACCCTCGAAACTTATTGCCGAGCCCCTCTTAATAATGAAAGTTTTTTTTCTCAATATTTTTTACATTTTTACAAATGGCCAAAAAGCCTAAAATCAAGTAAAATCAGATTATCTGTCTCTCTGTGTACAATAAAAATGAGGATTACTTCTTAACATAACCTACCAAATGTCAGCTTCAAAATAATGTTCTGCAGTATATGGTTCCAGAGTTCTGAGCGCTGAAAGAGGCTTGTTTTTATAAAATACGCTAAATTTGTCGCTCAACAATACGAAAACCGTTTGACTTTCGATAGTATATTTTTGAAAATGCACTCCCCTCAGCATCTTGTATAAGTAGGGAAAAAATTAGAGTATAAAAAATGCGAGATTTTTTACTGATCGATTTCATAATATGTAATAGCCCATACATACATACATGCATACATACATACATACGTACATAGTGTTCTGCCAAATGACAGGCCTTTCACTGCAAACCCAGCATTCTCCAATCTTTCATATTTTCGGCCTTCCTCTTTGTCTCCGCACATGATCCATATATCTTAATGTCATCTATCATCTGATATCTTCTTCTGCCCCGAACTCTTCTCCCTTTCACCATTCCTTCCAGTGCATCCTTCAGTAGGATGATTTGATCTTCTTAGTAGCATTCAGGTGACCCAGCCATATTTTTTTCTCTTCCTGGTCAGTTTCATCATCATTCTTTCTTCACCCGGAGAATTTTCTTTCCAACAAGCTTCATTTCCTTACTCTGTCTATCCATTTCATGCTCCATCCTCTCCATATCCATGCATTTCCAGGTCTTCTAGTCGCTTCTCTCACTGTCGTAGTCCCATGCAGTGAGTGAGTTGACAAAAGAAAGCTATAAGAAATGAGTGTAATGTTGAAAGGTATTTGTGCAGATATGAACATATACTCGTGGATTTTAGTTCGATCTTAGTTTTAAATACAAACTAGAATATTTCAAATGTTATTTTAAGTGATCGTTTCATTTAATTTGTATATTCCTGATTGTTGTTAACTATTATTATTATTATTTTTAAACTTATGAAGGACCATTAATTATTAGTATTAACTCAAATTTTCAAGGATTGTATTTTAATTAATAATCGTTTATTATTTCATTATTTTATTGTAATTAGTTACCACTGCCACCGGGTATTTGGAGACAAAATAAAAATGACTACTTCACATCGTTGTCCACGTTTCCGACTCCATAAAATTCCACACTCCACACAAAGCATTGTATACATAGTCCCCATTTATTAAATTGACTATTCTTTGCAGCACTGACCGACTACGAATACAATACATGAAATTAAAATGTTCTAGGCCACCAACACTCTTCAAAATGGAGTCAGTATCTCCGCTGCATAGATATGCACCCGACATTGATTCCGGGACCCAGAAGAGGGGATGTCTACCTCCCAGTTCAAGTCCAGGCGTGTGTATCGTTTTAATATTGTAATATCTGACGCAGACCAAATAATGAATCGGGTTTTCTCAATTTTTAATTTGTGATGGCCAAAAGCCTAAAAGCAAGTTTAAAATCAGATTATCTGTCTTTCTGTGTACATGTAAAATAATGAATTACTTTATTACATTACGAAATGAGCTTCAAATATCTGTTCTGGTGTATAATGGTTCAATTCAAGCGCTGAAAACACAATTTTTATAAAATACACCAAACACAAAACTCAACAAAATACAAGTTTGACTTTCGATACAAAACAAAAATAGCATCTTGTATAAACACAAATTAAAGGATACAGTTACAAAACACAAATACAAAATAACAACAGGAATAGAACACACTAAATCAGCAGGCACTTTCACTGAAGAACCCAGCATTCTGCAATCTTTCATATTTGAAACACTCTTTGTCTCCTCTTAATCCAATATTAATGTCGTTTATCATCTGATATCTTCTTAAATACTTCTTATCCACTAAACATTCCTTCCAGTGCATCCTTCAAGAGTCAATTAATAATAATAATGTTTTTTTTTCCTGGTCAGTTTTATCATCATTCTTTCTTCCCCACTCAACACAGCTTAATTTCTACAATCTGTTTGTCCATTACAAATATTTCCTCCATATCACACATTCAAAACCTTCTCCAGCAATATTCTTCACTACACATTTATTTAAATTCCGCTAGATAAATCTATAACAAAGTATACACATAGTGCCTTTCCAAATAACTCACTGAATTTAATTCAATGAACATTATAATTAAAATTAATATTTGAGATAGCTAAAAATGGACAATTAATTTAATATAACCCGACATTGACTAGGACCCATATTAGAGGGATGTCTATATATTATTTATATTTCTAATAATGACAACCAAATATTAATGGTTTATCTCCCTGCTAATTTGTGATCCTCATAGGAGCGGTTTTGTAAATCGATTTAGAAAAATTAATGAATAATTAATATTAGAATGAATAGACAGATGTTAGTTTCATTATAAAAGTACAAACAAATATTAATCAGCAATTCATCTGTTAACAAAAAACACAGCAAAATGTAATTTTGACCAAAACATGAAATTGCACCAAAAACCCAAATTAAACTCGGATAGAGTTACAAAACACAAATGAAAATCACATGAAACAATAAAGATGTCTTTTCGGGAACTGGCTGAAGAACTGAACGCTTACGTAAATTGTTATAATGAGATCTTGTAATCTTAACACATCTGACTGAAATATGCGGATAAATTTTGAATTAGCACCAGAAGTCCAATATATGGAATAACGACTATAATAACGTCTGACCGTGAAACGAATTAACCCGGGTTCCAATCCTGGTTGGAAAGAGTTACTTTGTTGGTTTTTTTTTCGGGGTTTTCCTTCAATCAATTGTAGCAGAATTGGTGGGTCGCTGACGGCGTTGGACCTCGGACTCATTTCGCCATCACTAATGCATATATCACCGTCCGTATCATAGCGCGGCTTAAGTTCACAGTGCGGCGTGCTGTACTTGTGCAAGAGCGTGGCCGTTCGACAACCCAATCATTCACAGAATAGGGGTTGTTAGCGCAATAAGCCTCAAGCTGCAGTGCAGGCCTTCGGGTCCCTTCTACGTAATAAACAAGAAAGCACAAAAGAAGCAGCAGCAATACAAACAGAACACAAGGAGATTGTAAATCAACATAGAGTTTCTAACACGATGATTAATTTCATCACACACCACACTTAACAAAAAATACAGGTAGTTAATACAATAATAATAATAATAATAATAATAATAATAATACAATAATTTATAATTGCTAGTATTCTTATTAAAACAACCTATTTTTTAATAATTTAGCTGTTAGATGAGAGTCCTCAGAAACCGCTGCAGGTAGATGATTCTAATCTATTATTTCTTTTTATTGATTCATTTATTTATTTATTCATTTACTTATTTATTCATTTATTTATTTATTTATTCATTCATTTATTCATTCATTTATTCATTTATTCATTTATTTATTGATTAATTTATTTATTTATTTATTCATTTCTTTTTATTTATGTTTATTATTTATTATTGTTAATTAGTTTTTATTTATTTATTCATTTATTTATTCATTCATTATTCATTTATGTATTTATTTATTCTTTCATTCATTTATGTATTTATTTATTCATTCATTTATGTATTTATTTACGTATTTATGTATTCATTTGTATGTGTTTAGGTATTTATTTATTTATTTATTTTTTTATTTATTTTTTATTTATTTTTTATTTATTTATTTATAGTTAAGGCCATGAGGCCTTCTCTTCCACACTAAAGGAAAACTTTTCTATATCGGTCCTCTGTTTTCTACTATCAGTTTTGTGATTATGGTCTGCCATTGCGTAATACGCAGGTTTACAACTGGATCCCGTATGTACCTCGCATATTAATATTAAAATGGATTTGAGGGAGGTGGGATATGATGATAGAGACTGGATTAATCTTGCTCAGGATAGGGACCGATGGCGGGCTTATGTGAGGGCGGCAATGAACCTCCGGGTTTCTTAAAAGCCAGTAAATAAGTAAATAAGTAAGTAAGTAAGTACGTAAGTAAGTAAGTATGTCTGCAACATAGGCCTGCATTGTGCTGTTCTTCATAAATACCTCTGAACCCGGTTCCTATACTGTGAGAGCCGGCCACGCACAGGACTGCGGTTGAGTCGTTCCAATGCATGTGTTGGTAAAAGGCAGGGAAAATCAGCAGCAGCTTGTCCGAGCTCTAAACCCAGCCCGCCGGCGCACATGTCCGAAATACTCGCAGAGCAGATGGACGGATAAATCACAACTAATTAGTATTGAGGCAATACGGCGGACGTGGGCGGCTGGAAACAGACATTCAGAGGGAGGACGTCGCAATAAACCCATCTGAAAGCAGCACAGCTCCAGGATATTATGCTGTTGATGCTGATCTGATTTAGCATCACTAATATCGAGACAGATCTTGGGCGCGCCTTCTATCCGCTGTTCCCTTGCGGGTGCTGAGTGGTCAGACCTTCAACCTGTCACGCAGATGGTCCGGGTTCGAGTCTCGGAAATGTACATCATTCCGTCACCATTTCTCCATTTCGTCATCATTCTGTAGCATTCCCCGAACGCCGAGTGACAACGCACGGAGGAGGGCTGGCGTGGATCGTGTGCGGAGACTAAGAGGAAGACAAAAAGAAGAAAGATTGGAGAATACTGGGTTTTCAGTAAAGGACCTTTCATTGGGCAGCAAACTATGAATGAATGATATATGAGGGGCTCACAACCAGAGTGGACCAAGTCCACCAGTGGTCAGTTTGTGGATTAATACAATCTCAGAGGAAGAAAAGTTAGAGTAGCTCCTGATTGGCTACCGCTTCCACCAACCAGAATGCGCCCGGCGGTCGGCACTAGGAACTAGCTCCTGATTGGCTACCGCTTCCACCGATCAGAATGGTCGCCTAGCGGTCGGGCCCGCAGCGGGAAACCCTAGGTAACTGGCTCCGATGATTGGCCCACTAGGAACTAGCTCCTGATTGGCAACCCCCTACTACAGTAGCTCCTGATTCGCTACCGCTTCCACCGATCAGAATGCGCCTAGCGGTCGGCACTAGGAACTAGCTCCTGATTGGCCCGCAGCGGGCAACCCTACTACAGTAGCTCCTGATTGGCTACCGCTTCCACCGATCAGAATGCGCCTAGCGGTCGGCACTAGGAACTAGCTCTGATTGGGCCCGCAGCGGGCAACCCTACTACAGTAGCTCCTGATTGGCTACCGCTTCCACCGATCAGAATGCGCCTAGCGGTCGGCACTAGGAACTAGCTCCTGATTGGCCCGCAGCGGGCAACCCTACTACAGTAGCTCCTGATTGGCTACCGCTTCCACCAATCAGAATGCGCCTGGCGGTCGGCACTAGGAACTAGCTCCTGATTAGCCCCCAGCTTGCTCCTGATTGCTACCGCACCAATCAGAATGAGCCTAGGGTCGGCACTAGGAACTAGCTCCTGATTGGCCCGCAGCGGCAACCCTACTACAGTAGCTCCTGATTGGCTACCGCTTCCACCGATCAGAATGCGCCTAGCGGTCGGCACTAGGAACTAGCTCCTGATTGGCCCCCAGCGGGCAAACCCTACTACAGTAGCTCCTGATTGGCTACCGCTTCCACCGATCAGAATGCGCCTAGCGGTCGGCACTAGGAACTAGCTCCTGATTGGCCCGCAGCGGGCAACCCTACTACAGTAGCTCCTGATTGGCTACCGCTTCCACCGATCAGAATGCGCCTGCGGTCGGCACTAGGAACTAGCTCCTGATTGGCCCGCAGCGGGCAACCCTACTACAGTAGCTCCTGATTGGCTACCGCTTCCACCGATCAGAATGCGCCTAGCGGTCGGCACTAGGAACTAGCTCCTGATTGGCCCGCAGCGGGCAACCCTACTACAGTAGCTCCTGATTCGCTACCGCTTCCACCAATCAGAATGCGCCTGGCGGTCGGCACTAGGAACTAGCTCCTGATTGGCCCGCAGCGGGCAACCCTACTACAGTAGCTCCTGATTGGCTACCGCTTCCACCAATCAGAATGCGCCTAGCGGTCGGCACTAGGAACTAGCTCCTGATTGGCCCCGGCAGCACTACAGTAGCTCCTGATTGGCTAAATCCCTACTCGGCAGTAGCTCCTCCTGATTGGCTACCGCTTCCACCAATCAGAATGAGCCTAGCGGTCGGCACTCGGCACTAGGAACTAGCTCCTGATTGGCCCGCAGCGGGCAACCCAGCGGTCAGCCTACTACAGTAGCTCCTGATTCGCTACCGCTTCCACCGATCAGAATGCGCCTAGCGGTCGGCACTAGGAACTAGCTCCTGATTGGCCCGCAGCGGGCAACCCTACTACAGTAGCTCCTGATTGGCTACCGCTCAGAATCCACCGATCAGAATGCGCCTAGCGGTCGGCACTCCTGAGGAACTAGCTCCTGATTGGCCCGCAGCGGGAACCCCCTACTACAGTAGCTCCTGATTGGCTACCGCTTCCACCGATCAGAATGCGCCTAGCGGTCGGCACTAGGAACTAGCTCCTGATTGGCCCGCAGCGGGCAACCCTACTACAGTAGCTCCTGATTGGCTACCGCTTCCACCAATCAGAATGCGCCTAGCGGTCGGCACTAGGAACTAGCTCCTGATTGGCCCGCAGCGGGCAACCCTACTACAGTAGCTCCTGATTGGCTACCGCTTCCACCAATCAGAATGCGCCTAGCGGTCGGCACTAGGAACTAGCTCCTGATTGGCCCCCAGCGGGAAACCCTACTACAGTAGCTCCTGATTGGCTACCGCTTCCACCAATCAGAATGCGCCTGGCGGTCGGCACTAGGAACTAGCTCCTGATTGGCCCCCAGTGGGCAACCCTAGCTCGGCACAGTAGCTCCTGATTGGCTACCGCTTCCACCAATCAGAATGCGCCTGGCGGTCGGCACTAGGAACTAGCTCCTGATTGGCCCGCAGCGGGAAACCCTACTACAGTAGCTCCTGATTGGCTACCGCTTCCACCGATCAGAATGCGCCTAGCGGTCGGCACTAGGAACTAGCTCCTGATTGGCCCCCAGCGGGAAACCCTACTACAGTAGCTCCTGATTGGCTACCGCTTCCACCAATCAGAATGCGCCTGGCGGTCGGCACTAGGAACTAGCTCCTGATTGGCCCGCAGCGGGAAGCCCTACTATTGCATATATATCGGCTAGACATGGTTCCACATCACTTCATTCCCTGAAGAAGATGGCAGAGCTAACCGTCGAAACTTGGAACCAAATCTCCAACTCACCTGGCTGAGAACCCGAGAAGAGTTATTCTACATCAAACGCCGGGAAAGGCTCAAATCATACAAAGTTAGATTTCTTAATTGCCATAACAAACCAAGTCCATAACTCATTTGTTACTCCACAGAGGGCAGCATTTGCTATGGGAGGTGAAGGTTGCTAAGCGTGAGCCAGGAACTTTAAGACTCAATTTCTCAAAATTATTCCAGAAGGACTTGGTCCACTCTCGTTGTGAACCCCTCAATTGAACAGGTATTTTAATGCAAATCAAGATTTCAGGTATAACTCCCTGTAAAATTTATTTGAATAATTTCGAGGGAAAAATTGTTCCGGGGCCGAGCATCGAACCGGGAATCTTTCGTTTAACGTACCAACGCTCTATCAACTGAGCTACCCGGGAACTCTACCCGACACCGATCCAATTTTTCCCTGTATATCCACAGACCTCAAAATGGGCTGACAACTGTCAAGCAACCAACTTCGAGTGCACACTAACTCCGTGTGACTTAAATTGTGGTTTTCTGTTAACGAACAGTGACGTGTATTATGCAAATCAAAGGTTCCGGGTTCGATGCTCGGCCCCGGAACAATTTTCCCTCGAAATTATTCCGGTATTTTAATATTTTTATAACGATAGACACAGAAATAATGAGTACAAAATATGTGTTAATTATCTGTCTTGAAAACGCTTTTTGTGTGTAACTCAGTGTACATTAAACAGTTTGATAATTCATAGTTGAAGAAAGCTATAGAGATTAATATAATAATTGAAAACACGGCAGATGGACAGAATTTTGCGAAACGTGAAAATGATTTAGAAAGATAAAGTACTTGACACATTTTTTATTATGAGTCTGTGAATTTCGACGAAACCGTCTTCACAGCATTTTCAATCACAACACCTAAACAATACGTTACTACCACTGTAGGAGTCTTTGAACTAAGAGTAACCACGTGGTGTGCAGTAATACAGTGTTGCAAACGTTCTCGTGCAATCAGTGCTGCAAAATCAACTGCCGACTCTCTAGTGCAGGCAGCATTATGAGCAGGATATTGCATTATAGCGGGGAAACTCCTGTGGGGAATTAGCACGAGCACTTCAAGAAATTCCGTTCTAAAGGAAATACCGACTTAGCACAACATTCCGTCCCATAGCGCAGACAATAGTGGATGAAGAACAGGATTGCGCAATTGCAGATTGAAGTTAATGATGCAATTTTATCCACCAGGGCGCAGCTTGGAGTTTTCGTCTGCTTTGTGGCAGTTCCTTGATACCACGCAGAATGAGGATTTTTCAGGACATTGTTTGAGTTCTATACCATACATTCTGTTAACCCATTCAGAAACTTCCTTCCGCCAGAATTAAAACAGACTTTAGTGCAAACCCTCGTACTACCACTGTTTGACTCTTGCACGTAATACTCACAGACTTGACAACTGACCTTTCGAACAAGCTGCAGCGTGTGCACAATATGTGTGTCAGATTCATCAGCAATGCTCACAAATTTGACCACATTACACCCTCGTTCAAATCTTTATCCTGGCTGCAACTTAGTAACCGCAGAACACTTCATTCGCTGTCTCTTCTGTTTCGAGTTCTCCACACTTCTACTCCAAATTATCTTCGTTCCCGGTTTAACTTCCTGCAATCACAATCTAAACACCAGGTCACAGGAGAGCCAAATTCCTAGCAATTACTGCCCATAGAACATCCCACTATTCATCCTCTTTACTGTCTCAGTCCCCCGTGAATGGAATTCTCTACCTCAGAAGATTAGGGGCTGCCAGACAATAACCTTTCAAGAAAAGGCTAAACTTTCAAGAAAATTTTGATCGCAATAAACGATTTCATTACTATTATTATTATTATTATTATTATTATTATTATTATTATTATTATTATTATTATTATTATTCTAAATCTCTCTCTCCAGTCTGCAGATGTATTAAATTGAATTTGTTGGATTGAACTTGTGATCTTTGAGTTTTTAATGTCAATTAATTTGTGCCATTGTTAAGATATGTATTAATACTATTCTTGTCAACTCATATATTTACAATATTACATTTATTCTATTATTATTATTTCATTAATCCTTTTATTATTCATTATTATTTTAATTATCTCATAATTATTTTATTATTATTTGTTATTTATTTTGGTGTTTGTCAAGATGAAAACTATTATATTGTCATTCCATCTCACTGATTTTCTAATTCATTCTCATTATATTTGTTTTGTTTGTAAACTGTATTGGCCTTGTTGTTGTTTCGCATTTTAATTATAAATAAATAAATAAATAAATAAATAAATAAATAAATTAAATAAATAAATAAATAAATAAATAAATAAATTATTATTACTAATTATTTTATTGGTGTTGAAGATGAAAAGAATTGTCATTGTATTATATTAATTATGTATTATATTGTATTGTATTGTATTGTATTAACTCTGCCAGTTAAATTTTCTATCATACTGGTTGAATAAAGACCATTGTTAGTAAACCATTGTTATTATTATTATTATTATTATTATTATTATTATTATTATTATTATTATTATTATTATTATTAGATAGTATTTGATTCTATCTGTACAGAGTTAAGTTTGTGTCCTTCTCCACTTAAATAATTCCTGAAGCGTGTGGTTCATTGACAAGAAACTGGGTGTGTGTGTGAAACTTAAAACCGATATTACATATTCTTGCTGTCTCCGGTTGCTAATTGGAACGGTCATTGAATTTTTGTATTTTGGAATAATGCTCTTTAAGCCCTTCATAAAGTATCTCCACTAAAGAGCTGCTTAGCATTTCGTTGATGTTCGGGAGTGCAAATGGAGTTTCTTCCCCAGTCGAATACACAAGTTAAATAATTCTACAAGTGGTGTGCAAAAACAAAAGACTACTAGCATTTCATGTTTTTCATTTGTGTAGAAAATATTAAAAAAAAAACTTCTTGTCTATGCAGATGACGTGAATATGTTAGGAGAAAATACACAAACGGTTAGGGAAAACACGGAAATTTTACTTGAAGCAAGTAAAGCGGTCGGTTTGGAAGTAAATCCCGAAAAGACAAAGTATATGATTATGTCTCGTGACCAGAATATTTTACGAAATGGAAACATAAAAATTGGAGATTTATCCTTCGAAGGGTGGAAAAATTCAAATATCTTGGAGCAGCAGTAACAAATATAAATGACACTCGGGAGAAAATTAAACGCAGAATAAATATGGGAAATGCCTGTTATTATTCGGTTGAGAAGCTTTTATCATCCAGTCTGCTGTCCAAAAATCTGAAAGTTAGAATGTATAAAACAGTTATATTACCGGTTCTTCTGTATGGCTGTGAAACTTGGACTCTCACTCTGAGAGAGGAACATAAGTTAAGAGTGTTTGAGAATAAGGTGCTTAGGAAAATATTTGGGGTAAGAGGGATGAAGTTACAGGAGAATGGAGAAAGTTACACAACACAGAACTGCACGCATTGTATTCTTCACCTGACAGAATTAGAACTTAAAATCCAGACGTTTGAGATGGGCAGGGCATTTAGCACGTATGGGCGAATCCAGAAATGCATATAGAGTGTTAGTTGGGAGACCGGAGGGAAAAAGACCTTTAGGGAGGCTGAGATGTAGATGGGAGGATAACATTAAAATGGATTTGAGGGAGGTGGGATATGATGATAGAGACTGGATTAATCTTGCACAGTATAGGAACCGATGGCGGGCTTATGTGAGGGTGGCAATGAACCTTCGGGTTCCTTAAAAGCCATTTGTAAGTAAGTAAGTAAGTAAGTAGAAAATATTATTTGCAGTAAGGATCCGAAATTTAATTTTCATTTTTCTCAAAACTAATATTGTTATGACTTCTCTCCCATTACACAAACATCATCGAATCATAATATATTACTATACAAGGTTGGGAAGTGTTTTGCCTCGATTTTGTAGTGCATTTCACAAACGTGTATTGTACAACATTTTATGCACGATCATATTTTTCATCATCATCATCATCATCATCATCTTATCATCATCATCATCCTTGTATTGGGCCTAGTGGCCCATTACGGTCTCTTTTGCCAACGCTTGAACGGTCTGCCCAAGGATCTCTTGCCCACAGGATGGTAATTTAAAATTTGGCGTGGAATTCTAGAACGAGGCATTCTGATGACATGTGATCTCAAGTTTTGTCTGTATTTCTGTAGATATTCCGTAATCGGTTCAATCTGCTGTTCTTTCATAATGTCAAAATTTTAATGTGATCCATTCTCGTGTATCCCGCTGTACGATGCATAAATCTCATTTCTGCCGCCGTTAATCTTTGTGAATCAATATTACGAATCGTCCAAGCTTCACTACCAAAACAGAGCATAGGTTTGGCCAATGTTTTATAAATTCTGGTGCGCGTATTTTTAATATTGCAAATACAGCATACAGTATTTTGTATTGATAATTTAGGGCAATATTATTCCAAAACTTTCGCAAAACTATTCTGTAATGGTAACTAAGAAACAATAAGTCCACTGTAATAGATCTATTTCAATGTAGCTTTATGTTATGAAGAATGATTTCCCTAGCAAGAAGTTTCTGTGTGAGAATTCTAACTTTCAAGGGCCTAACAATAGCTGTAAATACAACAAGAAACACAATCGTGAAAAATATTGTTACAGAACGAAAACAAAATTCTGTACGCTCTTACATTACAAGAGAAAAGCACAAACTTTAAATCAAAATTAACTTTATTTTGACATTGCATAAAAAAAGTTTAAATTCTTTGTTCAAATTGGTAGCCCTCATTTGCTTGACAATGAGCCGGTCAACCACGAAACCATTTAAGGAATGACTTAACAGCCTTTAGGATTATTTTTCACTGCTTCTAAGTTCTTGAGTTTTCCTCGATATATAACTGACTTGAAAGTACCCCACAAAAGTAAGTCCAAAAGCGGCAAGTCGGGAGATCTTGCCGTCCACTCTAAGTAACCTCGCCTACCAATCCATCGTTATGGATAAACTTGATCTAAATATTAACCAACATTCCGTCCATAGTAGTTTCGAGCTCCATCTAGCTGGAAAATATGTCACTTCCGGATAGCTTTCAGTTGACAGAATTTTGAAACAAGTTGATGATGTAATTTTCAAGGCAATCTACGAGGGGTATCTAGGAAATAACGACCGTTTTGTTGTAATAAATAAAAAAAATATATTTATTTGAAAAAACAAAGTCTGTTACATAACTGAAGCTTCCTTTACTTCTCTACATAATCACCACCTACATTTAAACATTTGTCGTATCTGTTCACTAGCTTTAGAATTCCCGTGTTATACTCCTCTGCCGCCAGTTCATTAAGCCAGGTGTTCACTGTCTTCTTCAAATCTTCATCACTTCCAAAACGCGTACCACCCAGAAAGTCTTTCAGCTTAGTGAAAGGTGAAAATCGCTAGGAGCGAAGTCTGGACTATAGGGCGGATGATCAAAGATTTCCCAACCGAATTGATCCAGCAGTTCTAGAGTTGAAGCAGCAGTGTGCGGGCGGGCGTTATCGTGAAGAAGTACAACTCCTCTCGAAAGCATTCCTCGCCTCTTGTTTTGGATGGCTCGACCGTAATTTTCGTAAAGTCTCACAATAACGATTTGCATTGATCGTAGTGCCTTTTGGCATGAAATCCAGCAAAAGAACACCTTTGCGATCCCAAAAGACAGTAGCCATGGCTTTTTGTGTTGAGTGAGTCTGTTTGAATTTTCTCGGTTTCTTGGGTGATGAGGGATGATGCCACTGACGTGATTGGCGCTTGGTCTCTGGGGTGTTGTGAGACACCCAGGTCTCATCACCAGTCACAATTTGATCAAGAAAGGCGTCTCCATCTGTGTGATATCGCATCAAGAATGTCAATGCTGAGGCCATTCTCTGAGTTTTGTGTTGGTCACTCAGTTGCCGTGGAACCCATCGTGCACAGATTTTGTGGTAGCCAAGATGTTGCGACACAATTTCACCAAGCAAAGAACGAGAAATGTCAGGAAAGGCAATATGCAATTCGTCGAGTGATGTGCGCCTGTCTTGCAAGATTCTGTCGTTCACTTTAGTCTTCAGATCTTCTGTGATGAGTGATGGGCGTCCGGGTCGAGTTTCATCGAGGACATTTATTCGCCCATTGTTGAACATTTCGCACCATTTTCTCACATTTCTTTCATTCATTACAGTATCACCATACATTTCTTTCAATTGCCTGTAAATTTCTGCAGGTTTCAAATGTCGGGCATTCAAAAATCGGATCACACTCCTCACCTCACAGTCGGCGGGATTATCAATCACGTCGTTCATTTTGAACTAACACAAAATGAACAATGGCGACTTGTTGCAAGCAGTACTCACAAAATTATGAGAACACATGTTAAGGAAGCCAGTTGACCTTCAAACAAGGAAGGGGAGTCAGCTGCGCGGCGGGTATGCGCGAACGGTCGTTATTTCCTGGATCCCCCTCGTAAATACCTGTTTTGCGTTTAACTTTTATCAATAGAAGAATAGACCTACGATGTTGTTCCCCTACAATACCACCCAAACACTCGGGTTTTGTGGATGCTGCTTATGGTTCTCCTCCATTCATTATGGATTTGCGTTTCACCAGTGTTGGCATTTATGTCTGTTGACAAATCTATTCAGGCAGAAATCGGAGGGAACACTTTGAGAAAATTTGAATTGTTTATACGCTCCATCGCTTATTCAAAAGAATTGATTCTTCTGTCAGGATCATCATCTGGAAGTTCATATCATGCCAAAGTTGCACTTTATAAGGATGGTAGTTCGCCCTTTTCAAGTATTTTCGTCACGGAGCTTTGACAGATGATTTATTCTAATTCCAGTTCAGTAGTCGAAACTATCGCATTTTCTTGCACATGGAGAGAAACGTCCAATGAAATATTCTCACCAATTACCTTTTCGGATGACCTGGTTTTTGTAAATCCGTCACGCTTCCATTTTCAGTAAATTTCCTTTCGATCCTCGTTACTCTTGTGTGTGAAATTGTGTTGCGATCCAGTTGCATTTTATTATGAATTAAATGTCTCTCCATGAGATCGTTTCCTGCTTCTATAACCAACCATAACTAACATTACAAATCCCTCCATTTCGCTGTATTGGATGTCAGAATTAGCACGCTTGATTAGGGTTTTTCTGTGTCAACAAACAATTCCAAAATCAACACACATGCTGTCATGGAGATAAACATAGGACAGTTTTTTTGTGTTATTCTGCTGACAAAACGATCAACATTACAGGAAAACGTATAAACTGTACCACATTGAAAACTCTCACAAGTTAAAGACGAGTTATAATTGTGAAGTGCTGCAATGCCCTACGGGTTTATTTTTTATTATTTTAATGTCGCGCGACATTGCAGACAGGAACAATTAAGACATGTAGAAATCAATTCCGCCATTGGTTTACTCGTAATGTGTTGTAATAATTTTGAGTGGACACATGACCACCTCTCCATTTCAAATTTAATCCTAGATGGCGTCATTCAAATTGGCGGAGAATTGGTTTGGTTTGGTACGTTTAACCAAAGATCCTGGGTTCGGTGCCCGGCCCCGGAACAATTTTTCCTCGAAATTATTCAAATCAACTTTACAGGGAGTTATACCTGAATGCTTGAGTTTTAAGTGTCGCATACTCTACCGTATAATAATAATAATGATAATAATAATAATGATAATAATAATAATAATACTTACTGGCTTTTAAGGAACCCGGAGGTTCATTGCCGCCCTCACATAAGCCCGCCATTGGTCCCTATCCTGAGCAAGATTAATCCAGTCCCTACCATCATATCCCACCTCCCTCAAATCCATTTTAATATTATCTTCCCATAATAATAATAATAATAATAATAATAATAATAATAATAATAATAATAATAATACTTACTTACTTACTGGCTTTTAAGAAACCCGGAGGTTCATTGCCGCCCTCACATAAGCCCACCATTGGTCCCTATCCTGAGCAAGATTAATCCAGTCCCTACCATCATATCCCACCTCCCTCAAATCCATTTTAATATTATCTTCCCATCTATCTTCCCATAATAATAATAATAATAATAATAATAATAATAATAATAATAATAATAATCAAATCATAATAATAATAATAATAATTAATTAATAATTAATAATGATAATGATTTATTTTAGCAGAGTTAAGGCCCTAAGGCCTTCTCTTCCATTCAACCAGCAAAACGTGTATATACATATTTATGAACTTACAAAGAATTCAACAATTTGATTTAGATGAGAGTTACATGTATACAAGAGTTATTTACAAATTAAACAACAAAATACTATGAACTATTAATTAAACAATTAAATACAAACTATGTAGCAGAATTAAGCTAAAATACAAAGAATGTTAATATATTTCAAATAATGTTAGATAATGGAAAGAGATTATTATGAGACAATTTTGAAAATACAGCACTATCAGGATGATGTCTAAAGGAAGGAGTAACAACGTAGTCAGTGATAGTTTAAATCAGTATGATTGGAGTGAAATGCTAATAAGGTTATCTTTTAAGCTGTTTTTAAAAGTGTTTATTGTCTTGCAGTCCCAATATTTTTTTTTTTTTTTTAGATATTTGAAACAACGAAGTTTACTACAATTTTGTTCGGTTTTCCTTCAGTTTGGAGATAAAAATTGTTTTATGTGACAGATTTCATAGCGTGTTTTGGGAAGCTATTGGTTTAATAGATGAACTTAGGCGGGGTGTAGAGGATCCATTGGGTGAGCGGGTGAGGGACCTCATGCGTCCGGTGGGCTGGTGCACCTCATTCTCATTCATCCCACAATTCGATGTACACAATAGGCTACTGTCGAGCCCCTAGCCACTCAATACTACTACTGTTTCGATCAAATTTCTGCACATTTAAGGAACAAAACTAAAATTCTTTCAATCATTTTTTTTTCTAAAAATGTGTCCCTTTTTATTCAGTATGCTCCATTGCAGTAATGCAATACTACACACATTTGTTGCTACACTGTTTTTACATTCTGTCTGAACTTAAAAAAACTAATAGTAAACTATTTGTAACAATAGTAGTGCTTTGACTATTTACAATATTTACAAGGATGTACGATTAAATTGTAAAGTCAGCTGACTGAATAGAGTTTATGAATTATTTACAATTATTAGTACTAATAGTAATTTTAACTGGAGTAGTATTTTCACTATTTACAATATAATACACTGCCATGAAGTCTATTGACTTAATAAAGGTCGTGAATTGCTTATAATTATTTTAACATATCTAACTTGAATACCAATACTAATTTTAATTAGAATAGTTTTTTCCCTATTTACAATATTTACAGTGCTGTCAAATCTATTGACTGAACAAAGTTTCTGAATTCCTTGTAGTGTTTTAACAATAGTTTCTCATGTGACACTGGCCATCTATCTTGATTTCTATATATTCCCTTCTTCAGTATATCTCTTTGTTTATTCAATTTGACACACGAGTATATTAGGTGTCCTTCGATAATTTATTATCATAATACATTACAATCTTAAATAAGTAGAAGAAAACAGTAACGTGATCATGCAGCGTAAGCGGATTCCTAATCTCCATACGATGGCGGTAAGGTTAGCGCACTCCAGAAGGAATGCTGACAATAACAGAACAAGCAACACGGGCGCTAGAAAAAAGGCGAGGGGTGATAAAAAGAGAAACCAAGAGTCAGGAAGTGATAGGGAAGGAAGTAGTGTTAAGAATAAGGGTGCGAGTGTAAGTGGAAAGCTAGGATGTGAAAGTGAAAGCGTGGGGGATAAAAGAGGAAAAGAAGAAGAAATAAATAGAAAGAAAGACAAAGTCAGAAATAAGGCAGAGAGGAACAGTAAAGAAAGGTCAGAATTTGCGACAGTTGAGGATTTAGCAGAGATATTTGATATGTGTAAAAAAAAAAAGTGGGGTTGTGATCAAAAGTGCAAGTAAAGTGAAACTGGAAAAGACGAGAAGTATAGGGAAGAGAAAGTGTATAAGCAGATGTGTAGAGATAAAATATAAGTATTTATAGGAAGTGAGAATAGTGACAATGGATTAGGTGTAAGCAGAATAGTGAGAAAGTGAAAAGTGAGTGCAAATAAAATGAGTGAAAATAGTGAGAAAGGGTTTAGAGAAATGAACAAGTGACAGCATAAAATTAGTACTAACATTTGAATGCTGGAACAGTAATTGAATAAAAGGTCAAAAAACAAATAGGCAAATAATTCAATATGATAATTTATAGAGAAAAATTGAAATTGAGATTTTAGTGAATAGTAGTTAGAGGATAAGGGGAGTGTGAAAGTAGTATATAATATTAGATATATTAGGATTAATGAGCAAATAGAGAATAGCAAAAGAAATGTAGGGAAATACTGAAGGGGAGATTGACCAAGTAACAAAAAAGGTACATAGTGTAATTGGGAGTATGTGTGTAGACGTGTACTGCAAATAATGTGTTATTGTAATAATATGTTAATGGTGGCACCGGATACAGAAATGTGAGGTACACCATTACATGTAAAGAAGTGCTGTGAAGAAATATATATCAAATATCATATCATATATCATTACAATCTTAAATTGGCTGAGAATGTTAGAAATTAAATCAATGGATTTCCCAAAACACTCTATGAAATATTTCATATAAAACAACTTTTATCTCGAAAAATAAGAAAATATATGCAAAATTGTGTTAAATTAATTACATTACTTACGGGTCACCGTGTATGTCATGCAGTGCGTTAGATAAAGGTGATGTGATAAACAAATGTGTGCCGCTGTCTCTTTGCGAATGTTCAGGGAACACGATACATCCAGTGGATGTTACAGTAGGCTACTTATGTTCCGTTACACAAAGCTCACATGTAGTATGAATTACAGTCACTGAAACAAATGAGTCCTTCATCTCACACTGATACAGTTTGCAGTAATATAAGCTATGTATATGCCAAGGCTGAACAGTGAAACACGTTATAAGAATTGAAACCCTCACAAACAAACATTCTTGGGGGGGGCAGATAAAAAAGTTATCAATTTTTGTTCCATGTTAATAATGTCAAAACAATTGCTTATACAAATTTTGGCCACTAAAGCGCAACTAAGAGGACCTCCTCCCCGAAAGTAAGTTTCCCTGAGGCCGTTCGCAGAAAGAAAACACAATAGATTTATCATTCAGCTATTTTTCGACATATTCTCCACCGGGAATTAGAGATTTGTCATACCATGGGATCAACTTTTGTATCCTTGTGTCGTAGAAGTCAGCCGCCTGGGATCGGAACCAGTGTGTGACAACCGTGTGCACCTCTCTGTCGATCCCATGATATGAGAAATGTCTCAACTCCGGTGGGGAATGTGTTGACAATTAGCTCAGCAATTGTTGTATATATTCCAATATATCTTTCCATGAAATTGTGTTTTCTGTCTGTAAACGGCCCAAGGGAACTCACTTTCTGGGTTGCCTCGTAATTGCGATCGAGTGGCCAAAATTTTTATAAGCATTTGTTTTGAAATTATTAACATTGTGGAAGAAAAATATTGCAGTATCTTTTTTAAGTGGCCCGATGAGAATACTTGATTGTCAACAGTAATCTCACTAGAGGTTTTGATTTATCTAGAGAAAATCAAAACTCGAGTGGGATTTAATTGACTATTACACGATTAGAAGAAAGTATATAAAGATTAGAAGTAACGAAGTACTCCAATGCAATAAAATATTAATTGACTTACGAAAATGCAACTGTCTTCAAATGTAATATTGTACCGTTTCAACATTACGCCAGATGGAAGTAGTGTTTTAAGATTATGTTTCTTGTTATCAGTTGTGCCAACTATGGAATCTTCATTGAACTCTGTGGACGGTTAGTAGTCAAGAAGGCTTTGATGATTCAGTTTTATTTTTATTAAAACATTTGCATTCCACTTCAATTATACGGATCTCAGTAATCAACGTCACTTGACAGATGATTTTCAATAAATCTTAGTATTAAACAATCTGATACGTGACTATCCATAATATCATATAGCAGAAGCTATAACATAACCTATTATAAACAAGTGTTAACAAAAGTTTTAATTAGGGATGATGAAATAAACAAGAAAAGTTTTAATTAACGATGTTGAAATAAAAAATAAACATGAATAATTTTAAAAGTAACAATTATTGAATGTCCAATTTTCAAATTTGAATGTTTTAGTGGTTGGTGGTTCAGTTGATGTTATATTGGACATGTGCGTAAAAGAAGTGAACTCGTTGATGTACATGGTGTATTCCTCAACTTATTCAGGATTTCCGAATGGTGCTCTTCATTTATTTGTAAATAGGTTTCAGGGAAGATGCATAGATATGACCAGTGATCTTTATTAATTCTTGTTCTTGAATGCCAATGCGAGTCATATTTGAAACTGCTGTGCATCGACTGGAGTGGTTTGTAATTGTCTGTTTTTTTTTTTTTTACGTCCAGACCAATGCAGTTTGAAATGTTGGAAAAGAAAGAAACAACTGCTAGGGTAGTGATAAAAATAAACAAATGCTAGGGACGCGATCAAATTGTGCCATAAGCAGATATGATTGGTTGAAAGACGTTGTTTCGTACCGTTTTATTGGTCAAAAGTAGTGTCACGTAAGAAAAGTGTAATAGTTTAAAAATAAAGCCATTTAACGCGACTCTATTGAATTATACGATCTCAGCTCTCAAGATCTATAAAAATAATCTTGTAGGACATTAATTTGATTTATTTTTCAGTTTTTCCATGTGAATAGTATTAATTTCAGGTACAGCTCATAATTTAATTTTGAATAAAATAATTATAAAACTCCCCAAATCCTCTTCACGTATAGTACTTCGCTTTATGTTCAATTTGTATGCATAAGATAGAATTAACAATCCTGGGTCATTTGTTAGCTTCCACGTATAATTTCGATTAAGCTTAATAAAATACAGAATTAGTTGCTGATGGTTTGATAATGTAACTATCCCCTCTGGCATGGACAAAAGCCAGTGCTTGTGAACTGCATAAAGAGCAGCTCTGGGGCAATATCAGTTCGAGTTTGAAATGCGGCACTATTTATACTGGCGTAACCTGAGCACTCATCTTCATTTTACTTTTGGGAAATGAATCTGGACCGGTTTGCTCAAGTTTACGAGTGTGCGTTATAGACACACTGTATAATAATGGGAGGCTGATTGCTAGATAGCACCGCTGGTGGCGTTAAATTCACAATTGTGTGCCATTCGTTGGAGTTAATGTGTCCACGGTTTATCCTCACAATAAAACCTGTTACTCTGCTGCATATAACCAATTTGCCTCAACTGTTGAATTCGATGGACGCGAGCCGCTAACTGGGTCATATGTTGCACATTTTACTGAAGAAATGTGTATTCCAAACGCTACTGATAAAAATATAATCAGTATGTTTGAGTTTAATATTTGACACAGTAAACTTTTCCTTCATAAAGAAAACTAATAGGGGAGACCAGCGAATAGGGATTATAAAGAATGGACACTTCACGTCGGTACCTTTGATGTAGCCGGACTGATTTCAATGACCTTCAAGCCAGCTAAAGCGTGAGATTCTGCTTTCTCCTAGAGTTGGCGCTGACATCACACCAGCTAGCAGTCGACACAGCGGAAATATAACACATATAATTAATACATCTAGGTACATTATGTACTCAAATAAAATAAATTGGATCCATAAAATAATAAATCCGTCATTAACTGTAATGTCTAGACTCTAGAGTTCCTTTATAATGAGAGATGAGACGTTGACCCTAACACAATTAAAATATGTAATGATTTGATAGCGCTGAAAATGGAAAAAGAAAACTCTTACGAGAAGTAAAACCATAAACCTATATTATATTATAAACAAATATTAAACGAATTTGATACTTAATTTTATAATGCATTAATTATTTTATAATATAATTTATTATATCTGAAATATAAAATATTATTATTACAACTAGTTTGTCACTGAGAAATAAGGAAAAGCTGTCAGCTTGAATATATTTGAAGCAAAGTGTTACTGGATTATGCAATAAGGTAGGCGATGTTTGGATCCTGTGTCTCAATTCTATTCTCAATTATTATCTTAGCGTATGCTCGATTACACTAACCTCTAGCGCTTGAAAGTGGAACTAAACGCTGCCCACAGAGAAACAAAACACAGGAAAATTCGCTCAGTGTCCATTCTTTATAATCCCTATTCGCTGGGGAGACTGTTGTTCCTTGAGTCACTTATATATATTTCCATTCCGTACAATATTCTCGTCACGAGACATAATCATATACTTTGTCTTTTCGAGATTTACTTCCAAACCTATGCGTGTTATTATTCGGTTAAGAAGCTTTTATCATCCAGTCTGTTGTCAAAAAAATCTGAAAGTTAGAATTTACAAAACAGCTATATTACCGGTTGTTCTGTATGGTTGTGAAACTTGAACTCTCACTTTGAGAGAGGAACATAGGTTAAGGGTGTTTGAGAACAAGGTGCTTAGGAAAATATTTGGGGCTAAGAGGGACGAAGTTACAGGAGAATGGAGAAAGTTACACAACACAGAACTGCACGCATTTTATTCTTCACCTGACATAATTAGGAACATTAAATCCAGACGTTTGAGATGGGCAGGATATGTAGCACATATGGGCTAATTCAGAAATGCATATAGAGTGTTAGTTGGGAGGCCGGAGGGAAAAAGACCTTTGGGGAAGCCGAGACGTAGGTGGGAAGATAATATTAAAATGGATTTGAGGGAGGTGGGATATGACGGTAGAGACTGGATTAATCTTGCTCAGGACAGGGACCAATGGCGGGCTTGTGTGAGGGCGGCAATGAACCTCCGGGTTCCTTAAAAGCCAGTAAGTAAGTATCTATCTACTTAAGACCCAACTAGCATATGAATAACTGAATATGTAGTCGGATGGATGGGTAGATGGAATGTACAACCTGTTCTTGTCGAATCACTTAGTGAACTTTCGTTTAACACGCACTTGTTTAAAAGAAGGGCCCAGCTCTTCATCTCTAGAGGCAGGAGATGCTATGCAGGTTGTTCCGCTCCAAGTGGTAAAGGGCTATATAAGTTATGTTCATGATAATTACCAACATTATGGAATAGATACTCGCCGGCAGCGCTCTGTTTGCACCACTCGCGTAATGGGGTGAGCAGCTTATGCACAGGGCTGTGGAGTGGTCCGCAGAGACCGTATTACAACTTCTGAGCAAACTACGGCTTCTAAGTGCGCGGGACCTTACGCTGCTGAGAAAACATGCTTAGGCTACTGAGTGCAGGCTGGGAACACAAATTGAAGGAGGAAGCAGCCTACAGTGCAGAAATTCTAATTTTGAAAGGCGATCTTGTGTTATTAACAGTAAACATAGAAAGATTTTCAAATGTAGCCTATATCTATACTAATAATAAATCTGTAGCCGAAATTTTTCTCGTAATTTTCGATTTTCCAAAAATAATTGATCCTAACATATATAATTAATCACCCTGCAACCGAAAATCGCTTTTTTGAAATTTTTGATTGTATGTCTGTCTGTCTGTTACCTTTTCACGCGATAATGGCTGAACGGATTTCGATGAAAATTGGAATATAAATTAAGTTCGTTGTAACTTAGATTTTAGGCTATATGGCATTCAAAATTAATTATTTAAAAAGGGGTTATAAGGGAGCCTGAATTAAATAAATCGAAATATCTCGCTTATTATTGATTTCTGTGAAAAATGTTACATAACAAAAGTTTCTTTAAAAATAATTGCCGATAAGTTTTATTCCATGAAAAATTTTGATAGGACTGATATTTAATGAGATAAATGAGTTTCAAATTTAAAATAACTGCCATCTAAGGCCGTGTAATAATTTAAAAACAAATGACTTCGTCTATAAGGAGCCTTGGACAGCAACAATCGAAAGCTATGAAAGATAGCCTACAGATAATGTTTCTGTGTTTGTGTGAAGTAATATCGGAAGCTAAATTAACCGATTTGTATAATTGATTATTAATTCACCATTGAAAGTGTAGTTTCTCTAGATGGACATAATGGTATAATGTTATTACAGTAACTTCTGAGTGAATCGAGGACAGGGAAGATTAAAATAGCTTCTTATGCACAGAAAACTTGATAGGCTATTCTGTACATTCTTTTCCTGTATTTTCTAAAATAATTTTTATGACCAAATGAGTGGTCTCTGGATCAAAATGATCGCATTTTAATTATTGGATGCAATTTAAATTAAGTAACATAATAAACGATTTATCCTTATATCAAACACGAATGTTCCCTGGATCAAACGTCCTATTTTAATTACTAGCCGTACCCGTGCGCTCCGCTGCACCCGTTAGAAATAAATATAAGGTAATTACATAATTAAAATAGGACATTTGATCCAGGGAACATTCGTGTTTGATATAAGGATAAATCGTTTATTATGTTACTTAATTTAAATTGTATTTGCATAATCAAAATGCGATCATTTTGATCAGAGACCACTCATTTGGTCATAAAATGATTTTAGGAAATACAGGAAACGAATGTACAGAATAGCCTATCAAGTTTTCTGTGCATAAGAAGCTATTTTAATCTTACCTGTCCTCGATTCACTCAGAAGTTACTGTAATAACATTATAGCATTATGTCCATCTAGAGAAACTACACTTTCCATTGGTGAATTAATAATTAATTATACAAATCGGTTAACTTAGCTTCCGATATCACTTCATACAAATACAGAAACATTATCTGTAGGCTATCTTTCATAGCTTTCGATTGTTGCTGTCCAAGGCCGTTTTTAATTCATTACACGGCCTTAGATGGCAGTTATTTTAATTTTGAAACTCATTTATCTCATTAAATATCAGTCCTATCAAAATTTTTCAAAGAATAAAACTTATCGGAAATTGTTTTCAAAGAAACCTTCGTTATGTAACATTTTTCACAAAAATCAATAATAAGCGAGATATTTCGATTTATTTAATTCAGGGCCCCTTATAACCCCCCTTTTAAATAATGTATTTTGAATGCCATATACCTAAAATCTAAGTTACAACGAACTTAATTTATATTCCAATTTTCATTGAAATCCATTCTGCCATTATGGCGTGAAAAGGTAACAAACATACAGACGGACAGACGGACAGACAGACAGACAGACATACAAACAAAAATTTCAAAAAAAGCGATTTTCGGTTTCAGGGTGATTAATTATATATGTTAGGACCAATAATTTTTGGAAAATCGAAAATTACCAGAAAAATTTCGGCTACAGATTTATTATTATTATATATGTAATTAGACTACTTTATATTTATTTCTAACGGGTGCAGCGGAGCGCACGGGTACGGCTAGTAAATAATAAATATATATAATAATTACAGTTTTAACTCCTATTGTACTCAGCTTTTTCGTGTGACCCATAAGGTAAACATAAAATATTACTATTTTGTAAGCTCTTTGAATATTTGTGTCTTTTTCGTCTTCTGTGCCATTTGGCAAGGCTAATTCTTCAAATACTTCCTAATTCACGGGGATAGTGATTTTATCCCAGGCGTGAAAATGTAATGTAGGCTTACTTACAAATCCCAAACCTGATGAATTATAAAAAAGAAAAGGATTATGACAAAACTGTATATGTGATAAGCATAAGGAGTGGCGTGATCTATTTCTATAATAAAGATTATAGAATTACAGGGCTACTACAAGAGAAATATAGGGTAAGGTTAGGTACATCGCACCACTTTAGCATTTATAATTTTTATTGAACAATACAATTTTTATTTTCTGCATTCCTTTACAGAAATACATTCTCAAAACATTTACCTTTCATGTAAGAAAGAATCCTTGAATTTGATTTAATATTTTTGAAGTAGAATGACATTTTCGAAACACTTGCCTGTGGTGCCATTTAGGCAACTAGTTTCCTAAATAGCACCTGCGGTTTCTTAAATCGCACCTCTTTGAACTGCAGGCAACAGGATGAAGGAAAGCTTTTAATAATATTTGAACAGTATTTGAATGAATAATGTAATAAATGGAAATTACAAGTTTATTGAAATTAATGAAAGAGAGTAACGCATCTTCAAATGAAATTGAAAAAATAGAATATAAATTACCTAACATTTAAACTTCCTGAATGCGTTTTTTTATTGTTATACATTTGCCATGTGCTTCACCAGGCAGTTGAAACTGTAAACTGCGTCACCTTTTCTCCACGATTATCTCGAAGCCACCTAAGAACTGCTTCATGATTTAGCTGTCTGAAATGGTTTGAAGGATAGAAACATCTAAAGGCTGGGCCTCTGAGTATTATGACGAGGAAGCTGAAATAGGAGCACATCATTTTCCCGAGATAATCTAGCTTCTAAATTTTTGGAATTGTTCTTATAGGTGGACATACAGATGCAGTACTTTTTTCTGTGGCAGGTTTGAATGGCAAATAAAGTGTTTGAGCTATTCGACAAATAGTTCACTGTTGATGTAACCTGAATCAGAGCAAACAAATAACTATCCTGGAAGAACATCAACTGATAATGTAGGATGCACTGTTTGACGTTATAAATTTTCATAGGTGGCACAAAATACCTGGTGCGCTTGTACAATACACACTTGTTGTATTAACACCCTTTTCACCACTTGATATTGCACCTACCTGATGCATTCCTCGTTCAGTTAAAATTTTTGGGCCTTCTTTTGTACGGTTAGAATTGCTACAGTTGCTCATATCGCACCGGTGCGAATTAGGCACCTACAAAGTGGTGCGAATTAAGAAACTACGTCATAAGTTATTATTTCCTTCATTGTAGCCTATAATCACCACATGTTCGAAAATCGTACTAAGTTAAATGTTCTTTAATATTTTTTTTTAACCAATAACGTCTTAAGATTATGGATTTCTTTGCCTACAAATCCGTTATTTAGTTACAAAATGTTAGCTAAATTGTACATCCACCTGAGCGATTATATTAAATACTCTATCACCACGTTGCTAGCACAAAGAAGTGGCAGAAATCAAGTGACATGGTGGAAGTTCATGTGGTAGATTGTAACAATACCACTAGATGCTACACTACTACAGTAATTTGTTTTAAACTAGCAGTGGTGCCATTTAGGAAGCGGTGCGATTTATGCTACTCTACCCTACACTTCTAATTAATTTTGAATCCAAAACTATTAATGCTTATAGTTTCTTTCAATACGAGAATGGGTATGTTCTTCCAGCATGACGGAGCTCCAATACATTTTATCCGTCAGATGACACGTTATCTAAATCTCACATTCCTCGAACGGTGGATTGGCCACTGTGATAACGTTCATTGCCCCAAAAGTATTGCTATCATCTTAGTATGCAACATTGCATACCTTCTTTGAGAGGATGGGGTAAATAACACAAGACAGCGTGACGCTGGCAGTAGTACAGTTTGGTTCATGAAAATGAAGTAATACATGAAAGTCTCATTATTTGTCGTCCTTTTGACTAGTTTCCAGTGATTAGCTTGAAAAGTTACAAAATGCAATTCTAATTTATTCTCATTTAGACAGCTAAATATTTCATTGTACTTGACATACTGGTAATAATATTATTTACGTATTGACGCGTAGCAATGAACTATGATATGCATTGCAAAATATGTAACGTGTATCATGTTCGAATAATTTTCAAGAAACTTAGTATTTTTATATAGCTTGCAGCAAAGTAAACATTTTGAATTGCAATGATGGCCATAGCAACTCGATATCTTCAAAAGGTTCACAAATGGTGGAATAATTAACCCTGTCTAACACTTACCCATTAAGAATAGGGTCTAACATTTCTTTCAACGTGACGTCCAACGGAGTCCATGCTTTCTTCTGAGGATAGAAACCTATATCTTCTCATTTTGTAATTTACCCTTCACTTCTGCTGGGACATTTCTTCACTGTTGCATGTTCACCACTCTTCCAGCAGAGTTGCTTTTTAGTTTGTCTTCCAGTGTTTTTCTGAAAAGCCACGGAGTTTCGCGTTTTCTAATTTGCTTAACGGAATATTTGAAGCAATAAACGCGTCACACATATCATCGTAAAATGATCGTTCAAGTAATTGTGAAGGAGATTCCTGCTGTACCTTGCCTAAATTCTGTTGTCTTTTACATACGCGTTTATGCTTATTGCTATTTATATGCTTTTTAACGTTGCATGCCATGTCGGCTGAATTTCAGCAAAACAGTTCTTACCACGGATGGAAAAGACACTTTTTGACGAACATAATTTCATCTTCAGTTCTTCTATCAAGGAGAACATTGGTCTCGGCATTCTGAAGACCCGTGTTCATTTATATTCAACTGCGTTGTACCATGCTACCCCTAGTTAAAATTGGCTTTGGTGGCAATGATGCGTGCAAGAGTCCTTTCTTTCATAAACATTAACTCTACATCGCTCGCTTTGAAGCAATACTTTTTCCTGGGAAATCTAGTGATAACGTTCATTGGCCGCCAAGGTCCTAAGACCCTACTCCTTTCGAAATCTTTTCTCTAACAAGGTTGGAAGGCGAAGTAAACACAAGGCACAGATTCGTCGGTCACATTATGAACACCGCTGTAGTTATAAAAGAACAACACGATCGCAGATGAGCGACACTTACTGTTGTCATCAGAGTGGAAAACTGCAGTGAACTGTTGAAATGTGTTGAAGCCATGTAAATGGACAATAAAGTATGTAATCATTAAGTCATTTATCTTCCCTTCTTACCACATGTAAGGTTTGTTATGTCGTTAGATTCAAACAGCCGCATCTTCACATCTTTTATATTAGAACACATGTTTATATGAACCTTTTCCTATAACCTCTAAAATATTTACTATTCTTCTGAAGTATCCTGTAATGAATGAATTAAATACTATTATAGTCACAATCATGCCATGGTATGAAAGAAAAATTTTCAAACTTCGATCTTAATCGAACCTGCGACTTCCTAAAGACGCTATGGACAGTACTCTATAAAAGAGCCGCCAGTATGAAAGGATAATTCCAAGCCTTTGGCGTGAGACGAACTCGATAGCTCAGTGGTAGAGCGCCTGACCGGAGAACAGGAAGTCGCAGGTTCGATTCCCGCTCGAGGTTGTAAAATTTTCTTTCATAATTCATGATTGTGACTTAATAGTATTTAATTTTAATATGTCACATCAACGGACGTATACTTTTGTCATCCAAACATCGTAAGATGAAGATTATATCCTGTATATGTTACTCTATGGCTTTACGTGAACAATAGAATGCGTATGTAATAAATATGTTTTGTGTAGTCCGACAGATGTAATCCTAACTGCTGACAGGTGGGCATTACCCTGAACAGAGCTTAAATCCCACTATCAGATGAAATGATAAAACCCAGGGTAATGAAACCTTATGTTTTGTTTTCAGCGTCGCGGGCTAACTAACCCCAAAACTTAACCCCAGCTGATTTTTAACTTTTGCACACGATATGTGAAGTGAGTGTTGGAGACTCTTGCTGGAACTGAATTGGAAAATGAAAGTACAGTCCGGATGAGCTTACTTAATATCCCAAGGGTGTAACCTAAACATTTTTGCCCTATTACAACATATCCTAGTGGATTGTAGTGATTTACATGTAAATGCCAGGTTCCTGAATTTTCATTTACCAACTTCTTACTGGCAAATACTAAACTGGCAGTTGTTTTCTAACTCTTATTTGGCAGCAATAATTTTGGTTTGCATTTGAACAATGTTTAAAATAAGTAACTAAGCTTGTGACATTAAACGTAATTAATAATTAATTAGTAATACCGGTATTAATATTAATATCAATACATAATTCAGTTGGTTGCGTTGTGATTCCAATTCAACTCTATATTCAGGTAAGTGTAATTAAATAAGATATAACTTACAGACTCATTTGGTATGAAACATGCACGTGATTAATGGACAAAAATATTGTAACTTTTATTTCAATAACAATAGGTTTTATTCTTCTACAACAATAATTCCTTTAATCAAGATAATCACAAAAACAATAAAATTTTCAAAGAACACAGTTTTCGTTATAGCACTCAATTACACTGACGGCAATGACAATTTACTTGGACTATTAAAACGAACAACAAAATGAACTGTTAATTTAACTAATATTTACAAAGCACTATTTACAAATCAGAATATCAGTTCTTTCACATTCTTCTAGCTTAGTCACTTTTCAAGTATCTGGAACCAAACAGACCTTCAGAGACAGTTCACTTACTCGAACTCAGGTCCCTCCAACTGATGGTCCACTGCACTCGAACTCAGGTCCCTTAAGTCCTTTCTATTTCCACTGCACTCGAACTCAGGTCCCTCCAACTGATTTTCCACTGCACTTTTGAACTTACGTCCCTCCAACTTGCGGTGCACTGCACTGAACTCAGGCCTTTGGATGCTGACACAGTTGCGGACGCACACTCGAGCCGAACTCCGGTAACAAGACTGGCTTTTGCCTGGCTTTACTCACACTATCTGACTAATCAACTGAAACTTTCTAAAGTTCGCTGGCGTTTCTTCTTTTTCAGATAACCACAGCGACGTAGTACAAATTGGCAGTTATTTTCCTCTTATGAAAGTTTGCGAATTCGCGATCTTTCCACTTCGACGGACTTTAAGAGTCGGGAGGGTCCGTCCCCTATTAATATCAATATATAATTCAGTTCCCCTCGTCGTGATTCCCTTTCAACTCTATATTCCGCCGCGCCCCGTCCCTAATTAAATGGATCCCGCGCGATCTCATTTGGTTGCGACGCTGGTCGTGAGTTCGATTAATGGACAAAATATATTTCTTAGTATTCAGATTTTCATTAAAATGTCCAAGAGAAAAATAGCATGGTATTGACTTAGAAGTATGTATTTTAAGTAGACTAATACATTTCAAAGTGGTTTTCTGTTTTCGGAATTCGTACTAATTGTATTATATTGTATTGTATTGTATTTATTAACATTCCATGGTGTTCATACATTGCTTACAGCTAGAATATGGAACAAGTCAAAAACTTAATACTATTATAAAATCTTAATTTATAGTCACAGTCTAGATGAAATATATACAGATGAGATTTACAATATAGTCTACTAGTACAACACAAAGTTTTAGTATCAATTTCATGAAGTGTTATTGAATGTCATGAATTCACCTGCAGAATAGAAGGCGTGAGAAATTAGGTACTTCTTTAATTTGCTCTAAATAATCTTATGTTTTGAGTTTCATTTTTATATCGATAGGGTGGCTATTAAAAATTTTTACTGCCATATAACGCACTCCTTTTGATAGCACGATAGACTTGCCAATGGAGTATGAAAGTCATTTTTTGAACGTGTATTTATGCTATGAACTGTTGAATTAGTTACAAAGTTTTCACGATTACATACGAGGAAGATTATTAATGAAAAGATATACTGACAAGCCATGGGCATTATTTGTAGTTTTTTTAAATAATCCTACACGATTCCCTAGAATTGGCACCTACTATTATTCTAATTACTCTTTTTTGTAATAGAAATATATTGTTACTATCTGTGGAATTTCCCCAGAATATTATTCCAAAACTCATTACCGAGTGGAAGTATGCAAAGTATATTGTTTTTAAGGTATTGATATTTACTATCTTTTGCATAGATCTAATAGCGAAACAAGCTGAACTTAGTTTGTGGGTAATTTCTTTAATATGATTTTTCCAATTTAACACATTATCGATTTTTAATGATTTTACATGATCAAACAAAATACATTTTAGGTTAGGTCTCGTGAATCATAAACTCTTTGGTCAAAGAAATGAATTTCATGTTCTGAAACAAAGTACAATTAAATATTGGTTCGTATTAATCTACTAATTACTAACATAATGTGCGAGAGGTCGAGGAGAAAAATAGCTTATGCTCCTTCACAAATTATTGAACCATTTAAAATGCACCTCCCAACATAAAGGTGAAGTGTGGTAAAGATGCAAGGCATTGTTAATTTATTATTATTATTATTATTATTATTATTATTATTATTATTATTATTATTATTATTATTATTATTACAGTATTTAGTTACATGGCATTGAGATTTTACCCTCTTTGGTGACATCTGGTATTAGTTGGCAACACTGAAGGGACGGCCAAGTTACTCTTTTAGGAACTGCTCTATGTGATCCTCACCATATCCCTCAAAACCCCTCTACAGCGTCCACAACAAATTTCATTGCAACCTAGCCGGGGATTGATCCCGTCCGCCTGGATGCAACTGAGCCACAAACACGGCTTTGCGTTGCTATGCACCACAGCCTGACATATTTGTAAAGAAGAACCAGCTTCCGAAGGATTAAATTGGGAAGAATTTTTTTATGTGTTAGCTTGAGTGTTGAATAATTTTGGCTCTCCTGCATGAGTTACAGTATGCTATGACGTAAAGCAACGCATTTTGTGTCTAAATATACGCGTGGGGTTGCATGTCCAGTGAACACAATGTAAGGGAATCCAGGATGCGATAATATCGAGGTCAAGTGTATTTCTGAATGGGTGCTTCTCATTCATGGGGTGGATGTAAGGGTGTGTTGTTGCTGAGAAGCCTAAAATACCCCCACGGAGCGAGATTTGTGATTAGGGTGAAACTTCGATATCCTCCCTCGAAATTGTAACACACCACTTGAAACGTTACATCGCCTCACAAGAATAGTGGGCACGTCTACAACATCAGATGTTAAAGGTGAATAAGGGTTTGACCAATATGACGCAGTGGGAACGACCAGGAATAAAAAAGACTGGATATTGAGTAGTGTACAATCAAATATTATTAAATAAAGAGTACAGACAAATATAAATATATATGATAAAGATAATAGTAATTAAATGACAATGATTAAACAAAATAAATAGAAGTGACAAGACTACAGTGATAGCCGATCTACACGGAATATCCTGGAACAAAAACCGTGCTTAATAATAATAATAATAATAATAATAATAATAATAATAATAATAATAATAATAATAACCTGGCAATAATAATAATAACCAGGATAAAACTGCGTTAAAAAACACTACAAATTTACAAGGCCATACAATTCTCTAACACTCAACCAGGAATAAAACTGCGTTACAAAAACAAATACAAATTTAAATACAGACAGATTTTAAAAGCACAAAAATGAATAAGATAAATAATAAAAGTATAAAAAACAAGACAGTTATTGATAAAATAATAATAATAATAATAATAATAATAATAATAATAAAAAAAATGAAAAATAAGAATAGTAATAATAATAAAATAAATAATAATAATAATAGTAATAAAATAATAATAACAATAGTATTAATGAAAAAATAATAGTAATAATAATAATAAATAATAATAATAATAATAGTAATAAAATAGTGCAGTACAAAGTATCAATGAATACAATATTTTTAAGCACAAACATTAAGGAAAATTATGATTATATATAGCTCAACGTATGACATTATACATATACCATTATCGGAAAATATGAAAACAAAAATCTTAATATATAAAATTGAATGTGGGTATGTATGTATTTATGTATGTATGTATGTATGTATGTATGTATGTATGTATGTATGTATGTATGTATGTATGTATGCATATGTATGCATATGTATGTATGTATGTGTGTGTATGTTCTCTATACAAATCTACACGCTTTGACCGATATGTGCCAAAGTTTGCACATTTAACCTTCATAACCAGGAGAAGATCATAGGCTACATTAAAATTGTTCAAATGGAAGTTAAATTAATTAAAATATAAAAAATAAAAATAAATAGACCAAATATTCACGTATAATATTAAAATGCAAAATCTTCTACAGTCAATTGTTCTTTATTATTGTCTGTTGTATTCAACATCGACTTTCACGAGGCCTTGGAAATTTTAACACGAAATTAAATTACATTGTTGTTTCAGATCATGAAGGCTAAAACTAGATAATTCATGCAATAAGTATCTTTACGCAGTCCAGGACCGTATTATGAATTTCTCGATGCAGTTTTGTAGATAGTGAGCAGACTGTTTTATACAATGAATTCTAGAATTCTTTGAAACTACAAGGTTTGCTATCACATAATTTACTTAATATTGAATAACCAATACTAATATTGCGAAATATTAACCCACCAAAATTATGCACTAATAAGAATTGGTGTCAAAAACTCATACAAAAAAAAAAGGAATTGGCAATATTAACTGCAAAAATAAGAGATGTTTTATTCCACATATTACTTGGATACTCATTCAATTTTAAGCAACTGCAATTTCAATGCCACTAGCATTTGTAATGGCCATATTAAAATGAAGCTCAAGGACAGTCGCTCAAAGTTGCAGACATTAACTAAAAAACTGCGTGTTTTTCACATCCTCAACTATATTTTGTACAAAGAAGTGAAAAAAAAAAGATTTTACATATATCAATAAGCAATTCAATGATATTTTTGTCGTGTTGTTAATGTAGTATGTGAATGTACATAAGCCCACTGAAAATAACATTGTGTTAATTCTCAAAATATTGTTGTTCACGTCCGAAAATGTGTTGCTGCGAAATTATATCTGCATAATCACGTTGCAAATTTAGTATGTTAAGCGATGTGGAAATAAAAGTCTCTTAATTTCTAAAATACCGGTAGGCCTATACGTTTCTCAGAATATTAGTCTCTATGTTAAAAAATGACTTATTGCGAGTTTATATTGTGTCTGTATTTTGTGTGTAAAATTAGAATTAATAAGTTATAATATATTCTGAATTTATGAGATATAGTTTCAAGTTATATAAAAAAAACTGGGTATGATATAAGTGGGTGTACAGCGGTCAAGAGGTAAAAAATCATCCAATATAAATTAAATTATATACGTGTATATTGGTTCGATGCTGAAACTGATCAGAAAGAGGAGAAGGAATTATATTTCCGTTAGGTTTTACGTTGTTTATAGTTTGATTTTTTTTCTATTGCTTTATTTGAGCCACCGGGGTGGCTCAGTCGGTTAAGGCGCTTGCCTGCCGATCTGAAGTTGCGTTCGGGCGCGGGTTCGATCCCCGCTTGGGCTGATTACCTGGTTGGGTTTTTCCGAGGTTTTCCCCAACCGTAATGTGAATGCAAGGTAATCTATGGCGAATCCTCGGCCTCGTCTCGCCAAATATCATCTCGCTATCACCAATCCCATCGACGCTAAATAACATAGTAGTTGATACAGCGTCGTTAAATAACCAACAAAAACTAAAAAAAATCTAAAAAAAAATCTATTACTTTATTTGTATTTCTGGAGGTATGGAAGAGAAGAATGGCCTTAACTACTTACTAAATGTATATATGTGTATATATATATACATATAATTACACATATACACACACAATATATATATATATATATATATATATATATATATATATATATATATTAAAAACAACAGTTTAACGTCAGGCACATGATGAAATGTTTTCTTTTCGGTGCCTGATTTACAACTGTTTTAAATTGAGTTAACCCTGGCAGGCATTTGGCTAAGTTCATTAATTCATGTAAGTGACGTTAAGTAAAGATTCATCTTTATGGGCGAGGAAAGCTTAGTAAAGACAATTCGTTTTGGTTGTGTATAGTTACGTTTCCGAGATTTCCGAAAATGTAATAACCAGTTTAATTAAAAATAGAAGCAGAAAGGAAAACCCGGGCAACGCCGGGTGCTTTCAGCTAGTATAAAATAAGTTAAATATCACTAGAACATAAAAAAATGTGAATACGTGGAAACATGCAATACAACACTTGTCATAATAGTAAGTTAATTTGGCAACTCGTCGTAACATAATTTTCTAACTTAAATACAACAATAAAAAAAAAATCAATAAAAATCTTACTAAAGTACTCATATAGGCCTACCATTGATTTTTTAATTTTCCATACATCTTGATTACACAACTTTTAACACTATATCACTTCGGAATGTGTATTATATGTCTTTCTCGTGTTAAATTCTATCGTACCTGGTTAACATGTTTCGGCCTGCTACTGGCCTTCTTCAGAACTGGTTGTTGCTGGTCTTGGCGCCTTTTGTTTTGTTTCTTGTTGGGGCGTGTTTGTGTAGTGTAATGTGGAGTCAAAGAGTGTGTGTGTTTTGAAATTGAGTTCTGTGTTGAGAATTTCATTTGGGTGTGTTTTTGTGTGTCTATATATTTCGTATTGTTCTAGTGGGTTTAGGTTTTGGCTTTTTGGTTGGATGTGTAGAATTTCCATGTCTGTGTTGATGTCTTTGTAGGTGTGGTTAGCATTTGTGACGTGTTCTGCTTATTTGGATGTGTTTTGTAATTTTATTATGGCTGTAATGTGTTCTTTGTAACGTGTTTGAAATGATCTGCCTGTCTGTCCTATGTAGAAGTTGTTGCAAGTGTTACATTTGAGTTTGCATTTTCCTTAAAAATTTTATTTTATTTTGTTATTTTTTTTTTGTCATATGAAAGTTTGAACTTTCTAGTTTTCAGAAATATGTCAGTTTTGCTCTATGATGTTTGGTTAATTAATTAGCCCAGTTTTTATTGACCGGAAGCACCCTTTCTTTAAACCGGAAGTGCAGTTCTGCCCGTCACATTCTGTCAATTTTACATATTTTTCTTGTAATAACAATTCGAAGTTGGTGGCAGAGTTTTGCTGTATAATTTTTCATACAGTCAAGAACCTGTGTGTTTGGCTTTTCAATTTTTCATACCCTCAGCATGTAGATGATTTTTCTCCGTGTTTAGTTTTACGGTATTTTACAACACTAATGTTAAAACAAAGTGCACTTAGAAGTGAGATATTTTCATCACTATTGCAGCAAAATGAAGCTGATCAACTTAGCTAAGTGCCAAACATTGTTCTACTCGTTAAGAAAGATAATTTGTAACTCCAAGAACTGAAATATTTATTTTTATGTTCGAAATTCTCAAAAAACTAAAATTGTAATCTTCCTTAATGGGATAAGATAGGGAAAAACTGTTTTTACAGCTTATTCTGAGTTCTTTTAAGAGTAAGACAGTGAAAGAAATTTTGTTTTAACATAAAAACTATGGGCCAAGGGCTAAGACAAAACAAAATTTCAATTTTGCAGTTAAAACAATTTCCCCCTGCGCTTCAAAAAATGTTTGAGGGGTTTATTTAGTGTGAAAATGCTTAATTTTGTGTCGCCAAATACCATCTCGCTATCACCAATCTCATCGACGCTAAATAACCACGCAGTTCATATAGCGTCGTTAAATAACCAAGTAACAAAAAAAAAAAAAACAAAGAAAACTTCTGTGATATGTGCCATGTGGAATGTTCAAAAGAAACAACGAGCTTTTTATCAGACACTATTTGACAAGCATACAAACGGAAAGACAGATAGGCAGAAAATCGAATACACATGAATTATAGCATACTTATTTACTTACCAGCTTTTAAGGAACCGGAGGTTCATTGCCGCCCTCACATAAGCCCGCCATAGGTCCCTATCCTGAGCAAGATTAATCCAGTCTCTACCATCATATCCCACCTCCCTCAAATCCATTTTAATATTATCTTCCCATCTACGTCTCGGCATCCCCAAAGGTCTTTTTCCCTCCGGCCTCCCAACTAACTCTCTATATGCATTTCTGGATTCGCCCATACGTGCTATATGCCCTGCCCATCTCAAACATCTGGATTTAATGTTCCTATTATGTCAGGTGAAGAATACAATGCGTGCAGTTCTGTGTTGTGTAACTTTCTCCATTCTCCTGTAACCTCATCCCTCTTAGCCCCAAATATTTTCCTAAGAACCTTATTCTCAAACACCCTTAATCTCTATTCCTCTCTCAAAGTGAGAGTCCAAGCGAATTATAGTAATACAAAAAACAATTATTATTGATATATTCGCAACTCAAAAGCAGTCTTTTCGGGAATAAAAATGATAATATCGCTAGTCGGCGCATGCGTAAAGATGTACAAATTATTCCTGTATAAAATGTAACATGGATTGTAACCCAGGAAACGAATGATACGTTTGTTTAACATTTCAATTACAGGCTGAACTTATGGAGCCACGAAATTCTCTTAACGGATGAAGTGGCGATGAGCAAGATGTGATCTTACGACAGCCTGGGAATGAATTAAGTATTGGATATCTATTCAGTATGCCGAGTTACAAGCGGATGGTTTTCTTGTAGCTCATTAATGTACAGATGATCCCCCTCTAGTCTTGCTACCGACTGCTGCGGTCTGGGTGGGATTTGGCAGCAATTCAGAAAGATAATGAGCTTCGTAACGGAGCCTGAGGTACGGCGAAACACGAGAAGTCTGCTCTAATCCACTAATTCGTTTGTTCTTTGTGATCTTTCCTAATTCAACTTCCATCTCGACCGATTTTTCCTTAGCAAAGCTGCTACTTTGGTGATAACAAAATATTTGTTGAGGATTTTGAGGACATTTTAATCTATACTAATAATAAATCTGTAGACGAAATTTTTCTGGTAATTTTCGATTTTCCAAAAATAATTGGTCCTAACATATATAATTAACCACCCTGAAACCGAAAATCGCTTTTTTGAAATTTTTGTTTGTATGTCTGTTTGTCTGTCTGGATGTTTGTTACCTTTTCACTATCGATAATGGCTGAAAATTAGATTTTATATGAAAATTGGAATATAAATTAATTTCGCTGTAACTTAAAATGCATTTAGGCTTTATATGACATTCAAAGTTAACATTATTTAAAAGGGGGTTATAAGGGAGCCTGAATTAAATAAATCGAAATATCTCGCTTATTATTGATTTTTGTGAAATATGTTACATAACAAAAGTTTCTTTAAAAATGATTTCCGATACGTTTTATTCATTATAAAATTTTGATAGGGGTGATATTTAATGAGATAAATGAGTTTTAATATTGAAATACAATGCCATCTAAGGCGGTGTAATGAAATGAAAACAAATGACTACGTCTATAAGGGGCCTTGCACAACAACAATCGAAAGCTATGAAACATAGTCTACAGAGAATGTTTCTGTGTTTGTATGAAGTAATATCGAAAGCTAAATTAACTGATTTGTATAATTAATTATTATTTCACCATTGGAAAGTGTAGTTTCTCTAGATGGACATAATGCTATAATGTTATTACAGTAACTTCTGAGTGCTCTCTGGACCAAAATGATCGCATTTTAATTATTTAAATACAATTTAAATTAAGTAACATATTAAACGATTTATCCTTCTATCAAACACGAATGTTCCCTGGATCAAACGTCCTATTTTAATTATGTAATTACTTTATATTTATTTCTAACGGGTACAGCGGAGCGCACGGGTACGGCTAGTATTTACATAAATTGGTAACAATGTGAAAGTCTTCGACGTGCATTATGCTTTTAGAGCTTCACAGTTTGTACCTATAATATGTATAAACTTCTGTGATTTTGTCGGAAGTCAGAATACAGTATAAAGATGTTGTTTTATTACCGGTTGTTTTGTTGTTTCTGATTTACGTGCGATCATTGGAACTAGACCGCCTTCTTGGCACAACAGCAGTATAGGAACCCAGTCCATTAATAAGGGAGTCATCACCCACCATTTAGCAATATTATTATAGTAGGTAGTAGTACAAAAGTTATCATCTTGTAGACAATTTGCGACCGCGTATCATGAGTGAATAATTATCCAAAGAAGTGAGAAGTATCATGATTATACTTCGTTGAATTGCCACACGCAGCATGCAATCAGGTTGCCGATGTACGGTAGTATAAAGGAGGTGAGCGACCGCCCGGTCTCGTAGTATAAGCAGTTCATGTTAAGAGTTGTGACCGGTCCAAATAGATAGAGCAGCTACAGCTAATGTATACCTATGTAAACACTTGTTTTTGCATTACTGTGGATGGAATAGTCAAAGCTTAACATTTATTCAGTGCAGACAAGAATTCAATCAAACATACTACAATGAGAGTGTTGCTGTTCCAAACAATTGCCCCTGGAATACCCTTACCCCCGCAGCCAGTCTTGACCCGTTGGGGAACGTGGTTATAAGCTGTTAATTATTATGCAGAACATTACGGCAAAATAATGGAGGTAAATGATGCATTGGATAGCACAGACAGTTCCACTGTTGCAGCTGTAAAATCATTGCCTTCTGAACAGCTATAGGAAGATATTTTGTTCATTGTTTCTAACTTTAAAATCGTGTCCAAAACCATCATCCTGTTAGAACCGTCTAAACTACAACTTCTCAGAAGCCCTTAATATAGTGGATAAAGTATCACAAACCGTTATCCAAAATAACAATTCACTAATTTCAGAAAAAGTGAAATGTAAGTTGAGAAACATTTGTGCTAAAAATTCTGCCTATTAGTATTATAAATGATGTACCATCAGGTCACGACAAGACATCTGAAGTTGGTGTACTAAAATTTAGTGACTTTCCGTTCTTCAAATATGTATGTATTACATCGTGTGATGTTGAACGTACATTTTCCCAATATAAAAACTGTTTAAGTGACCATCGGAGGAGGTTACTTTGCAGTCGCTCAAAATGTACGTAACTCTTCACTGTAATGCACATATTCAAGGATGATGTGATCCTTACATTAAATTTTAAGAGTTAATATATCTCATTATAAAATAATTGTGTATTTACATGTTTAGATATTTCCTAATTCAATGATCATTCATTATATTTCTTGAATGCAGGATACAGGTTTTATATTAACCGCAGTATACTGCTCACTGTTTACATCAGAGGCATACTCCATCCTTTGCACGCCCCCTTCTCATACAATCTATACCGTGTGCGCAGTAAACCTTGTGATTCTTGTGGCAATTCCACGAAGTCTACTCATGATATTTGAGTAAGACTAAAACAAGAGATTAACATAAAATAAAGAACAGGGTTATTCAAAAGTAATTGCATTTTGACATCGCCATAAATTTTTCAAGAATTAAAATATACACAAAACAAGAACACACTTTTACTCATAAAGATATGGGGTTTATTGGATTCAGTTTAAATGTTGTCAGCCATTTTGTGCTTCAAGAAGCAACAATTTTTCTTCTATGTTATGAACTTTATTTACTAATACATCTGGTGGAATATCTTGTTGCGAAATTCCATATTTTAGTTCGTCGATAGTCGTAGGATTAGTTAAAAAAATTCGGTCTTTTAAATAACCCCACAGTAAAAAATATGCTGGACTGATATCAGGGGAACGCGGTGGCCAGTTGTTAGGTAAATTATGTTTTGAATGCCGTTTGTTAAACTTCGTTTACATTCATAATATCACTGAACAAGACTATTTCGATCTTGTAGAATCAAAACCATTTTAAAACACAGTCAATGATAGTGATGTAAAAAGTCAATAAGAATTAAATTTGTTTTTGACACATTATAAACTAAACCTGTTACCATGTTAACCAAAACAAATGAGTGTGATAAATGAACAAATCCCATTGTTCGACATATACAAATGTCTTACCATTTTGTATATACGTTAATTTTTAAAATATTATATATATTTTTTAAACTTAACTTTCTTTTAAATAACCCTATATTTAAGTTGCTAACTTAAAATTGATCAGCAATACCTTGGCTTACCGCAATATGAAATTTATAGGTAAACATTTGACAGTAACTGTAGAAATTATGATTAGTGAAACGGCAAAATTAAACCCACATTTGAGCTTGTAGCATTCTATTTTGAAGTAGATATTTTCATGTAGTGAATTATCGACAATATTAGAACTCTTTTGATAATAAAATTGAAAGAAAATTAATTTCGCAAATATGTTAATAATAAATTCATAACATACAGAAACAGATTATATTATAAATTAATATATTAAATTTAATACTTAAAATTTCTAGCACGGCCATGATGCAATATCACGGCCCATTGTGTTGTTAAGGAAACAACGAAAATACTTAACATCTGAACATCAGCTGCGACCAGATATTAAACAAATGCACGTCAAATGCCACAAGATTGCAGTTAGTATGGTTAAAAACTCAATAGATTCTTGCACTCCATTGGTGCATGAGGGAAACATTCGTCTAAGTAATGGAGTAGCAAAGAGTGTACAATTCCTTCAGACTCTTTAATATCTGATTTAAATTTTCTTGATCTTTATATCAAGTGATCACTTCCTGCAGTTCTCCCTCTAGTACACCTACCGCTTCAATTAACATCGCCCCTAACTGCACAATTTGTACGTTCTTCCCCCATCTTCTATGTTTCTGTAAGGTTTTAGCCTTGGAGAGTGTACAGAATTTCCATAATCTGCGGGGTGCAGCACACAGCCCAATCGATATCCATCCCTGCTAGCCAGCTCCCACCCCATCCATCTGAGTGTTTTCCTCAGAAGCCTGCGAAGAACCAAGTGGAGTGTCATCACAACAGCCACTCTGTGCAACTTGCAATCAATACAGCCCATGTCGCAAATATTCACTCCTAAATTTCATTATCCTTCAGTTAAGAAATGAAGTGTATGATCGTTGAATGCTGGATTTAGAAGTTAGGTTTACACACCATTATACTTACAGGCTTTTAAGGAACCCGGAGGTTCATTGCCGCCCTCACATAAGCCCGCCATTGGTCCCTATCCTGAGCAAGATTAATCCAGTCTCTGTCATCATATCCCACCTCCCTCAAATCCATTTTAATATTATCTTCCCATCTACGTCTCGGCCTCCCTAAAGGTCTTTTTCCTCCGGCCTCCCAACTAACACTCTATATGCATTTCTGGATTCGCCCATACGTGCTACATGCCCTGCCCATCTCAAACGTCTGGATGTAATGTTCCTAATTATGTCAGGTGAAGAACACAATGCGTGCAGTTCTGTGTTGTGTAACTTTCTCCATTCTCCTGTAACTTCATCCCTCTTAACCCTAAATATTTTCCTAAGAAACTTATTCTCAAACACCCTTAACCTATGTTCCTCTCTCAAAGTGAGAGTCAAAGTTTCACAACCATACAGAACAACCGGTAATATAACTGTTTTATAAATTCTAACTTTCAGATTTTTTTGACAGCAGACTGGATGATAAAAGCATCTCAACTGAATAATAACAGCCATTTCCCATATTTATTCTGTATTTAATTTCCTCCCGAGTATTATTTATATTTGTTACTGTTGCTCCAAGATATTTGAACTTATCCACCTCTTCAAAAGATAAATTTCAAATTTTCAAAACCTTATTCCTTTGCTGTGGTCGTGCCAGAGAATCAGTCCCTTACACACCATTACGCAGATTAATATTCGAAAAAAAGAGGGTGAGGAAAACAATTGAGGATAAAAGTAACATAAAGATGTCCACACATCTGGACTAACGGTTAGCATATCTGACCGTGAAATGAGAGTTAGACAGGGGTGCTTTTTGTCACCTGCTTTATTCAATTTATACATTCATGACATCATAAGAAAATCTCAAGCAGTTTTAAGTAATAATTATATTTTAAACAGAATTAACTTGAATACGATATTGATTGCCGATGCCTCTTCAGAAGATACTCGTAATATACAGAAAGCAGTTTATCAGTTCAATTTGTTAGCTGAAGAATGCAAGTCAGAAATATCGACTAAAAAACGAAAGTTACGAGATTTAAAGGAAATGATCACATGAGATCTAAAATAGAATTGGAAGGGAAAATAATACAGCAAGTTTCTAAGTGCAATTAACGTGTTGTGCATAGTATCATATACAAAAGCAAATGATTTGGAAAACAAAATGAGTAAATATCAGTTTAATTGGCACAATAAAAAAAGTACGAACGGACACAATATTGAAATTTTACAAAACAATGGCTATCCCAGTGTTGACATATGGCTCTGAAATTTGTACATTAACCAACCAGCAATTAACACGATTGGAAGCAGCAGAAATGAAATTGCTTTGCCCTTTGGCTGGCTACACTTTATTAGATCATCAGACAAACGAAAGCATACGAAATAAATTAAATATGAACAACATAATTGACGAAATTCAACAGTTCAGACCGAACTGGTACAATCATCTACGAAGTATGGAACCAAGCTAACTTTTCAACTACACGCCAACAGGAAAATGAGGTGTGGGTCGCCGGAGGAGAAGATGGACAGATTAATTGTGATGCCGGAACAAGTCATCAGGCCCAAACAGTGTACACCATGGAGGGTGATGTCGTTATTGAGGCCACACGTTGGGCGCCATTTGAGGGTGGGTGCGTCTCGGTGTTGCGTGAGATTCACTCAGGGTAGCCGAGGTACTGTTGTGGTATAGGATGATGTCGGGAATAATACCAAGCCGGCTGCTTATATAAAAGGCAGTGTAAACTCCAAAACTATAAGTTTATTGTCGTATTCACTTGGTAAACCCTAGAATATGTATTTCCGGCTGACTTATAATTCAATCGTTGGTCGCACTTCTGTATCGACTCTATGGCAACTCTGAATAAGCTCTATCCGATACTATAAATTCAATACTCTGCCCAGTACACTATGATCGAAGCTCCTAAACGTTGACGAGTGGTCTCGCCGATGACAAAGTTCTATCTATCGAGTCTTCGCCGGAAGAAAGACTATTAAGTTGGGCCGCCGACACGAAAAAAAATGTCGCGATGTCTACACGAAGAAAAGTAGTTATCCTGTTGACACGAAACGAAGTAGATATTCTGCCCTGTATGTAGGGCCGTCGACACGATGAGATGTTGTCTTGTATGATCTCCGCTCCCCGTCACCCTTATTTATAAAAACCTATCCTACGCTAAAACTAACTATCCTATTGGTTAAAAACTACGTCACTTAACCGGCCTAAAATCTATTCTCTATTGGTCCAAAGTGACCTCATAAGCTAAACCAAGATCTCTTCTTATTGGGCGCGAAATATGTCATCTCTAAATTTAAAATTTGGATTTCCCATAACATCTAATTAGTTTGTATATCTCACAAGAATACCCGTTCTTTGGAAAACCCAAGCTTGGCAGTATCTTTCCCACGGGTCTAGTCCGACTTTAGGATTTTACGCTTGAAAGGGTGTCTATGCAAAACCCTGCCCAAGATGGCCCTAAATCTGTCCGATGCTGACAGGTGACGAAAAGATGCGAAACATTTGTGTGGGAAGCTAATTCTAACGAAGTCGCCAGAACATCCCCGCGAATACATGAAATAAAGATATGGAGATATCACTTCGCTAATAAATCGTCTCTCCCTCCTAATTCCTGCTTCAACCAGGAGTCGTCATCTCAGTGCACTATGGTGCAGGCACAGTTTGCTCCCGCTCAGTTCTGTCCCTTAGACATCAACTGTGCAGCAGGGGTGGGGGAAGGAATCGGGTGATGGCAGTGGCGTCCGTTCACTTGTTCAACCCTTTTAATCAGTCTCTAATAATTATAATAAACACGGAAGAAGCATGTAGTTAATTTATTTTAAGAGTAACTGTGTAAAAAGTAAACCACTTTACAGTTTAAGACAAGAAACAATATGTATTTTACCGTTATGTATTGTATCGGTTTTGAAAGTAAATAGTTCTTTTTTTAATATTAAAGTAATTGAGATCTTACAGACCTATAGGCCTAATGCATTTTCACTATTACGAAATATTAAACAAATCGAACCCATTACTAATATTTAAATCATGTCATCCTATTCCTTTGTTCAAGTGTCGTCAATAAAATAAAATTAATTATTCTTTTTTATCTGACACTATATATCAAAAGCAAATTATTTGATATTTTGTATAACAAATGAAACATATTGTCGTTTTGTTACAAGACTGAAGTAGGCCTAAATTATTTTATTAAAATGTAAATAACAAATGATAAAAATTATTTTCGCCGATCATTAGCATTGGTTTTCCTGGATTTTTTAATTCGTTTTTCCCTCACTAACTGGTCAATGTTAGGTATCAATGCTTGTGTAGAACACAATCGAAGAAGACATTGTAAATTATGGTCAGAAAGTTGGCTTCTGTGATGGATGCGTTGGCTTGTTCGACACACTGCACACTACTACCTCCTCAGCCAGCGTCTCGGCGCTCTGAACTATTATGCAGGCCAGTTGACGATGGCTGGTGTAGCCTGTGATGATGATGATGATGATGGTTTATTATTATTATTATTATTATTATTATTATTATTATTATTATTATTATTATTATAGATACGTAACAAGCTGTTTTTTTACGGTGATGGGTTGTTAGCCCTTCGCCCAACCCCTAAGCTGGAGGACCACCCCTTATCGGCTGTCCACGACTGCTTATTCAATATAAATTCTAACTTTCAAAAATCTGAAAGTTAGAATTTATAAAACAGTTAAATTACAGGTTGTTCTGTACGGTTGTGAAACTTGGACTCTCACTCTGAGAGAGGAACATAGGTTCAGGGTGTTTGAGAATAAGGTGCTTAGGAAAATATTTGGGGCTAAGCGGGATGAAGTTACAGGAGAATGGAGAAAGTTACACAACACAGAACTGCACGCATTGTATTCTTCACCTGACATAATTAGGAACATTAAATCCAGACGTTTGAGATGGGCAGGTCATGTAGCACGTATGGGCGAATCCAGAAATGCATACAGAGTGTTAGTTGGAAGACCGGAGGGAAAAAGACCTTTAGGGAGGCCGAGACGTAGATGGGAGGATAATATTAAAATGGATTTGAGGGAGGTGGGGTATGATAGAGACTGGATTAATCTTGCGCAGGATAGGGACCAATTGGCGGGCTTAAAAGCCATTTGGGCGGCAATGAACCTTCTAAGTTCCTTAAATTATTATTTTATAAGTTATTATTAATTTATTACTTATTAGTGATATAAAGAAACATAGAATTTTATTTCTACACATATATTGGCTTATTTTAAGGTTTTTAAAAGCATATTAGCATGAAAATATTTGATAGGCTTTCAGGGCATGAACTTCCTGGTCAATTTACAACTGTTTTGGAAATGCGACACTGCCATGTCAATTGGGTATCAAGACTGGGCCAAGATATGTAGGAGTTGAGATTCTGAACAGGGACTCCTGCAAATTTCGTGGACAACAGAACACATTCTTCTCTAAATAAAAGTGATAACTTTATTTTTCGGAGTGTTCAAGATAATTCCCCATCTTTTGTTTCTTGCGATTGTTCTGTTTACATCGTTTTGTCTGCATTTATTCTGCTGGTTAACAACTATAATTTGTGGTGTGTTGTAACGTATTCCTACCTGCTGTGATATCCGAATTAGAATACGGTTTATGCTTTTCATTAGGCAATACCTGGATGTTATTTTATCAATATTTTGCAGTAATGAATTTCTATGGTATGCAGCGCTGTACTCCCACTGACAGGTCCCCCCCTCTGTATCAGAGCTTCGCTTTTTTGGCACAGTCGCTTCTGCAGTTTTCTCTCCCAGTTTTATAGATTGTGTTGAGTAAAGCGTTGTTTTGCAGCGCTGAAGATCAACGCGATGTTCAAAATGTTTTGAATCGTAGCCAAAGTGCTTGCTGTTTACTCCTCCACTCAGCAACATAGTACGTCGAGATGTTGTGCTACAAGGAAGCGGCATGAAGCAGTCCATGTGTGAATATGCTAATCGTCACGAAACGAGAAATATATTTCATCGAATTATTTAAACACGAGCTTTACATAAGGAGAAAGATTAAACAGATCTTCCAGGCTATTCGCACTTTTCCTATAATAATTACAACAATGTTGTATCACCAGTTTTATAACCATCATACCCATTCATTGAAAACTCATACTTTTACCTCCTTTCCCTCGTATTAATATTATAATTTACTAATTAATTAATGTTAACATATGTCCTTCTTAGTGTAGCTTATATCTTGCCTGCCGATCCTGAGTTGCACGCGGGCGCGGGTTCGATTCCCGCTTAGACTCATTACCTACTTGGTTTTTCCAGAGGTTTTCTCCAACCGTAAGATGAATGTCAGGTAATCTATGGCGAATCCTCGGTCTCAGCTCGCCAAAATATCATCTCGCTACATAACCAATCTCATCTTCGCTAAATAACTAGTAGTTGATGCAGCGTTTTTAAATGACCACTTAAGGAAACTCTGTCCCTACAAGCAGTAAGAGGTGGTTTCGTAAAGAATGAGAAGGAGAACTTCTTTGTTGTTCTGTCGGACAAAATGTAATATGTTTACTTTGCTCAACGGTTCAATTAGGAGGATATAGAAACATTAATTGCCACGCTGAATAATGTATTATTATTATTATTATTATTATTATTATTGACCACTAAGTATATGTTTCTATAATTCTTCTGTACGTGCATGAATATTGATATTTTTAGATCTTCTCCTAGAAGGATAAAATGATTAGGTTTTATCTCAATTTTAATCTCATTAATTTTTAGATGAGGGTAACTGTTTATTGGTTATTTATTTAATAATAAGATTATAGAAAAACTAATTCAATATTATGTGCCAACGAACTGTTAAACGCCAGGAATTGACATGTCTTAAATCATAGCCAGGAAGAAAAGACGAGATGAATAAATGTAAGGAAGTCAGCTATCTAATGGGGGTTGAAATATTTCGTGCTCTAAAGCCTTTTAATAGAACAGAATTTCTCAAAGAGTAATGATTAAAATAGCTTAAATAACTTCTCCATAATAAGTTTTTAATTTTGAAAAACTACGTATTTCTCGACCAAGTATCGAGAGAAGAATTTAGAAAATTCCTGGTTGTATTCAAGAGGAAATTTAAAAAAGAAGCAAGAAAAATCGTATATTATTCACTGGCTCTTGGTGACAGCAGTGACATTACTGATACAGCAAAGCGGCATTGATCAAGATGTTAGTACAGGAACCACCACTGGTTGTGGTTTTCTGCCAAACCTTTCCTCCGTCTCCTTATTTCATAGGCTGTCTGTTGCATGTAATCACTGCAGCTCGAGTTTTTTTTTATTTATTTAATCTGACAGAGCTAAGGCCAGTAGGCCTTCTCTTCCGCCCAGCCAGACTCTAATTCTAATTGAATACAATTGCTTACATAGTTATTACATTAATATCTAGACCATAAAACAACATGAAAGTAAATAATGAAAGTTGGATAAGTACTGTTAGTGTGACAATAATAAACACTGGTAAGAAATAGTTATAATAATAATAATAATAATAATAATAATAATAATAATAATAATAATAATATAATTTAGATATTTATCTGTGATATATAAAATATGATTCAATATTATAAATCGGCATACGAACGACAGTAATTGAGATACGTACCAACTATACAAGTACATTCAATAAAATCCTTCCCAATAGTTCTAGAATGGTTGTGAATTTTTTTAGCAAAACTAGATGCTTTATAGTTCATTTTATTCGCCCTATCCTATTCGGTTGAATAGGGCCAACTACTCGGATGATTCGGGCCAGTATATTAAATGTAATCTTTGCTATAAAAGTGGTCCTAAATGCTTATATTTGCAAAATAATACTAAATGATCATAAATTAATAATGTGGTTTATTGCTATGTAAAAATATTACCAAAGAACCAAAATACAAGATATTATATAAGTAAGAATTTACTGGGGTTTTCTTAATAAGTAAAACTTTGCACTTGAAATGCTCTGAAAAACTCAAGAAAGCTAAATACATTTTCCACAAACAAATTTTAAGCCCCAACGCATACCTCGTGATACCAGCCTAAGTTCTGGCAACTTATCCAATCACCTTTCCTAATGGATTCTGCCGAATAGTAATTCAATTGACATAATTTTATTTTCTTCATCGCTGAATCTTGAAGGCACCGGTTCTTCCCGCTCTCAGATGATTTGCTATTCAAGAGTGTCTTCTGAAGGTTTTCTTGGGCAATGAACCTCCATTATTCTTATTTTTCTTCGTCTCCTCCTTCGTTACATTGATGAATTCCGGTGTTGTTAGAACTGTAGCTTTGCTTTCGAGAAGAGACACTCCGTTTAGTAGCCTTCTTAGAAGAAGCTCCAAACGTTGGGGACTCCACTTGGTCAGCTGAAGCACTGGAAAGGTGTCGTGAAGACTGTTGATGAAGATCCTGACGTGATTGATTTTCAGAACACTGTTGAAGGAACTTTCTTCCACGACGTTTGCAAGAGGGTAAATGCCAAGAAAATCCATTTTGTGCTACGCTCACTGTAGCTGCCTTTATCCAGGCAGAGTTGAAAAGTTTTCAGAACTGAATTTGGTTATCTTCCTATCTCCCTCATGAGTTTGCATGTCGTACTCTTTGTCGTAGTAGCTCTTCAATGGCTTGAAGAAATCCCAATCGGGGATTGAAGGCGTTGCGTTGTGTGACTTGGGAAACACAGCATTGTAATGTAGTTTCTTTCACAGAACTCAAATGCTGGTAAACTCTTGTGTGAAATATGACCGTCAAGAATTAGTAGGCAAGGGCCAGACGTCCGATGCTTGTTGAAGTGCTTCAACCAGCACAAGAATGCCTCCTCATTGATCCAACCGGATTCTGTCATGACTGTTATGGATCCATTGGGCAAGATTTCCTTCGTATTCTTGGTGAAACTTCTTCCCTTTGAAAATGTTCATGGGTGGGATATAGCCTAGTTTCCAATGAACCAGGCCACTGGCTCCCTCTCTCAACAGAAGTTTATTTATGTACAACGTTTGCCCCTTTACCTGCAACTACTTTCCTGGAACACCTGTTGTTGCGAACAAGGCCTGACTCGTGAATATTGTACAAGGATTCGGGTTTGTTTGTTAGTCCTAATGACCTCATAATTTCGAATAACGTCTTGAAATATGCGCCTACATCCTTTTGATTTAGGCCTCAGTTCTAGCTGCTGAAAGCCCTTCTGGTTCCCTCAAAGTCAACTCACTGGAATGTCTTGCTTTGAATGACTGAAATCAGTCCCATCCTGCCATTTTCTTTTCTTTTGAAAATTTGCAGGACTTTATTTTATTAGCTTCTGCAAATCTGGCAGAGCTCTTACATTGTCGCAAGTCAGGCTGCAAGCCTGAAGATGCGGGATTTGAGCTGCAGTTTTTGTTCTTCTGTGAACACTGTCTGACCGCCTTTCTTCTTCATCGGTTTTCCATTAAAAGAATTAAGACGCCGCTGAAGACAGGTAGGCACATGGAACAGTTCAGCAGCATGACGCTGACTTCTCCTCACTGACAGCTTTTACAGCTTCCAACATGTTTTCTTCAGACCAACTCTGTTCTGCCTTCCGTTTTTACTTTCTCATCTGAAATATCAAACGTAAATAGGGTAGTTACGTTTTAGATCTTTCTAGACGTACAAATGTTCCATAGAAAAATTCGCACCTCCCCCAATTATTTTTGAATCCGCCACTGGCATTCAAATTTTTAACGAATACAGACTAGTGGACATTTAATTTCATCTTGATTTTATTTTTAATTTTTAAAAATTTGCATTGATTGTAATGTGTACGTAGGTATGTAATGCCTGCATATGTGTGTATGTGTGTGTCAATAAAGAGAGAGTTCTAATGTGAGTGATTGTGTGTAATTTTATAGTCGTATGTTTCAGAAATGTTTAAAAATGCGTTTATATGTGTTTCAACTTTCTCAACAATTGACTGTAATAGGAATTGCAGTGGCCCGATTCACCTTGAAAAGCATATTTCATTTATAATTTGTGTTGGCAACCCTGATGTCACCAACAATTGCCTATAACGTCTTATGAGCAAGCAACATCACTAACTTACTATTAACACAAAAACTGATCAATATGACTGTATTATAAGAGTAATCAGTAAGTTTATAACATCAGAATATTATAAAAATACTATTTTCAGCTTATACTTACATTCAAACAATCACAAAATGGATTTTTCTGACACAGAAAGCACCTGCTTCTGACTTCTTTCACTCTACAAGATGGAATAGATTCAAAACTTGGTCACGAGAGCGTACCCAAAAGATCCGTGAACTCCTGCCATCTACTATCGAAAAATAGAAAACCGGCCCCATTCATCCTGTGGCCCGGTTCGCCCTGATTTACCCTATATATAAAACCATTAAACATTGAGAAACCTGAAAGAGCTATTATTGTTAACAAGAATTGTTAGAAAAATAATTCGTTCGTCTATTCTTAAATTGGTTTGATGTCTGACAGTCCCTGACATTACTCGGTAGGGAATTCCAAAGTCGAGGAACAGCCACAGTGAAAGAAGATGAATATGAGGATGTTCGGTGGGAGGGAATGGATAATATTGAGAAGTGTTGTGATTGTGTGTTTAGGTTATGATGAGTGGATACATTTTGAAAACGAGACGCAAGATAGACAGGAGTGGAGAAATGCAATATGTGAAAGAGAAGGGAAAGACAGTGGATTTTCCTACGATCTTCTAGACGGAGCCAGGACATTTTCGAGGGATGGTGTTACGTGATGAGCCCGGCGAATATTGCAGACGAAACGGACGCACATATTATGAACACGTTGTAATCTCTGCGCCGAAGTAACGCTTAGGTCAGTAAACAGAATAGTTTTGGTCACCGCTGGACTCTAAGATCTAAACCCAAGTCCATCGGCCGAGTTTGATTCCGTAGCACACACGCTAACCTCTACACCACGCAGCAGGATGGCGAGGCAGACTACATTACATTCAAACTAACGAGGATTTGTGCTGAGTTTCCAACAGCACGCTCCGCTCTCGATTGGCGCCGTACCGTAAAGTGAACAAGTGGTTTGGTTTTCCCAATAGCTATGCGTATAAAAATTCCAATTGGCATATTTTGCCTCGGAGAGAATTAAGTGTTCAGACGAGCACTGCAAACACACGAGCCACTCTCTGTCTCTGTCCGATGCCTCCAACACGGCCCGCTGTATCATGTCGGCTCATTAGTAAAAAGTATTCAGTGCAATAAAACAGGGCCGATAAAACCAGCAGCAGTCTTCTGGGAAGTGAATAGCTTTCATATGTGTAAGCTATTTTCTGCATGGAGTGATTCATTTGTTTAACCCAAATCTCTGCAATCTGATGACCATACATCTCTGTCACAAGTAGAAGGACGGCTAAATGGCCGCACTATATTAAACAAATTGCTTTCATATTTTTAGCCTTGTTCCACGTCTAGTACTAAATATGCTGTGCAGAAGGGTCGTAATTCAGAATCCGACGCTAGTTAATTAAATATGAAATCCGTCCCGCTGTTAGGCCGACGGAATCCTGCGGGAGAACAGGGAGGGAGAGCTCCGTGATGATATGTTCATGTTACTGGAAGCAGGTGTGTGGTTTTACCAGGCCTGAACACCGGACTCCTCCTTACACTTAGGCTTTCCCATTGTCTGTCCTACGTATGCGATAATTGTTCAAATTCTGTAGGTGGAATTCTTGAATCTGGCACTGACAAGTGGACCATCCTGCTTCAGCCCTTAATAGAGCCACGTTCCATAGTCCTAAGGCCCAGAGTTCCAAGCCCTTCCTGAATAAGCATCGGAATCCTGTACTACCAGAGGACTATTTCAAATGATGATAGATGAAGTGAAAGGACAAAACAGATTTTACGGTTTTTCTTGGGGTATTGCCGTTTCGCACTATCATTCCTTTAATACTCTTTTCCATCCCATAATTTCTGTACGAACTGTGTAACTCCTTTAAACAATGGTCATAAAGCGTGGCATATGATGAAATAGATTACAAAGTACAGCGTGAGCTAAAAGTCTCATAAACCTTTATTTATTATTCTCATATTCGTGTATAATAATAATAATAATAATAATAATAATAATAATAATAATAATAATAATGCATAAGTGTAATATGATAACAGGGAAAGCATGTGATCAGATGTGACCATGACCTACTGACAACTTGTTCCAGAGTTATTTTTTTCATAGCAGGGAATTAATCGCTTCCAAGGGCGATGCAAAATGCTTTTGTGCGAGATCGTGCGTATTTGCTTGTTTTCCGCACAGAACCAATACGCGGTAAGTGTGAAATACCACATTCAGTATTCCCAACGTAACACATACCAATTTCCCTCTTCTTACCGCTTTACATTCATTTTACTGCTTTATCTTTTAACATATTATTTTTAGAGACGTTTAACGTAATAATAATTATAAATTGAAACTTACCACTGCAATTTCACCTAAATTGCAATGTTATGAAATATTTGCAAAAATTAAGTAAAGTCTACTACTCCACGAAACTTATTGCATTCCTGATACAAGTAACATTAAGGAAGCCGTGAAAAAATCAACAAGATTCCAGATGCGGATGTTATTACTGCAGTTATATAAATAATATTGTTAAAATATTAAAATGAAAGATAAATCCTTATAACCTTACCGTTTGTTTTAAGTTCGCATTTATAGACTGGGGAAAAAAAGACAGACGTATATCACGGCCTGCTGGAGTATAGTAAACACAGAAAACATTTTATAGCAACAATGTTGAAGAAAGATATTTTGGTGTTCCGTATTTGCCGTCATTAAACAGAAACCAACATGAAGATTTCATTGCAACTAATTAGAAATTCGTCTTTCAGGTAGTAATAAACGATCTTCGCACAAAATAATGACATACACGAGCGGTATGTTTGTTTTCATGTTGTCGGAAATTGAAAAAGCTCATACGTTTCGCTTTTTCAATCTTTTCCTCGACCATGAAAACGTCAACATCAACGTTATATATTGTGACCATACTATAATACGCTCATTATATGTGACGTAACTGTATCTTAATGACATACATTAAAGTATTGCTATTCATTATGTTATTGCAACTATCGATTTTCAACTAAGCATAAGCGATATTGATTAATATCGTATGCGCAACACCCCGAAAGCCTTGGGAACACCAATCCAAAATGGAAGGTGCGAGTTTTGAAAGTGAAATTGATCGAATCACTCAAATAAACATTAACCCAACTTCAAAAATTTCATTGGGAGCCATTCCCCAGATGAATTTCACTGTGCAGATTGTGAAATCTGCACAATCAACATCACGTATTTAAAATAAAATAAATTCTGTTCATGTTAATTTTAATATTCTAATACATTGAGTTCATTTCCTGTGTTTTAATGTGTGTTGCTTTGAGGTTAAAATCTCCATACCAATTCTTGAAAAAAAAAAAAAAAGTCAATAAATATGGCGTATACGCCTACCATCTGTTGTACTATTCGGGAACACGCTGAAAAGACACTCACACTCTTGATATCTGTTGTAATAGTCGCGACCAAACTGAAAATACACTCATGTTCACCATTTCATTATCACTAAAGTAAGAAGGTAAGAAGATATTTGTAAAAACTCAAAACATCAACATTTAATTATGTCGAACGAAAACAGTCGTAGGATGATGAGTCTTGCCTATAATGTAATTACAACGCTCATATGAAAATTATGAAACTCGTATCATAAACGTACTCTCGTCTTAATTACTACCATTATAGGCTCATTGCATAATATAATAATGATAATAATAATAATAATAATAATGGTTTATTTAACCTGACAAAGTTAAAACCATACGGCCTTCTCTACTCTCAACCATTGCGTCAGGATTTGGTGTGTGAGCTTCCTGCAAGTTAATGATCCTTAACTAATTGAGGAAGAGTATGCTGGAGTGCGTGTGATCGAGAGATGCGTATTACTCTAAACTGACAGGCTTTTCATAGTGCGTTGAATCATAAAATATCAGACACTAAAATACTTGACACATTTATTTAAAAACTATTAGAGCAGGGCGAAAGTAAATAAGGTGTTACTGTACATGCATTTTTCTTAAATATCAAAATATTTTGCACTTATACCCTTATCACCCTGTATCCATGCTAATTGTTATTTCAGTTACATCATTGACAATGAATTGTAAGGAAATCCGTCGAATGCTTGATTAGAATTTGCTGTACACAACGCAGATGTGCAGACAAGTAGTGCGCCGTGACCAGAATAATTTTTCGATATCCGCAAATATAGACTAATAGGGTTCTTTGCAGCTTCACAGGTCGTATAATGAACAAGTGAAAATCAAGGCGTTTTACATCCATATTTCGCCGTAACTACTTCCGGTAATGAAGGAAGTCGCCAGGTAATAACTACTCTGCGGTAGGTCTCGAGTCTTGACTTTTATCACCTGCCATTGAATATGGAATAATACGAACCCGGGTCTTTTCCGCCGCCGCCGCGCCGCCCTGTCTGTCCTCATATTGCTTTCCAGTCAGTGGAGTCGTCTGCACGACTTGACTTCGAACCCCTCTTCACTGACCTCGCTTCCTAGTTCAACACCAACACCCTACGTCTCTCTGTTGTGTGAAATCACACAATTCCTTTCATATATTCCAGAGTTTACGGTTGTACTCTGCAATACTTCTTTGCCTCTCGTTACAACAGAGTGCTTAGCCAAAACATTGATCGCTGTCAGACTTATGGATTTCAAGATATTCGTTGGACGAAGACATTCCACGCTACCTGCCACTCTTATAATATAGGCTTACACTTTCATTTACCTATTACATGCGGCATAGCATAGGTGTGAGCTTCAAGATAGTCCATAGCGAGATAATCTTGGAAAGATATATTTTTAACATTCTAATACCAAAAAAATTATATTTAATATGTGATTACTAGAGTCCTAATGTTGGTTACCTAGCAACCCTCAATAGTGTGGTTGCGTGTGTGGTATAGATCAGTGGCATTGAAAACTTATTGCCACATTACATAATATATAATGTAATTTTTACTTAATTTTCCTTGAGTTTTCCGAGACACAAATGCTTAATGAGGATATTTAAGCGAAATATTTAAAAAGGAAATGTTAATAAGTCCTCATAACTTCCCTTCAAACTGCGCACACTTTAAAATATTAACGTAGCGTAGTTGGTATAGCGCTGGCTTTCTATGCTCGACGTTGCGGGTTCGATCCCGGCCCAACCCGATGGCAATTAAATTTGTCTTTAATTTTTCGACAGGCTTGAAAAACGAGATCAAATTGAATTTATTTGATTTACTGGCATGTAAAAGAACTAACCTGTGGACAAAATTCCAGCACACCGGCGACGCTTATATAAATAATCCTTGCGCTTTCATATTGCAATGTTTTTCTGAGCGACGAACTTAAATAAAACATAATTGTTTTTTTAATATTAACGGCTAAGAAAATAATAAAATAGATATGTAAGTCTGCGAAATTAAAGCCTGAATAAAATTTTGGAAGAAACTGAGGTGATCGTCGGTCTGTAAATGGAAAAGAAAGCGATACTTTAGTGTCCAGTTGTTGTTTCAGCAGCTAAATCTGCTCACCGTGAATTAGAAAGATGAGGCTGTGGTGCAGAAACATGAACCTCACTATAAACTCTTAAATTGACTTCATAAGAAATAGCTACATGTGTGCAATCTCGGATGATCCCAGCTTTCTGATAGCTAACCACTTTTTTGCATATCCTGGCGTGCACTACCGGACTCTCTAATACGGCAGCAGTCTGAATTTGCATAGCTAATAGTTCCATCCAGTCACAGTCACAGTCATAATGTGCAGGGAGTGTAATGGAGTTTCAAACGGGAAAGAGGCAAAGGGACGCAAATAATGAAATACCTGGACCACGCATTGAATTAACTCCAGACCTGTGATAAGTGATGGAATGTGCTCAGAATTTATACACGACCCTCTTTATGAAGGAGGACGAAGATGGAATTTTGCATTTGTTTCACATTCGTGTTATTGCTCTATTATGAGATTGAAAGCTGGATTCCTACTCTGCATACGATAAGTTAAAATAGGTCGAATTATGTGTATTGTATTGTATTTATTCACATTCAGTGGTATTCGTACATCGCTTCACGCTAGAATATGGAACATGTCTAACGAATTTTAATAGTACTACAATTATAGCCACAGTCTAATTGAAATAATGTACAGAAGAGTTCTACTATATACTAGTACAACACAAGGGGTTAGTAATTTTAATTTATTGGACTGCCCAATATTTTCAGTTTGCCCTGGGACACAGAATAGCTCACAATAAGATTTAAAATGAAAAATTATATAAACAGGTTTCAGACAAAAGTGATTAAGACATAAGAAAAGAAAAATTGAACCAAATATAATTTAAATTGAATGTACACCATAAAGATGCTGACGAAATATCGCTACAGAAAATTTTATTATGTTGGCGATGATGGCATCTTGAAGATCTCTCGTCAGCTTGTATTTTTCCCTCCACTTTACAAAGGCTTTCGGAATGGTGCCTCTCGCTCCGAAGAAGAGACCGGTAACTGTTATTTTTTCTATGTCGTATTTCGCCGATAGGTACTGAATCGGGCTCGTAGGTTTTCTTTTTCTCTTCGTTCACTTCAGAGGTTGAGTGGCTGAGATTGTAGGATCAGTTATTTTGGCTGTCTGTTTATTTCTATTTGTACCTATGATATCGATCCTACGATTGCTCCCACTATCAGCAATACATTGAACTTCCTCGTGAACGTCTAGATTTTTGGATCGAAGTGCATCTGCGATCATAGAACGTATGGTGTTGTGACGTTTTATTCTGAGTACTTCTCCCTGTGGGCAACTCCCAAGCACATGTGGTAAAGTTTCATACTCACTGCAGTGCCTACAGTGGGTTGTGCCTGTAGAGCGACCAGGGAGAGAACCTACTCGTGCCACCATAGTCATTTTTAGCATATCTCTCCATTGAGAACTTGATAATACAAGTCAGAAATAATAATGAAGAGTTGTTGAATGTCATACATTCACCTACAGAATAGAAGGCGTGAGAAATTAGGTACTTCTTTAATTTGGCCCTAAATAGTCTTATGTTTTGAGTTTCATTTTTTATATCCATAGGGAGGCTATTACAATTTTTTACTGCCATATAACGCAGTCCTTTTTGATAGCACGATAGACTTGCCGATGGAGTATGAAAGTCATTATTTAGACGAGTATTTATGCTATGAACTGTTGAATTAGTTACAAAGTTTTGACGATTACATACGAGGAAGTTTATTAATGAAAAAAAATATCCTGACAAGCTACGGACATTATTTGTAGTTTTTTGAAAATAGTCCCACAAGATTCGCTAGATTTGGCACCTACTATTATTCTAATTACTTTTTTTGTAATAGAAATATATTGTTACTATCTGTGGAATTTCCCCAGAATATTATTCCAAAACTCATTACCGAGTGGAAGTATGCAAAGTATATTGCTTTTAAGGTATTGATATTTACTACCTCTTGCATAGATCTAATAACAAAACAAGCTGAATTTATTTTGGAGGTAATTTCTTTAATATAATTTTTCCATTTTAACATATTATAGATTTGTAACCAAAGAAATTTGGTTGTTGTTTGTGTTAGGGACCTGTTCTAGCTACAGATCAGAGATTGTAGTTACAAGTCCGTGAAGGATTTGGATTCTAGGAATTTAAAATATTATTACGACCTGATAATATATCATTATTCTGATTCGGATTTTGACATTTTGTCATTCCTTTGTTTGCGACACTGCAATTCAATTATTACATTTGTTTGATGCAGTGAAATTAAGTACTAAACTCTATTTTCAACTCTGAAATATTATCATTAGTTTTGTCTTGGTCAGAGAAATTCTAACATACATTTTATATTCGTATTACCATTTTAATAATACTTTTGTTTTAATACCATCGCATTAGTTTTATTTGAGTTAATGAAAATTGTTATTATTATTATTATTATTATTATTATTATTATTATTATTATTATTATTATATCTGAAACTTTATAACTTTTTTCGTTTCAGGCTCTAAAATTGTAGGCCTATTCATATTTTTATATTTACCTCCGATTGTTCTTTGCTTTGCTGAGATTGTATTACTAATGTTGATTAAGGATCTGATAGCTTATCATTACGTTTGTTGTGGTTCTAAAATACGTTAATTATTCTTTTGTTTTGAGAACTGATATTAATAACATTACTTTCCTGTCAAACATTGACGTTATATCGTTACACAATTTAATTATGATTGCTTTTGTACGCAGTGCTGAGATATTGTTTAAGGGACTGTTATCTTATCATTATATTTGTTGTGTCTCAGTATTAATCAGTTTATGTTGAGGACTGACATTTTAATATTACTTTTGTGTATCTGTCAGCTTCAACTGATGAGAACGATATTGGGAAGGAAGAAACAACATAGGATATTAATCCAAGCACCCTTTCTGTACTCGTTATTTATTATTTACATATTTGATTGAAGTTTTATTGCTAATGATATCGTATGAGATAAATAAATCAATCAACCAAGCTAATCTAATCTAATCTAATCCAATCAATAAATAGATCAGTAAATATCACTTTTGTATCAGACATATACAGTATAATATTATTAAAGATTTAAAGTGTTGAATTTGTATCATTTCTGATATTGATTAAGGAGCTGTTCTATATCCGTTGTGACTTTATTGAATTATTTTGTGTCTGATTTTTATATTATATAATTACACTTTTTGAATATTGAACTAATGTCATAGATTGTGTGTTTAGTACTGAAATGATTATGGAGCTGATAGTTTATTTTATATTCGTTGTGACTTTATATTAATCATTTTTTCTAATGACTGATATTTTAACATTATTTTGTGTCCTAATTTAGGATTTTGATAATATATAATTACATAGTTCATTTTATGAAAATTGAACTAATGTCATTTAGGAGCTGAGATTGTGTGTTTAGTACTGAAATAGTATCATTGATGTTCGATGTTGATTTCATTTAGGAGCTGATGATGTTTTTATAATTATGATGTTGATTTAGGAGCTGATAGTTTATAATTATGATGTTGATTTAGGAGCTGATAGTTTATAATTATGATGTTGATTTAGGAGCTGATAGTTTATAATTATGATGTTGATTTAGGAGCTGATAGTTTATAATTATGATGTTGATTTAGGAGCTGATAGTTTATAATTATGATGTTGATTTAGGAGCTGATAGTTTATAATTATGATGTTCATTTAGGAGCTGATAGTTTATAATTATGATGTTGATTTAGGAGCTGATAGTTTATTATTATGATGTTGATTTAGGAGCTGATAGTTTATAATTATGATGTTGATTTAGGAGCTGATAGTTTATTATTACATTTGTTGTGGCTCTGTATTTATCCTTCTGTTCTGATGATTGGCATTTTAACATTATTTTGTGTCGGATATTGGCACTATTATAATTTTATTACACCTTTTGAATACCGAACTTCTATTGTTTTTGTTTTTAGTACAGAAATTCTACCATAATTTTTACTTTGGGCCATGAAAAACTATCATTATTTTTGTTTAGTGTACCGTAGTTCAGTGGGATTTCCTTGGATGGTGACTTCATCGTTCGGCTTGCAGTGAAATATTTTAATAAAGCGTCTCCTTTACGTCTGTAGCAAATGCACAGTGACTGTCCTACTCGGTACTTCCCCTGCAAACGATGCATGGTGGCCTCGTCTGTGCTGTGCAGGAATGGGGCCGTAGACAAGGGACGGGCAGAGCATTTCTTTGCGGACTAAACCTCGGGCAATAAATCGCGTCCTAAGAGTCTCGCTTCACCCCGGATCGTCCCCGCGATATATTTATTCCCTTCGCAGCTTGCATTGTATTGCGGCGAAGTATTTATGTGGTCCAGGCGATGTCAGTCTGCCTGTACCTCTAACTCCATTTAAGTGTTCCCAGAGGAAGCTGACTTATTGCCGGTACCCACAACCAATTTTGAATCAATAACAATGTGTGGGCCCAGGAGCCTAGCCGGGCTTGAATTTATAATGCCGCCTCGGCTGTAGATCAGCCGTCTTCATGAGTGGACTACTTCCTTCGAGTCCCGAAGGCTTTTGGTTTTATGTGGCCGGGACAACTACCCAAATAAGAGTATGAACGTCATGTGTCTAGGTTCCTGCATCTTTAGTAGGAATTATTATAGACCAGCATTTACGTTGGGATAAACAAATTGAATTCATGTGTACAAGTATAAGAAAGACAATTTATAAATTCATAATACTTCGAAATTTTATTACTAAGGAGGCATTGAGAATAATATTTTCAGCTTTTGTACAATCATTAATACATTATGGTATAATAAATTGTGGTGGAGTATTATCATCTGTACTTAATCCATTAATTTTATTACATAGAAGATTAATAAAAATTTGTCTGACCAAAATATGGATTACCCAACAAATTTAATTTATACAGATTTTAATGTATTAACTATTGAAGAAATTTATAAATATACTTTACTAACTTACTACAAGAGAAATTAAATAAAACATAAATCTAATCGACATGAATATCGTACTCGAAGACAAAAGTCTACTTTCCCATTAATTGAGCCTAAATGTCATACAAGTGCAGCTCTTAAACATGGTGCTAGTTTCGACCCAAGACTTTATAATAAAATTACAAACCATTTTCCAAATTTTAAATATTTTAAAATTGAAGCTTTTAAAAAAGAAATGTAAAATTATCCATGATATATAATATTAACAAATGTATTTTTTTACCTTTATTTCTGTCGACTATATTCATGTTTTATTGAATATCACTGGCTTCTGTCGGATTGTCATTTTATATTAAATGTGTATTTTCTCTCTTTTTCTCTTTCTTCTTTATTCTTGCTCTTGTGTTGTATTTATTGGTTTGAATTAAGTTACTTACTGTATTTGGTAAACTGTCCTTGTAAATTTTATGTTATATTATTGACTAAGACCACACCGTACACGAGCCTGGCTCTTACGGTAGTGGCTAGGAACATTTTTGTTTTATAAATGTAATTTGTACTCACTAGCTAGCTAGTTAAATAAATTAATTAAAAAAAATGTATCCTTACGTATTTTTGTGCGTTTTTTTGGTCAGATATTAGACGAAACATATGTGTAGCTCCTACGGTATCTTAATAGAACATCAAAGATCGAAATGTGACAAACAAAATTTGCCACCGATAATTGTAAATAATACTACTATTCCATACAGCTCTACTTTGAAGAACCTTGGTATTTATGTGGATTGTCACCTGGAATGGAATGAACAAGTGAATCACACTTCTAAAAAAATATTTTCTATTATTCACTCATTAAAGCGTCTGAAGCACTTTCTTCCCGATAATTATTCAAATCTGCTTCACAGGAAGCTTTACCTGAAAGACTAGATTTGAACTTCTTTCTTGTAAAATGATACTTTTTTTTTTTTTTTTTTTTTTTCAATATAATTTTGAAAATACCAGAGACCGTTTTCCAAAGTTATCTATTTTTGTTTTCTGTTTGTTTACCTTTGTTTCTTTTTTACTTATACTAATACAATCACAACACCCATGCCCGAGGCGGGACTCGAACCCACAACCCTTCGGACCAAGCGATAGGGATATGCCGTGCCCCTACCGCTTGAGCCATCCGGGCCGGCTTTTTTTTTTTTTTTGAATGAAATGAAGGTGATAATGCCGGTGAAATGAGTCCGGGGTCCAGCACCGAAAGTTATCCAGCATTTGCTCGTATTGGGTTGAGGAAAACCCCCATGAAAATACCTTCTAATACCGGGATTCGAACCCGGGCCACCTGGTTTCGCGGCCAGACTCGCTGACCGTTACTCCACAGGTGTGGACATACTGATCTTCTAAATTGATTCTAATAATAAAAGTTGCCAAAAGTCGTTTAATTTTCAATACATAGAGCTTGAAAATAGTAAAAATGTAACAGCCGTGACAATGGAATGGGTGCTCCATTATTTTAAGTTGTCCAACCTGGAGAATCGTCTCCTCTGTTCAGTATGACTCGCACGTTAATTATCTCGATGTTATTAAATGCACAAATATGTTGCCCAAGCGTTTTTTTTTCAACTGTTGCCAGTGGCGATGTGCACCATGGCTGTGTGCTGTGGTTGGTATTGACAACAGATTTGGCGTCGTGTTGCATTCCAGCTCGCTGGCTGACGACATAATTGTAACTGTCAAACTAAATATTCTGCCAATTATGAAGCCAGTCGGACGCACGAACATGGTTCAGTGACACAAGTTAAAACTACAAGACTTGCGAAGTTGCAAGCGTCCACGAAATTGATGCGTTAATATATGCTGATTCTGACAATTTCTTGTCATTAATTATAGAATGAACCCATGGGCCATGACTGAAAGGCCGTTTGTGGGACAGGATATTTATTCCCGGAGTGAAATTTATCTTTTAAAGCTACATTGCGCGTCCTGATAGCGATGTGTGCGACCTGCATTGAACAGGGTACCGCACACACAGTCTGGGGCCTGTTTCACAATGTTTACAATCTTTGTAAATTGTAAACTTTCCTTATAAATAGTAAATTTCTGTTTCACAATCTTTGTTTGTAATGTTGAACTTTACAAAGGAAATCAAATCTTTACAAATTAAATTTTGCTCACTTTACAAGTATTCTGTTTCACAATGAAGAGTAATTTTACAAACGTGTAAATTTTACTTGTAAAATTAGCACATTTTCTACAATACCTCTGAGATGTGTAAAGTTTGATATTGCAACAAATTATTAATAAATACAATAAAGAAATACTTATTAAATTAATTTTTGAGTAACTGGATAATATTAAGAATTAAACTAAAGCAGTTTTTATGTTATTAAGGACATCTAATGACTCACACGAAGATATTGAATTTAGGCCTAATCAAACGAAGACGTATACGTAAAATTCTCCGGGCAAAAGTATTTATATACGAAATACTCGCACTTAATAAAGAAGTTCCCTGCACCAAAAATAAATAATTCAATAGCGAGACTACTTACGCGGTATTCTGAAGTCGTTTCGAGTCCCGTTTCGCTGGAATCTCTCCTACAAGATATGGGACATCATATCCAACGTCCAAAGAGAAAAGTGATGCCCTAGTCCCTAACCTCAAAACGAGAACTGTATTGTTTTGCATTGGATGCATACTAGCTGTCAGTTCCGTGGGTTAGCAGATAATCACGGAATTTCTAAGATATCAGTGTGCAAAAGTACCCACAGGGTAATTGATGTTGTTAAAAGAGTTAAATTCGGGGCAGGTTTTTGATCACCAAAATGTTATTTACTATAGCACAGAATTTTTGTGCTGCTGATGGGATCACTAAGGTTTGTGAGGTTATGGATGCAACATTAATAAATACTGATGGATCAACACAAAAAATTAACCTGATTTTGTGGTTAGACATCGAATTATTTTATCAAGTGCATATTTGTACGTGGACCAAATCTGTTATTTATTTATTTGACTGAATTTTGTGCTAACTTTGGTTATTCAAGTAAGAAACGTATTGGTATACTCGACCAATCACATCACATGAAACTCCATTGTCGCCAATATATAAAAATCTAAATACTTTTAATTTTTCTTAACAATACTTTATATTTTCTGTTGGTGAAATATGAATCAGCAAGCTTAGAATAATCTATTTTAGTACAAAATATAAACATATGTATCGATAGTAGTAAAAATACAGCGACTTTATCTCTGCTCCTTAGCGATTTTTGTAAACTGTCGTTGGCGATATTGTGTAACCAATAATGCGTATTTGTAAATTTCTTTAGCTGATTTTGTAAAGTTCGTCAGACTTTACAAACTAATGAAATAGCATTGTGAAACACAATTTACAAGCATTTGTAGCCTTTTACTTGTTATTTGTAAATTGTTAATTTGTAATTTGTAAGGATTGTGAAACGGGCCGTCTGTTGACTTGTTTAAGGAAGTTTTATGTACCCGCTTAGAATCAAAATCGCTGGACAAATGTACATTTTAATATTTTTCCCCTATCCGATTATACCATATCGCAGTGGTCGTCAGCACTCGCTGAAATGTGCAAAGGGTAAGCGGTGCCGTCCCGTGTGCCCCGTCGTACAGCAGGAAGAGGTAGAGAACATACCCGCTAGCAGCTACGAGTGCACTGTGTTCTCCGCGGGTAAGAGACGCTAGCCCCAGGGTGCTCTGTGCTGATGACCGCTGCCGTATGGGATAAGAAATTGAACCAAACCTACATAAACTAATCGCAGAATATTTGTAGGAGTATAAGAACGGAGAATATCAAGCTTAGAAATTGTTTCACGGAGTCTTCTAGTGTAGTAAATAGTTGCTTCTTGGATTATATGTGATTACCGTCACGTGACACCTCACTGCGTGATCATTGGTTCAGATCTGAGTCACTGCAGTTACATCCATGTCGTCATTAATAAACAAATATTTGAGTAACAAGTTAATCATTTATTTAATATCCCTTAATGCAATAATTTATGAATATATCGCTGATTTCATTCATTTAACGATTATATTATTATTCCTTTAACTAAATTTCAAACATTAAATAAGTCATGTATTTGATCATCCATAAAAATAATAATTGATTAATTTCTTAAATAATTCAATAATGATTCGGCTATCCATTCGTTCATACAAGTAATCAACGAAACAATCAATCAATCAATCAATCAATTAGTAACCATTGATTGATAAATTCATCCATTCTTTCATTCGTTCGTTCATTCATTCAATTAATTTTATGTTCAACCATCCTTCACTGAATACTCTTTTAATTTTAATGATTGATTAATAGTAATTCCTGCAACAAGCGTATAAACTGCCAATTTTCACGACTGTTCCTAATGAAGACTTTATATCTGCTACATACAAAGTTTTATACGATTCTAGCATTAGAATATGTAATAAAACTGTCATAAATGTATAAAATGTAATATTATGATTTAGTAGAGACATGGGTAGTAGATATGACATAATATATTGCATAGTTGCTAAGTAACCGTTTCTAAGACAATGTTATTTTGTTGTTGTTTTGAAACATTTTTTTACAGGTACGTTGTATAAAATTGTGTCGCGAATACGATGATGACGTCATGGAATACTAGTTGCTAGGTTACCTTTTCTGGTACCAGTGCCAGAATTAGGCCAATTGTGCATGATTTATAGCGTTATAACAAGTGTGTTTTAATGCTAGGATTGCATAAAGATTTTCTTCCGTTCCATATTCTTTTTATGGAGTATTACTAGTATTACAATTTTAGTGTTTTCACCTCTGACCTTGTTGGATTTCAATTATTAATCATTGGACAGAATTCAAGTTCTGAGGAGTGCCTCAGCACACGTCATAATATTTACAACGGAGAATGAATCGTACTCTGTGCGGGACTCGAATCCAGTACCATGGCTTAAGAAAGAGCGCAATATAAAGTCATATCCTGTGAGTGGGATTACAAGAAATCAATAGTAAGTGTTTTGTTTTAAGTTGGTGCATATGAGCGTCTCCAGTTGAATACGCACATGTGTAACCAGACATATTCAATTCCCACGCATAGTATTATTTCTAGCACGAGCTAATTTCGTATCTAAAAAAAAGCAAACAAGTGTTTGCTCCTCAACTGCTGCTTGTCACGCAAAAAGTGATGGATGACCTGATTCCAATATCCAGCGTGTGAAACGTGGAAATAGCCCGGGAAGTAGAAACTTTCACTGCTGCGTTTATGCCTTAAAACGACATTTTTTGCCTCTAAAATCTGACAACATAAAAATCTTAGTTGCATGCACCATCCATATTTGCAGATATTTCCAGAATTACAATATAATACTTTATGCCATTTGCATCAGCATACAGTACTTGAGTGAGAGAACATTTTTGCTCTAGTATTCTTTAAAAAATACAGGGACATCATTTTATTTTTACTAACATTTTTATATTAACCTGGCTATACCTTTAGAGAACCGAAACACCGTTTATTATTATTGTATCTCCAATGGGGGTAGCCCTATTTTACATATGTATGCTAGGGCTATAGTTTACACAAAAAGTAGGCCTAAGCATAAAATAAATTGAAAAGAAAAATAAATTAGCTTACACAATGGAAATAAAACATAAACAATCCGTAATTTAAACATTGCGATTGCAAATCAAACATCAGCCATCAATTGTAACATACAGAAAACAGTTATAACTAGACATCGGATTTTTAGGCACTAAAAATTGCAGTTTTAGGCGCCTAAAATAAGCTCAAAATTTGTAAAATTAGGCTCTATTTTAATGAAAATAGACATTTTAGGCACATCAAGGTATCATACTTATTTCTTTCAAATCACTGTTTTCACCTCTGACCTTGTTGAAAGTTTTAGTTATACACTAAAATACGCACAAAAAAGTATGTTTAAACATTAAAAAGAATAGTATATTATATTTATAAACAGAGCTGCACAAATTTAATATATTGAAACTAATGAAATAATGATTATTGATATCAAGATTACTCATTTTAAGTTATTGAAATTCAGTTCCATGCTCAGACTTTATTATAATTATCTGCACAGTACACCACCAGAATTTTTTCTAAATTCTCCACAGTTAACCTTTGCCTTTTGTCACTGAGAATCATTTTGAAAGCAGAAGAACTTCTTTCAACCGAAACTGATGTTTCTGAGTCGCAAATTTTAAATTAGGTACAATAGAAACATCAATACTTACTGGAACATTTACACTTCCTCCCGATATCACTCTTGATACTTTTTCCAACAATGAAAATCCTACATTCTTATTTAATACGTTGTCCCACTTATTTTTAACTTTTTCCCAGTTTCGCCCAAAGCAGAATGTATGTTCACTTGAGCTTCCTTTACTATTACTATTTGGCTACAAAGAGATTGTTTTTCACGTTCTAATTGTTCAGTGCTTGCAGGTATGAAAGAAAAGTTTGATGTTATGTAGGCAATATCGTTTTTCACTCGTGAGTCATTCAGACAATCTTTCACTGCTTTCACACACGCTGCACTATCAGTTTCAGGTAATTTATCAATAACTTGACCACTTCTTTAAAATACTTAGAATAATACACCACTGACTGAATCCAGGTTCCCCATCGTTTAACAACCGGCTGAGGTGGGAGTGGGATATCTGGGCATTTATGCCTCCAAACATGTTAAATTCGATGAAATCTATTGCGAGTGTCGAGATTCAAAACATTTTGTTTCCTTTATCAATGGTTTCATGGCCGGTGTGAAGCAAACTTTCCACTTTTTAAATGCCTTAAATTTCGCAGTGAATGCATGTATAAATTATAAAAGTAAGAGTAAAATGCGAAACTTTACAGTGAGTTAGGCATTTTTAGGCGAATATTAAAAATTAGGCTCTAATAACCGTTTTAGGGCATTTTAGGGCACTATAAAACTCTTTGAATACCTTTCAATTTCCATGAAACACAAATATTAATAATTATTTTTACTTTTATCCTAAAGAAACAAAATAGGCATTTGCCCTAGAACCCGATGTCTGGTTATAACTCATAAATAAAACATTTCTTATAGCGGTACTCTATAACACAATTAAGCAACTTTCTCTAACATACATCATAAATTAATACACAATAGTCACACAAACACAATCAAGCATCCCAAAACTATGACTCACATATACAACACATCAAGCATCCTCTACATATACTTTTAAAAGTTACAAATTTGGCTGCAAAAGAATAAATAGGACACTGTTACTAAATACTGTTATTTTCTACAAGGTCTTAAATACACCTGTAATAAATATGTGAAATTCCTTTATGCGACATTGCTTCAGAAGAACTTTTGTAATTGGTGGTGAGAAAGTTGTATCGCACATGCTAAGGTGGGTTCCTAGCCGGTATCTCTTGCGTTCTTGTAGCGGACACTCGAATAACAGGTGGTCGACTGTTTGTGTGGGGTGTTCACAGGGACATGAAGAGCCGTTTGGGTTGTCAATTTTGAAACGTTCAAAATATGAATTAAATATTCCGTGCCCAGTCATGAATTGTCTGGATATGTAAGATGGTTCATAATTCTTTACGGTTAGTCTATCTACGGAAACACCGTTTGCTACCCCCTTCCACGACTGTAGTTCGATGATACTGGCGTAAAACACAAACAAATCACTCTACCAGGTATAGGAGGAAAGAAAAGTAGTTCATCCATTTACGTAAACTAGGAAATATCGCGATATTGAGTTCGATAATTTTCATTATGTTTTTGTTTTAACCAAAATGCAGTATCTACTGTATTAAGAATAAGTGCTTTTACTCACGAACTGAGTTATCCATTCGAAAGTATTCATTATGCAGTGTAAAGTATAATGTCTACAGCACATTGACTCGCATTAGCGTACAATATAGAGAATGAAGTTAAATTGAAAAATAATCATAATATGGATATTTAAACAGATTTTTGAAAATGGTGGCCGTTCATTTCGATACAGGCTTCAGTTCTTTTGTGCATATTATCGCACTATACACTATTGCATCTAATTCCAATTGCCAGTTTTGTCATTCGTACTAGCAACTCATGTTGAAATAATTCTGTACCTACTCTATAAAAAGAATACCTTACGTACTGTAAATTCAATCTTCACTTCTGCCCGATCCGCACAGATAAAATTACTCAGACATGCTATCTACTGTCCGTCCAAATGGTTATGCCGCAGGATCGTAGAAAGGGGGAATCACGTGACAGTCAATTACTTAACGAGGGCCTTTTATTTAAGTTACTTTAAACAATTGTATAATATTACGTAAACGTCTAATTCCTAAGAGAAATTAATGTTATCAGAAAAGAGCTAAGACAGCCCAGCTTTTACAGAGGGGCAAGCAGAAGCAGGTGGGGATATCGGGATGCGACGTAGGCAAACGGACAGTAACTCTATACTGTTTACTATATGCGGCCTTGGTTCTGTGTGGAGGACAGTTGGAACTTCATTAGTAGAAGGGGTGGGAGTGAAGTACATTCAAAAACTCAGGTACAATAAAAATTGATTAAAAATAAAATGATGTCCCTGTAGAAGTAAACTTAATTTTGACATAGTCTAGGCACTTGTATCTATAAATGAGTCAGACTTGGCAAAGCAACATCTACCATCTCACTCATAACCTTTTGGTCACACTAAAATGCACTGGTTTCATTATTCACAGAAAATAATGAACGTAAGCTAAAACTTGAATTTAATATCGATGTCAATTAATTAAGGATGTTTAATTCACTACATTATGGAAATGTTTAATGGACTATTACACTTTTACTACCAATAAAACGGTACGAAAGGACGTCTTTCAACCAATCATGGCTGCTTATCGCACAATTTTATCGCGTCCCTAGCATTTGTTTATTTTTATCACTACCCTAGCATTTGTTTCTTTGTTTGCCAACATTTCAAACTGCACTGGTCTGGACGTCAAAAAAAAAAAAAAAAAAAAAACAGAAAATTACAAACCACTCCAGTCGATGCACAGCACTTTCAAATACGACTCGCATTGGCATTCAAGAACAAGAATTAATAAAGATCACTGGTCATAGCTATGCATCTTCCCTGAAACCCTATTTACAAATAAATGAAGAGCACCATTCGGAAATCCTGAATAAGTTGAGGGATACACCATGTACATCAACGAGTTCACTTCTTTTACGCACTCTATGCTCTATGTACATTGACACACACGTCCAATATAACGTCAACTGAACCAACCACTAAAACATTCAAATTTGAAAATTGTACTATCAATAACTGTTTCTTTTAAAATTATTCATGTTTATTTTTTATTTCATCATCGTTAATTAAAACGTTTCTTGTCTATTTCATCATCCCTATTTAAAACTTTTCTAACACTTGTTTATATTATTTAGGTTATGTTTGTTATAGCTTCTGCTATATGATATTATGGATAGTCACGTATCAGAGATTGTTTAATACTAAGATTTATTGAAAATCATCTGTCAAGTGACGTTGATTACTGGAATCCGGATGATTGAAGTGGAATGCAAATGTTTTAATAAAATTGAAACTGAATCAACAAAGCCTTCTTGACTAGTAACCGTCCACAGAGTTCAATGAAGATAGCATAGTTTACACAACTGATAACAAGAAAACATAATCATATTACACTACTGCCATCTAGCGTAATGTTGAGATGGTACAATAATACATTTGAAGACAGTTGTATTTTCGTAAGTCAATTAATATTTTATTGTATTGGAGTACTTTGTTACTTCTAATCTTTATATACTTTCTTGTAATCGTGTAATAGTCAATTAAATCCCACTCGAGTTTTGATTTTCTCTAGATAAATCAAGACCTCTAGTGAGATTACTGTTGGTAAAACATGATTATCAGCATAAATTATGCAAAAACTTTGGGGGTTCGCCAAAATGAAATATGAGTTTCAAGGATTCTGTAGCAGTCAAAAGTTTTCGAAATACTAGCCTTATTCAAAACAGTTTCGGTTTCCGTGTACTTTTTAGCTATGTGGAATTGCAATGGTGTCCAGTGGACCAGGGGAAGGGTTGAGCGTTCAATAATGTATTACCAATTACCAGTAAACTGTGGATTCCTTGAATCCGATCTGTTTGCAGGTGTTCTATTGCACCTGGGGTGAAATATGCAGCACGTCGATAAACAGGACTGTGAAGCTCTGTATTGTCTGTATGGACTCGCCCCCCCCCACAGCTTAGACGCGTCGATATAGATTACGCCTGCAGCAAGGTGGAGTTGAGGGGTTCTCGTCTTAGTGGGCTAACTCAGCTTAGAGGACTGATTTATGCAAGGGCGGTATTCAGAAATATTCACTTGCACTGTAACCAAGGAAACCGTATGAAATTTTGGACTCTCTTATCGTGTAAACTGTTCTGATAGAATTTTTTAATATCGAAATATGTATGGTAAGACTTTCCTGTGTTAAATTTCAACGTACCTCGTTTACATGTTTCGACCTATTTATGGGTCATCTTCAGAACTGGTCGTTGTTGGTCTTGGCGCCACTTGTTCTGTTTCCTGTGAGGGTGTGTTCCTGTGGTATAGTGTAGAGTCAAAGAGTGTGTATGTTTTGTTTTGAAGTTTGAAGTTGAGTTGTGTGTTGAGAATTTCGTTGGGGTGTGTTTTTGTGTGTCTGTACACCCCAACGAAATTCTCAACACACAACTCAACTTCAAAACACACACACTCTTTGACTCTACACTATACCACAGGAACACACCCTCACAGGAAACAGATCAAGTGGCGCCAAGACCAACAACGACCAGTTCTGAAGATGACCCATAAATAGGTCGAAACATTTAAACGAGGTACGTTGAAATGTAGCACAGGAAAGTCTTACCATACATATTCCGAAGTGATACAGTGTTAAAAGTTGTGTAATCGAGATGTATTTTTAATATCGTCAAAAAGTGTTACATTTTCTTTACACATTGAGTAGCATTCTTATTTACGAATAACCATTGTTATTTTTTAGTATAAGAAATAGTAGGCCTATTCTTCCTGAAGTGCATTTTTATACAAATGACAATTCTCTCCTTTTTATAGCGCAAAAAAATGTAAACTCTTGTGCGTTTTTGGAAAACTCATGTACCGGTATCCCTTTTTATTTTCTAGATAAATAATGAAATGCATTGCCTTGCACGAAATACCCGTGGGAATAATTATAGGTCTGGCCGATTACCAGAAATGAGGAAGAAATGTAGGATGTGTATGCAATTGCGGATATGTAGATACACAGGAACCATTGAAGTCATTTATCGAGAAATATCACTGTAGTAGACCTTGGTGCAGCGAGACAGTCTGCCATCTTGTGACGAGAATGGAAACTACTGTAAAGTAATTTATTTTAAGAATGGAAATTCTTCTGCACGTGTACAGTGGCGTTCAAAGGTACAGTCCACTTCACCGTTTTTGGCGTGTGAAATAAGTAATGGGAACGTTAAGTGCTAGTGTTTTACATTTGCCGCAGTTAGTCTTACAACTCTGTATTGCAAATGGCTAATGTGACGTTTATAGGAAGTGGTACCATTCTCAGCTGCACTAGCAATATGCTCACAAACTGGGCACTATATATCTAGGACACACGCCAAAAACGCTGGCGCTAGCTATACGATCCCTACTAATCGATAGTGATCAATAACTTCTTCGTGTAAATGTGACTTCTTTACTTATTACTACTGTGAATAGATGGTGAAGATAAGAGTCAGTGTCGCCAATCTTACATAAATATACCCTCATAGAATTCAAAATTTCATCCTTTCTCTAATGATTGTAAAACACACGACCTTTAGCGGGAATCCGCTGATATTGTCAGTAAGTTATGATGATGATAATTTATACTTAATCTACATCATTATTTCCCCCAACACATTGGGTATTACCCGTCGCAATATCATATGACCTATTGAGAGCTAAAAAGATTATTACAAAGTTTCTCCATTTATTATTACCTTTCGTCCTGAATTATCCCTTTGTTAAGAAGTAGTGCAAGAAGCATCTCCTGGTGTAAGGGAGAGATTTTTGGTCCAGGGTTAATTTATATTTAAAATGCAAATACCTCTGCACCGCAACAACTTCCATTCAAGGAGCACCTCTTAATGTAAGGGAGAGATGTTTTAATTCAGGGATAATTTCTTTTTAAATGCAAATTCTTCTGCAACTTAAAGGCATCCGCACAATGTTCTCTGCAAATTCTTCTGTGTAAAGAGCATCCGATACAATGTTTTTCAATTTTATTTTTAAATGCAAATTCTTCTGCAACTGCACATCTTTGTAATTTCAATGTTCTGGTTCAGGGATAATTTATTTTTAAATGTTACACCTCTGGTGCAAGGAGAATTTACTAGTGTAAGATAAAAATGTTCTGGTTCAGAGGCAATTTCCCTTTAAAATGATTTTTTTTTCTGCACTGAAATGCAATCGATATGATTGTTGCTAGAGAATCGCCATCCTATCGGAAACAAACGTAACCATCCTTTGTGATTTGCAGCAATCGAAATTTAATGTTTTTAAATTTGAATTCTGCAAGTATTGAATATCATGTTATTTACTGTTACCTTTTATAAGGCATTGTTATAAAACCTTAAGGCGTTTTTTTTTATTTAATAATGCCACATTTACAATCTGTATACAAGAGACAATAAGTAAATATTATAAAAGAATATGACATAAGTGGAGATGTTATCCCATGACAACACTCCAAAAAAAATAACAATGTTTCAAATAGCTGTAGTAAAAGAATGGAAGGTCAAGAGCATTGGTCCTTTTAAGTCTTCTTTATTGTTTGACTATTAACCATGATGATTCGGATGTTGATTTAATCCGGTATTTTTTTACACTTTCTTCTTTTCGTTGAAATGCCGGACATTTATCCATACTATGGTGCGTGACAATGGAACGTAAACGTTCTGGACTGATACATTTTCAATGTTTGAGTTAAGTTCCCCACAGTTGGATGCCTATGTCCAGATTGGTTTTAGTACGACTTTATAAACCCAGTTTTGATTTAGGTCCCAATAACCAATAGATTTTTTATGTTTTAAAATTTAATACTTTACGTTTAGTTTCAATGTTTACGCCATGTTAATCCGATCTAAATGCATACTTAAATATTTAACATCGTCTGCTTCAGGAAGTTCTTTGTTGTACAGTGTTACAGGAGACAGTTTTCAATTCTGATTCCGAAAGTAACATGAACTGATTTGTTTTCCAATATTCTCCATTTAGCTAGCCAGTCTTCTGTTTCTTTCAATTCATTCTGCAGGTTTTCATGCTGTTGATGGATGCCTCATGTGAAGCAAAAATAGCAGTGTCATCAGGGTAGCCACCAATACTTTATTAGACGGAAAATTGTGTGTATAGCGACTGAACCTTGTTATTTTATCATAGAATGAGGAGAAATGTTCAAAATTTACTGATTATGCTTACGCATGACTTTCAGTTTAAAGTAGACCAAGATATTTATCGAAGGCTTGTTGAATATCTAAAAATACAGATATTTTTTTGTTTCTATGGCATCTTCAATTTTATTGACGACTCTATGAATTTATTCTGTTGTAGAGTGTTCTTATAAAAATGTTCGTGAAATAAAAATGGCAAATATATTTGTTATAAAATCAGGTGGAACGGAGAAAATAATTCTCTGTTATCCATGTGCAAAATTAATACGTGAAATGATTGGGGTTGCTAGCTTTATTTTTTAAAATAGCTTGGATAAAATTTTATAAGGTGAGAATGAAAAGAAAACTTTAATAATATTATATTACAGTGAATTCCTCAGTTCATACCCCCCAGAAAATAGAATGGAGAAAATTCTAGAAAATCAGGAAATACTTAGAAAAGGCACATTTCACAGCGTGTTATGATTCTGTGTGCACTCTTTCCTAAATTGTTATATACAATATTTTGTACTGAAACAGTAATTTTTTAGCCACTTTATAAACTGAATTTATTGCATTTCTGCATTCACCTGTATGTCACATGGCCACGATATGAATTTAGGTCAAAGTCCATCTCACGTTTAGAGCTCGGAAATCAAAAGAAACACGAACCCTGATGGCAGTTTTCTATTTCCACAGCGATATTGGTAACCTTGGAAACGTAATGAAGCAATAGCTGACTATCGCTCGCTCCCAGCACTCCAACAAAAAGCACAAATGTTTAACATTTGCTGTGCACAGGAAAGTTGCGCTCTTGCTTCTGTGCAGTGAAGCCTTCCGGGCAATCGAATATCGGGTGAGTATTGTGGGACTGCTAATGGAGTCCGGGTCCGAGTTTATTAGGGTAAAAAAATAAAGCAGAGTTCCTCTCTCGCACTGAAAATTGCATGTGGTTTGGCGTCATTGGTTTGCGCAGTGGAAATTTAGAAATGTAATAATACTTCCGCAGACATGTTGAACAAGTGTGCAGTGCAAACGGCAGTGGGGTCGAGAGCAACCGGAAGTACGACAGACACTTGGGACCGCACAAGCGACGTGCAGTAGTTCCTGTTTTTATGTTGTAGAAACGGAAATAAATATTACATTAAAAATAATGTTTCAGAATGAATTCGTTCTAGTGAAGTGGAAAATGTGGGTTTATTACTCGAAATAGTAATCCACGTACAGATTATGGTTGAACAGGTTTTCATACTCTTCTTTATTTTATTTTTGTTCAAACTGATTTTTATATTTTTAACTACTGTACTAGCACATGACTACATCATGACGATGGAAATAAATTCTATTTTAAAACATCGCATTTACAGTATTTCCTGCATCCAGAATTTAATACTTTTAAAATAGTCAGTATAACATAAGATTTGTGAAAATGTTTATTTGCAGATAGGCCTAACCGATATGTATCGATCTTTAAATGCTTAACTCTCCATTCCTAAACACAGAACATCCTTCTATTCTTCATCTTTTACCGTCTCTGCAGCTCATCTCTGGAACTCTCTACCACAACATGTCAGAGACTGTCGCACATTGTCTAGTTTAAAAAATAAACTAAAACTTCATTTTTTTTCAATTCAGATTCGTTTCAGTTATAAGCCCTTTTCTCTGCCATAGTTTTGTAAAAATATAGGCTATATATTTCTTTTTCCTTCCTTTCCCCTTTTTGTTCTCTTGATCACCAGATGAATTTATTATCATACCCTTTTTATTGTGAATTTTATTTAATTTTCGTATTTTTTATTTTTTTATTATTTTATTACATTCCATTTTGTTATATTCTACCTTACGTTCTTCATATTAACCATTTGTACTAAATGAGTTGCTTTTACTATATTGCAATGTATTTTACTTTCTTTTTTTTCTTTTATGGTATTATTTTCATGTTGTTTAGTGTCGATTTATTATGCTATTATCATTATTTTTTTGTAATATGTTAGTATTCTGTTCTTTAACTTTTTGTTAAATTTTAACTGCTTGTATACTTTGTGACCTGGTAGAGTGTAAGAGAAGGCCCTATGGCCTTAACTCTGCCAGTATAAATAAAGAATTTTTATTATTATTATTAAGGACAATTAATGAAAAGGAAATGTATATGTACTTTTATCTTAGATTTGATAATTTCACTGTGTAATATTTGCAAGAAGATCTTTGTACACAGTGTTCAAGATGTAAATGCAGCCTAATATCTGGAAGTTGAACTTCACCGATATGGCCATCTTGAATGAAGTAGTCATTCTCAATTTATCCACACACGTCGTCATATTTCCAAAAAGACATAGGCTGTAGAAATATCCAATTCTGCAATATGGCATCTCGTAACAGTACGGTATTATGCTACCCCTTACTCTCCTGCTGTTGACCCTTAAACCACTCTCAATGAGATTTACATTTTCTCACCTCATGCCACTTACCTCACGTCTGTCAGCTCTTGGTCTTCCCGATCGTCGTGGTCTTTCTCCAGATAGGATGATCTATCTGCATTCCATAATATCTGACAGGCGACGTAAACATTGCCGACAGGCGAAGGGGGGACAATAAATAATTGCTGTTCAACCATAAGTTAGTTGGAAGACCTCAGGAAAAAGGCGTTTGAGGAGGCCGAGATATAGATGGGAGGATAATATTAAATTGAATTTGAGGGAGGTGGTATATAATACTAGGAACTCGATTAATCTTGCTCAGAATACGAACGTTTAGCGTGGTTATGTGAGAGCGGCAATGAACCTCCGGATTCCTTAAAAGACATTTCAAAGTAAATAAGTGCTCGAAGAATGTAGTTTGGAACATAATGGGAAGCATTTTGTACATGGTTTTATAGAAAAACTACAAATAATGCCCATGGCTTGTCAGTATATCTTTTCATTAATAATCTTCCTGGTATGTACTCGTGAAAACTTTGTAACAAATTCAACAGTTCATAGCATGAATACACGTCAAAAAATGACTTTCATACTCCATCTGCAAGTCTATCGTGCTATCAAAAAGGAGTGTGTTATATGACAGTAAAAATTTTTAATAGCCTCCCTATCGATATAAAAAAATGAAACTCAAAACATAAAATTATTTAGGGACAAATTAAAGAAGTACCTAATTTCTCACGCCTTCTATTCTGTAGGTGAATTCATGACATTCAATAACACTTCATGAAATTGATACTAAAACTTTGTGTTGTACTAGTAGACAGTGTTGTAAATCTCGTCTGTATATATTTAATCTAGACTGTGACTATAAATTAAGATTTTATAATACTATTAAGTTTTTTGATTTGTTCCATATTCTAGCTGTAAGCATGTATGAATACCATGGAATGTTAATAAATACAATACAGTACAATACAGTGGAGAACGTTAGAGTAAAGTGAGTCATCTTCAAGTTTTCATGTTTAGCCTTCTGTATAAGTCTGCAGTTCAATAAACATTTTGAGTACTGTTTGTTTTGGCACATACTGTACATGTAAATAACAAGTCTAAATAAATTAGAAAAATAAATGGAGATAATATGGAAAACACTAAGCGATAGTTTTAGACATATTTAAACTCATATTTCGTTATGACATTGCAGACACCAAGGTCCCTTTCTCAAAATGTTCTATAGATGATCCCTTTATTTCCTGTTTCATTTTTGCACGGTTCTACTAAGTCACTCTGTAGATTGACTTAATTAGAATACATCGGTCTCTCTCCACCCCGTGAAACCGCAGTAGGCCTGGCAAGAGTACCGTTGATTGTTAGCAGAAGGTTGCTGCGCGCGATATCGGCGACAGACTTGTTAGGCCTGTAACACACTTGAAGAGTTTTCGCTAGCGAGAAATGTGTTGCGAGACAATTCAAAGATTGATAACATGGATTCAAATGGACGTCCACACACTGGAAGAGATTCTCGTTCAAGGCAAAAACCTCGCGCGAGTTTCTCACTGGAATCGGTAGCTCAGCGAATTTTCTTGACACATTTATCAAAGATGTTTGACATTTATACTCTTTATGACGATTGAATGTAGAAAAAGATATCACAGGTGGCGATGAATTGTATTGTTTTTATTTGAAAATGAGGAAAGATGGCTGATAATTGCTGTCAGAAACTTATCGAACTTGTACGATGTCACCCGTAGGCCTATTTATATGATACACGGGATGAAAACTATAAAAACACGAAACTTACAGAAGAAATCTGGAGACAAATATCAGATTATCTGAAAATAAATAGGGTTATATTTTATTTTGATGAGATTTAATAGTATTAATTAAACATTTGAAATCTTAACAGTTTACATAATTTTAATCAGAGCATAGCAAAGAATCCTCTATCATATCATGAATGGCAAAAAACTGTGGTCCATTCAACCTGAAATAACGCCTAAACGTATCATCATTCAAATCGAAACCAGTGTCCAAAACTCGTCCTTATTTTCGTAAGATACAATGTGATTTTTCAGATATTTCTGGCTTTAATTTTAGGCCTACTTCTTCTTTTCATTAACAAAATATGTTCATGTAACTCCATTTCCTCATCATCTGAATACTCAGATTCAACATAGCGTTCGTACGTAATTTGTAAAGTACGACAATATACGTAAATACATAACCTATAATATTTCCCCCAACGAATGATTACTGTAATAAAAAAATGCTTTCTGCATGAAGGCAGTGCATAGATTTTTTATTTTATTTTAGTAGGTTATTTTACGACGTTTTATCAACAGCTTAGGTTATTTAGCGTCTGAATGAGATGAAGGTGATAATGTCAGTGAAATGAGTCCGGGGTCCAGCACCGAAAGTTACCCAGCATTTGCTCATATTGGGTTGAGGGAAAACCCCGGAAAAAACCTCAACCAGGTAACTTGCCCCGACCGGTAATCGAACCCGGACCACCTGGTTTCGCGGCCAGACGTGCTAACCGTTACTCCACAGGTGTGGATCAGTGCATAGATGATCATAGCGAGGCGTGATCTGTGATAGCGAGAACTCGCCAAGTGTGTGGAGGAAAGCTCTTCGCCTCTTTCTCGCAACACATTTCTCGCTAGCGAAAACTCTTCAAGTGTGTTACGGGCCTTAGGAGATGGGAGCTCCCACATCCGGGGTAAGAAGTGCGGCCTGGTGACGACGGGCGAGGTGGGGCCGGCCCTGACTTCGAGACCAGATATGGAACATGCGGAGCAAGCATACAGATCAGGGCAAAACAAAAACAACGGCAATTGGGTTGACGCGGGAACCGCCAACAAAGATGCTGCGAAGTTACCATCCCGCCGAGCGCCCACCCCCATCCGCGGAGTAGCTGCACTTGACAACTTTCACGAGAGATGCCGCGATGCGATTTTACCGAACGCTTCGGTAGGGCGAGCGCCCGGCGGGTGACCCTGGTGATGTGCATATCGATCTGGAGCGCCATCCGAATCATCTGCAGACATCGCAATGCTAATGCCTCTGTATCCATAGTGATGCAAATCGATGTGTTAATAACCTCACCACTCATTGTTCCGGGCTGCACTTAACACAGGATTTGCAGAGTAACGCCTCCTCTTGTTGCGGTGCCACCACCAATTGTTGACGTCTGGTGGCAAAAATGTCGGGGTTAACCAAGCCAATCACAAGATTATCGCTCAAAGTCTCGCATTAACGTGTTCCCCCTCATTCTGCCGTCACACTTTCGCCTTCACATTTAACTATAGCTTATCAGTATGATGAGAAATATATGCAAATGCATGTTTGTATCGGAGCTGCATATCTTAATACAACTTAGTAATTACATCGTTGGGGTTTAATTAAGGTGATTGACGCATAATTGTTCGTGCATACAGGGTGTACCGCAAGTAATGTCATTATTTGCAGGGGGTTATTTTATTTATTGATATATTTCAAACAAAAAAGTTTAATACAGTTGTGATCGTATTTCCTTCCCTTCCGAGATAAAAATGAATTTATATGAAACTAGTGGCTTGTGCAGCAAATGCTGCAAACTAAGTTCATTGGACGTTCAAATAAACCTTTTTCAGATTTATTTTCAATGAAGAATACCAGACATTCTGAAAGTTATTTGCTTCCATAATAATGAAACATACTTCCTTCTGAATGGTATTTTTTATGCCAAATATTTTTTCTTGAACTTATCCACCTTCAGTTTTTGAGTTTGAACGCGAAAACGCAAGGAACAATGTCAGAATGATCAGTCGGGATTTTGATGTGGGAGTAAAGCAGTAGCTATTTCAGATCATTGCGGATTGTAGGTGAAAGTTTAAAAAATATGTATATATCAGGTTTGCTATGCTTTCGAACAATAGACATAGCTGCTGCGTGTTTCGTAAACTACCTTGAAATGTTGAGGGTAAAATCATTTTATCCTGCTAAGAGATCTTGCCGAAATGATCGGGAGACTACAAAATCTTGTAGGCCACATATTTTGTCAGTAAGTAATACTTTTTGGTCTTTTCTTAGGAACTGTAATTTTTGCGCTCTCTCGAGCCAATACTGAAGAGAATCACGCACCACCACACCGCCATTAAATATATGAAAAAGAACCAACCCCACTTGATTAATAACTACAAAAATATTTGATTTTTAATAGCAATATTATTATTTTACGTAAGTTTTATAGTTTTCAATTACATAATATAGCCGCCACTCAGTAAATTATATAAATCAAGATCTAATTTAAGATATTCTCTACATCTACTTATATAACTCCAAAACGTTTCAATTTCATATCATCAATATAGCATTAATAATGTAATTAATGAAAAATAGTCACAGCATGGCATTAACTATAATAATATTTCATTTCTAATGGTAATAATGTCATCAAACCACCTCAAGCTTTGTAGTTTTTAATATCCAATACACAGCTGTACTCAGAAAATTACACACCGCAGAATCAGATCTGTAAATTAATTTTACAATCTTGAAGTTTTTAATAACCAATTTAATTTGAGCTCTATATATGTCAGCATTCTTGCAGATCATGGCCTTCGTGTAATATTGTTTACTGTAGTGTGTGTTTTGTTTTATGCTGAAATGCAATTAGTGACGACAGATGGATTTTAGAAAATAGGAAAATTATGTTGAAAAATTTACATTTCACTCAAAAACTAGCCTACTATTTTTCTGAAGAACTTTGGGTTCCAAGCTTCAAAATGAGGGGTCATTTATTAAAATCCGTTCAGCCGTTTTCCCGTAATTTCCATTACCAGTTCAAATTATATATATATATATATTTCATGGGTGTTTTGGGAAAGCTATTGATTTTATTTCCAATTTAGTCTGTCAATTTAAGAGATAAGAATATTATGGTAATAAATAAATGATTGAAAGAATTTTAGTTTTGTTATGTAATCAATTACCATTAGATCGTGATTTTATAATTTTGCTAGACGTGCCGGTCACGATCTAATCGTGATATAGTTTCCATTCCGCTGTTATTCTCCAGACGACAAAGATCATTGTTTTGTTGTGCTAAGAGTATAGACGAAGGTTCATCGTGATACATTTTTGTCTAAATTTACTTGGCATTTTTCACATAATACTACGCCGAGAGGGTCGCCACTAAGAGGGTTAAATGTCCAGAAATTTAGAAAGATTTCTATACGAGTAATTCTGATTTTCACTGTTTCAGACAAGGTATCGCCCCCAATAACACAAAATGGTGAGCGTTTACTATAATTAATTCTTGATAATTTAAATAAAATGTGTACGCCTATGCATTGTGGTCATTTCTAGTATTAGGTTTTGTGATTGTGCTAGGAGCTCGTAAAGTAACAAAGTAAGATATTTGTAAAAACTCAAACTTAGACATTTAAGTATGGTCGAACAAAAACAGTCGTATGCATCTTGCCAATAATGGTAGTCATTAAGACGCGAGTATGTTTATGAAACGAATTTTGCACACCTCTACTCCCTCTTACTTATCTGTCCGATTCCACAGTCTTTCTCGGTATCATAACTTAAATACTCGGTCACAATATGATAACACGCTACAAATACCACTGCACACATCATCTCTTTATTCTTCATTTTTCATGTTGCTACGTCTCGTCACTGGAATTCTCTGCCGCCTGAAGTCAAGGGCTGCCGAACTTTAATTTCCTTTAAATGTAAATTAGAAAAATATCTTATGATGAGTTGCCAGACCTAACGCGTTGCAAATATTTAATGGAATGTGTTCCACTGTATTTATTTTTATTTATTTATTTTTTTGTTTCTTATTTTTATTATCTAAATCGTGTTTATTTATCACTTAACGCCAATATGTATCCCACTGTGTTGTTTTTTTATTATTAATCTATTTTTGTGTACATTTTATTCAATTGTCGGTTTCAGGTTTAATTATGTAAATCCTACTTAATTGTAATCTAATACTAATATGTATACTAATGTGTTTATTTTTATTTTTACTGTGTACATTTTTTTATTGAATTATCGGCTTCTGTTTTTATGTGATTCGTATTTGATTCTAACAACATTAATATGTATTTCACTATGTTTATTTTTATTTTATGAGGTAAATTTTATGTAACTACCTCTTTTGATCTCATTATGTACCTAAATTGTATCAGTATGTAATTACTTAATTCCGATGCAGTTTTATGTTCAACTATGTAAGCAAGTTTTAATCCTGGTTGAATGTAAGAGAAGGCCTTACGACCTTAACTCTGCCAGGTTAAATAAAGCCATTATTATTATTATTATTATTATTATTATTATTATTATTATTATTATTATTATTATTATTATTATTATTATTATTGTTATTAATATAGTATTATATAATAAAAATGCAAAGTTTTGAGTAACGCCGTAGGGAGACATTTTAACAAAAATTGTTACAAATTAATTAATCTTTCAGAGACCTGAGCAGGGGTAAGGGCGTGAGCTGTACAGTTTGCAGCGATGGATTTTGTGCTCCTATAAGAGATAAATGTCTCTTGTTAAAAAGTTTTATACCGCTGTTGTACGTGACTAACATGTTATCCCGTTAATGGCAATTTATTGCTGTTCTGTTGTTTGGCAGTTCCATTGTTATTGGTATCAACTCTTCACGCATTTACTTGAAATCTGGCGATTTGTCTCGACCCTATCTTCGCTGCCCTGCCAGCCAGGACCTCCGCTGTGCTGACACGTCACGATGCGGGCAGACAAATGAATCCAGTAAAGCGTGATGAATGATTCCATAATACTAATATCGTATCAGTCGCTTGCGCTGGCGATAAAACTTTTGTTTTTAGTAGAACAAACAGAAATTAAACGTGTATCATCGGCCCAGCCTCACATTCAATATATTTCGACAGTCCATTGTTCTTTTTCGGTTCTGGTTGCTAGGGCGACTTCAGTGGGGAAATTAATAAGCCTGCGTGGAATTCCTGGTTTCCTTTATGTAACACGAAATCGAGAGTACATTAATACGAGTATTATTCGTTAGGGTATGTGTAGGCCATAAAGCTTAGTGTTAAAGTGAGTCTGCAACACACACTTTTCAGGTCATGGGATATTGGGCACAGTACCGCTGCACGAAGAAGGGGTAAGGAATGCGAAAAGCAGACACAAGCTCGTGCTTCAGTAGGCCTAGTGGACTTCGAGGCGATGTATAAGAAGAAAAATTCTAATAAACTTCGTTTGCATAAAGCAGGATGTACCAATAACTTAACAGTTTTTAGAAGTCATAATGAACTTCGATGAATAATACAGAGTGTAAACGGTATAGTTGTCTATAATAATAATAAAGGTCATGCAAATCTAATCTTTCAGGTAAAGCTTCCTGTAAAGCAGATTTGAATAATTTCAAGGGAAAAATTGTTCCGGGGCCGGGTATCGATCCAAACCTCTTACAGGAAAAGTCTGCCAACTGAGCTACCGGTAACTCCACCCGACACCGTCTCAACTTCTCCTTTATATCGATACCCGGCCCCGGAACAATTTTTCCCTTGAAATTATTTAAATCTGCTTTACAGGAAGTCTTACCTGAAAGATTAAATTTGCATAATATATACGTCACTGTGTACGTTAACAGAAAACCACAATTTCTAGTCACACAGAGATTGTGTGCACTCGATGTGGGTCTCTGGCGTATCGTCAGCCCACGAGAGTTGTGTGGATATAAAGGGAGAGTTAAGATGGCGTCGGGTGGAGTTCCCGGGTAGCTCAGTTGGCAGAGCGCTGGTACGTTCAACCAGAGATCCCGGGATCGATACCCGGCTCCGGAACAATTTTTCCCTTGAAACTATTCAATAAAGGTCATGTATCAATAAGGAAAAGACTAATACATTTTTCTGTACGGTTGTTAATGTTATGTTTTATTTAACGACGCTCGCAACTGCAGAGGTTATATCAGCGTCGCCGGATTTGCCGGAATTTTGTCCTGACGTATCAGGAAAAAAGTTCTTTACATGCCAGTAAATCTACTGACAATGATCCTGTCGCATTTAAGCAAAATGTCTGATAAATGCCATCGACCTGCAAGGGATCGAACCCGCAACCTTAATAATAATAATAAGGCCAGCGCTATACCAACTCGCCAACCAGGTCGACTGTACGGTTGTGGAACTCGGACTCTTACTTTGAGAGAGGAACAGAGGTTAAGGGTGTTTGAGAATAAGATGCTTAGAAAAATATTTGGGGCTAAGGGGGAAGAAGTTACAGGAGAATGGAGAAAGTTACACAACGCAGAACTGCACCCATTGTATTGACATAATTAAGAATATTAATTCCAGACGTTTGAGATGGGCAGGGCTTGTAGCACGTATGGCTAAATCGAGAAATGCATATTATAGAGTGTTAGTTTGGTGACTTGAGGAGAAAAATACCTTTGGGGAGGCCGAGACGTAGATGGGAGGATAATATTAAAATGGATTTGAGGGAGGTGGGATATGATGGTAGAGATTGGATTAATCTTGCAGTGCTGTATTCTCACAATTTTACGAATGTAATCCGAATACTTTATACAACCGAAGTCCCAGCGTTGACGTAAGGTGGTTCCGTTTGAAACTAACGGATTTCTTGTAATACTGTTATTAACGAGTTTTCAGCAAGCGATCTTTTCTTTCTGCTCTCTGCTAGCATTTAATTAAACTGCAAAGTATTGGGAGACGAATTGTCCGAAATTTAATATCAACCAAGGAGGGAAAGAGAGGGAGAAACTATGTCAACTGTCACATCAGATAGAAACAAAAGACGTCATGTTTTGTTATTCTGACGCGGGGAGTGGGGCAGGAGGATAAATAAAACGAAGCTGTCAGTGGAAGTAGGACAGAAGCGGCAAGTAACTCGGAATATAAAACAAGAAGCAGGAATTGTGAATGAAGTGCTTCGTTACAAGAGATGAATCAATATCTGAGTGTGTAAGTGACGAAAGAAGCAGATTGTGTCTGGGCAGACACTCTCCTGGTGTTTGAAAAGTGTGGACGTTTTTAATGTTGTAATGTAATTCCCTGAGTGACTTTAAAGTGTGTTAGTGAAACAGGTAGACGAGACGACGATGCACTGAGGACGTCTTTCAGAGATCGCCACAAATGTGAGAGTTGATGTGAAAAAAAATTAATAATATTTCGTGAAAAGTCCTGCTCTCAACGCAAGTTGAAACGGCAAGGTGGTGTCAAAAGCATATCGGTGCTAAACTCAATTACTTGTTTATGCTCGACCATGCCGAAATGTAGTAATTATACACCTGGTAGCAGCCCTTTAATGGACCTCATTAAAGTACACCTATTCATTAAAGTTCAGGTGTTCCACCAATCAGAAAACACCATTGTAGCAATATGAAAGCGCAAGTATCGATTATTCTCGGATATGCAATCGAAAGACAACTAGCGAAACGTCACGGAGGCTGGAAATCCAATACTGTCGCAGAAGGTTATGTTCTGTTACTGTAATAATTAGCGTTAATTGTAAATATTCAAATAAATTCAATTTGTCATCTCGTTTTTCAATGTCTGAATCAATTTCAAGGTTATATCAAGATTAATGTTTATTTTACTCTTAGATTATATCAGGGTCAATGACATTGGTTTCTCGGAAAAAATCAATATTTTCGCGTCTGCGCACATCTCACAATTTACTAGATATTGCACAAGGTCAGTTCCGCTTCTCAGTCAGATAAGAATAACATGAATACTTATGAATAATTTCAAGTTAGAAATATGGTCGAGCATAAAAAGTCGTATGAAACTTGCCTATAATGGTAATTAAGACGCCCGTATAAAAATTATGAAACGAGCTTGCGCTCGTTTCATAAACATACTCGCGTCTTAATTACTACCATTATAGGCTCGTTGCATAATGTACTATTAAAAACCTTCTATTTCACTTTCAGTTATTTTTGCAAGAAAGAAAAAATTTGCTGGATTTAAAATATACGCAGAAATTTTGAAAAAAAAATGCGTGTTTATTCTTACCTTACAGATAATTATACCATTCTCTACACTTAATGTACTAGAATACTTCATATATTGCCAACAATATCTAAATTAAATATAAAATAATAGGATGAAACAGTAATGGAACGGAGAAAAATTCTCTCCGGCGCCGGGATTTGAACCCGGGTATTCAGCTCTACGTGCTGACGCTTTATCCACTAAGCCACACCGGATTCCACCCCGGCGTCGGAAGAATCGTCTCAGTTTTAAGTTCTAACTCTTGGGTTCCCTCTAGTGGCCGCCCTCTGCACTACGTCATAGGTAGATCAAATCCCGGCGCCGGAGAGAATTTTTCTCCGTTCCATTACTCTTTCATCGTATGATGACGCAGAATATCTGCATGGAAATATCATATGTACTTCGGTACATTATAATAATATATACAATAATAGGTTTTGGCGTGAAAAAGAGAAAATACGAGGATTATTTCATAAATGATACACAGGTTGGCAGAACTGTGAAGTGGAAGACAGAACACCAATGAAAATTATGTCAATTGCAGTTGAAGGATTGAGGAAGAAGCACGTGTGTTCTTTTCGTCCATTGCTTACTCTGTGTTTAGGTAAGGAGAGCTAGAAATGGAGCCTACATGTCTCGGGTAATAATAATAATAATAATAATAATAATAATAATAATAATAATAATAATTTATTTTTATTTATTTATTTAGAATTTAACGTGCAAAACAACAGCACAAGGCCAATTACAGTTTAGCACGATACAAAACAGAACAAAACAACAAATGATGATGAGAATGAATAATAGAAATTGGCAATGAGATGAAATACAAACAATATAATAGTCTACATCAATCATTGATCAAATAATAAATTATAAAATTATAAATTTAGTACAATGAGATAACTGAAATAATGGAATAGTCTACATTAATCAATTGACCAAATGCAAGAAATAAAATGGACAAATAATTATTAAAATTAGATCAGTGAGTTAAAACTCAAAGATATACTCTATTAAATGGATCCAAGTTGAATCCATGCAAATTAGCATATTTAATGCATCTGCAGACCGAGAGGATTTAGGATTCTTATTATAAAACAATTTATGAAATCTTAAACCATTAGCAGGAATACAAGACTGATATTGCTTATGAAAGATTCACAATCAATATCACCCTTAATGACTTTGCAAAAAATAAATAATCAAGATCCTGACGTCTGGTGAACAAACTACCGCAATTGAAATAATTGCATTTAATCTCATAGTTATAATCGGAATTTGGTAAAAATCTATAAGAATACAAGGAAATAAATTTTCTTTGAATATTCTCCAATTTAGCCGAGTCAGTGGAAGTAATGGAGTTCCATACAACAGATGCATATTCAAGCTTGGATCTAACCAACGTATAGTATAAAATTAATAAACACATAGGAGTGGAAAAGAATAAGTTATAGACCTATTTAGACCAAGGATTCTTAACTTAATGGGTATAAATATATTGCACATGATCATGGAAATATAATAATTAATAATAATAATAATAATAATAATAATAATAATAATAATAATAATAATTAATAATAACAATAATAATAATAATTTATTTTAGCTGGCAGAGTTAAGGCCATAAGGCCTTCTCTTCCACTCAACCAGCAAAAATTATACATAGGCCTACATAGGCTATATATATAAACTTACAAAAAATTGAACAATTTGATTTAGATAAGAGTTACATGTATACAAAAGTACTGTGACGACTGAAGACCAAATATCGAATCTTTACGTGGCAAACCGCTCCACAGAAATTCACACCACCACAGAGCCTTCAGTGAGATTGTGGTGAACTTAAAGTGGACCGTAATGCAATTTCTCGTTGGGCTACTCGTTTTCGTGATAGTCCTGTCAGCAAGTTCGCAATGTCAGGCATTCTTTCTACATGACTCTTCCAGTTAGTTCTGTATTCATGTAGGAATCCAGTCGCTGTTTAACTTCCAGTTCTTACAAAATACCTTCAGCTCGTTTTTAACCACGATTATGTATCCTGCTGCTTTCCCCATGAATCTCATTTGTACCAGTTTTCTCCAAAGTGTTTGAAAAAGTAATGTAGAAAAGATTATATAATCATAATAAAAGATACAAAATTGTAGTCCCAGAACAGTCATACTTTGCATACGTCCACTCGGTAATGAGTTTTAGAATAATATTCTGGGGAAATTCTACAGATAGTAACAGTATATTCCTACTATAAAAGAGTAATTAGAATAATAGTAGGTGCCAAATCTTGGGAACCGTGTAGGATCATTGTCAATAAACTACTAATAATGTCCATGGCTTGTCAGTATATTTTTTCATTAATAATCTTCCTCGTATGTAATCGTGAAAACTTTGTAACTACTTTAACAGTTCATAGCATAAATACTCGTCAAATATGATTTTCATATTCCATCGGCAAGTCTATCGTGCTATCAAAAAGCAGTGAGATATATGGTAGTAAAAATCAAACATAAGATTATTTAGGGCCAAATTAAAAACGTATCTAATTTCTCACGCCTTTTATTCTGTAGGTGAATTCATGACATCTTTACAACACTTAACGAATATTTGTCTTGTATTAAATATCGATACTAACCCTTGTGTTGTACTTACAACTTACTTACTTACAAATGGCTTTTAAGGAACCCGAAGGTTCATTGCCGCTCACATAAGCCCGCCATCGGTCCCTATCCTGTGCAAGATTAAGCCAGTCTCTATCATCATACCCCACCTCTCAAATCCATTTTAATATTATCCTCCCATCTACGTCTCGGCCTCCCTAAAGGTCTTTTTCCTCCGGTCTCCCAACTAACACTCTATATGCATTTCTGGATTCGCCCATACGTGCTACATGCCCTGCCCATCTCAAACGTCTGGATTTAATGTTCCTAATTATGTCGGGTGAAGAATACAATGCGTGCAGTTCTGTGTTGTGTAACTTTCTCCATTCTCCTGTAACTTCATCCCGCTTAGCCCCAAATATTTTCCTAAGCACCTTATTCTCAAACACCCTTAACCTATGTTCCTCTCTCTCAGTGAGAGTCCACGTTTCACAGCCATATAGAAGAACCGGTAATATAACTGTTTTATAAATTCTAACTTTCAGATTTTTGGACAGCAGACTGGATGACAAGAGCTTCTCAACCGAATAATAACACGCATTTCCCACATTTATTCTGCGTTTAATTTCCTCCCGAGTGTCATTTATATTTGTCACTGTTGCTCCAAGATATTTGAATTTTTCCACCTCTTCGAAGGATAAATCTCAATATTTATATTTCCATTTCGTACAATATTCCCGTCACGAGACATAATCATATACTTTGTCTTTTTCGGGATTTACTTCAAACCGATCGCTTTACTTGCTTCAAGTAAAATTTCCGTGTTTTCCTAACCGTTTGTGTATTTTCTCCTAACATATTCACGTCATCTGCATAGACAAGAAGCTGATGTAACCCGTTCAATTCCAAACCCTGCCTGTTATCCTGAACTTTCCTAATGGCATATTCTAAAGCGAAGTTAAAAAGTAAAGGTGATAGTGCATCTCCCTGCTTTAGCCCGCAGTGAATTGGAAAAGGATCAGATAGAAACTGACCTATACGGACTCTGCTGTATGTTTCACTGAGACACATTTTAATTAATCGAACTAGTTTCTTGGGAATACCAAATTCTATAAGAATATCATATAATACTTCCTCTTAACCGAGTGATAAGCCTTTTTGAAATCTATGAATAACTGATGTACTGTACCCTTATACTCCCATTTTTTCTCCATTATCTGTCGAATACAAAAATCTGATCAATAGTCGATCTATTACGCCGAAAACCGCACTGATGATCCCCAATAATTTCATCTACGTACGGAGGTAATCTTCTCAAAAGAATATTGGACAAAATTTTGTACGACGTCAACAAAAGTGATATTCCTCGAAAGTTACCACAGTTGGTTTTGTCCCCTTTTTAAAAATAGGTACACTATGTACTCCTTCCATTGTTCTGGTACAATTTCCTTTTCCCAAATTGCAACTACAAGTTTATAAATTTCGCTATATAATGCACTTCCACCCTCTTGTATTAATTCTGCTGGAATTTGATCGATACCTGGAGACTTGTACTTTTTCAGATTTTCTATCGCAATTTCGACTTCTGAAAGCGTGTGTTCGGGTATAAATGGCTCAGCAGTTTGTGTTTCAATTTCTGTCCTGATCATTTCTATTTGGCCTATGTACATTTAGTAGTTGCGCAAAATAGTTTTTCCATCTGTTTAGGATTGATGGAGAGTCTGCAAGCAAGTCACCATTCTCATCCTTGATCACGTTTACCCTTGGCTGATATCCGTTCTTAAATTCCTTTATACCCTTATATAAATCTCGAATGTTTTTATTCTTACTATTTGTTTCTACCTCATTCAGTTTTTCCTTCAAGTAACCTCTCTTTTATTCCTAAGTGTACGACTTGCTTCCCGTCTTTCATTGAAATAATTATCTCTCTTCTCCTCAACTGGATCCTGTAAGAATTTCAATTTTGCCTGTTTCTTCTTTCTACTACCATGCAACAATCTTCATCAAACCACGGTTTCTTTTCTTAGTTTCATAATAACCTATGCTCTGCTCAGCTGCAATTTTGATACTATCTCTGATATTTTCCCACACGCTATTAACATCTAATTCTTTTCTCAACTTCGTCGGAACTTTCTAAAGTGGCAAACCTATTCGAAATTTCGACCTGTTAATTTTGCTTAGCTTCTTCGTCCTTTAATTTCAAAATATTGAATTTAGTAATATTAACTTGTTGCTCTACTCGCTTGGCTACTGATAATCTTTCTCTTAATTCTCCAATCACCAAATAATGGTCAGAATTACAGTCTGCGCCCCTGAAAGTTCGAATATCTACTATACTAGTATGTCTCCGTTTATCTATCAAGATGTGATCTATTTGGTTGTGTCAATCCATCTGGAGAAGTCCAAGTATATTTATGTATATCCTTATGGGGGAATGTTGTACTTTTGACAATTAAATTTTCGATGTGGCAAAGTTGACTAATCTAACTCCATTGTCACTACTAATTGCGTGTAGGCTCTCTTTTCCAATAGTTGGTCTAAAAATATCCTCCGTCCTACTTTAGCGTTGAAATCCCCAATAAAATTTTCATATGATATCTAGGGAACTGATCAAAAGTATGTTCCACCTCATAGAAGCTATCCTTTATATAGTCGTCTTTTCTCTTCTGTAGGGGCGTGAGCATTTATAACTATGATGTCGCACCATCTACCCTTAAGTACTAAATATGATAACCTGTCACTGATAAATTCTGACCTTTTTACTGCTGATTTTATTCTTTTATGTACAAAGAATCCTGTTCCTAATTGGTGATTATTGTTTCCTTCCCCATAATACAACAAGTAATCTCCTATTTGTGATATGCCATTCCCATCTAACCTAACCTCTTGTACTCCTACGAAGTCTATTCTATATCTAGCTAGTTCTTTTGCTACTAATGTTACCCTCCTGTTCTATAAAGACTAGTTACGTTCCAAGTGCCAAATCTCAAAACCTTATTCCTTTGCTGTGGTCGTGCCAGAGAATCAGTCCTATTCCGAGGCTTACTGTAGGAATTCGTAACAAGCTGTTTTTACGGTGATGGGTTGTTAGCCCTTCGCCCAACTCCCAAGCTGGAGGACCACCCCTTATCGGCTGTCCACGACTGCTTATTCAATATATTCGCAGCTACCCTCCATATCTGGAGGCCGTCTCCCCTCTATCCGCAACGAGGACGCGCCATGCCGTGGTGATAGGGACCCACCATACATGGCTTGTGTTGTACTAGTAGACTATATTGTAAAACTCTTCTGTACATATTGCAACTAGATTGTGACTATAATTAAGACTTTGTAGTAGTATTAAAATTTTTTAAATGTTCCATATTCTACCTGTGAAGCAATGTACCAATACCAAGAAATATAAATAAATACAATATAATTTCACTAGCTGTTAATCTCTGGATATCTCTCTGTCATTGTCCAGACTAGAACCATAGGCTAGAGTAGTCTTCCAAGACCTATCTTGTATGACGCTTTACCAGAGTGTACTTAAAGACTGAAATGAATTTCTATTACTTTTACAAAAAATGTGCTCTTCTTGTGATATGAGATGTTATAATATAAGTGAAGAGTCCACTGTAAGAATGATGGATGTCACTTTCTTGTCGAAAATGAACCAAGACTGTCAATGCATAGCTTAAGACATATAGAATGTACATACAGAGTTATATGGCATTAACACTGATAGTCATTGCCCAGTAATTATCGGAAAATCACAGTTAAGCTTTGAGCGCTAAGCATTTAAAACTTTCAATTGCTTCTCCTGAAAAAATGTATTCCGAATGACATGCATCATTCTTGCAGTGGACTCTTCATATGACTTTCATACTCCATCGGCAAGTCTATCGTGCTATCAAAAAGAAATGAGATATATGGCAGTAAAATCAATCTCAAAACATAAGATTATTTAGGGCCAAATTAAAAAGTATCCAGTTTCTCACGCCTTCTATTCTGTAGATGAATTCATTACATTCAACAACGCTTAACGAATATTTGTCTTGTTTTAAGTATCGATACTAACCCCTTGTGTTGTACTAGTACATTGTAAAACTCTTCTGTATATATTTCAACTAGACTGTGACTATAATGAAGACTTTGTAGTACTATTAAGATTTTTTTGACATGTTCCATATTCTAGCTGTGAAGCGATGTTCGAATACCAAGAAATATAAATAAATGCAATATAATTTCACTAGCTGTTAATCTTTGGATATCTGTCATTGCCCAGACTTTAGAACCATAGGCTAGAGTAGTCTTCCAAGACCTATCTTGCATGACACTGTACCAGAGTGTACTTAAAGACTGAAATGAATTTCTATTACTTTTACAAAAAATGTGCTATTCTTGTGATATGAGGTGGTATAACATAAGTATTTAAATGTGTGAACTTGCTGTGAAATTTTAGCATCAATGTAAATATTACTTTTTACAGAGCATTTGCCATGAAATGTCAGTATTTTGCACAGAAATTTCCACATTTAGCAATGATATTAATAAAATGTATTGATATCTGAAGACAATCCTATATGGTGATTAATAAGTCCTGATCATCTGCAAATTGCAACCACACTTATGAAAATCATATTCGGGATGGAAATGTTACGTTGCATGCAGGGCACTAAAGCACTGTACTAGCCTACATAAGTGGTGTAATGTAAAAGTTGTATCTCTGTGGTGAGAAGAAATCAGTGGCGGCTGGTGGTTTGAAAATATGGTGGTGCATAATGGATATCGAAGAGGAGTTAAACATACTTTACTTTAAAGTTTAAAACCGTGTATACCCGAGGGCGTATACATATAAGGTTTATTCATATGCAATTTTTAAAGTAAAATGAATAAATACAAGCATAAGTTATTTATACAGAAGGTCCAAAAGTGGAAGGGATCTTGGATGGAGCTCTCTATATTGCGATTTACCCTCATGAAAAACATTTGAGCACAGAATCGTCATCAGAATGCTACCAAGTACCAAGTCCAACGTTTTCGTTCATAAAATTCAAATGCAGCTTTCGTAGGCTGTCGGGAGATAGCAGCACTTATTGTCAGAACGACAACTATTACAACTTTAAAGCAGAATACAAGCTCCTTCATGTATTGTGCCGTTTGTGTGCCTGCAGATTGAGAAAGTAATATGCGAAATATGCGACTGTTCCTTGCACAAGCCGAATGAATACATTTTTCATGCTTATTACTTCGGACAAATGTCTAGTTGAAACAGATACTTTCCCAGTGAATTTAGTTTCTTCTGCACTGACGTTGGTGTCCATGTCAGGGAGTGCGACAAACCGTTCTCAATGAGGAAAGCAGTAGACCACGCCTCTAACCCCCTGTCCCCGCACTAGCCGAACATCTCTATAAACTACCTTCCCTAGTAATTAATAATTATATATAATACATTTTCAGTCAAATACACTTTTCAGTTTGTGAGGTCAGATAATCTGTTACATCACAATATTTATTACAAAGTCACTAATATTTTCGACTTTAAAAAGTCATCATCAGGTGCATGAGATGCAAACAATTTTAAATTAGGTGATAGTTGATCTAACAATTAATGATATAGTAAGTAATGCACGTCCTGGCATTTACAAGTAAATAAGTTTCGTGCCTCTTGAGGTAAACTGTACATGGTAAAGCTGAACACTGATGCTAGGTTCTCGTATGTATATAAAACAAGGAAAGGCACAACATGATATTAACCTTATACAATTAAAGGCTAAGTATTCTTATTAGGTCATATCATTAAAATTAAATTTGTACAATTTGATATTAACTATGTTAAAATGTTATATATAATGTATAAATTTAAAAGGGATGGAAAAAGCTGTGATGCAAATGCTGTTGGTAGGAGAGCACGCAGTCTAATTCGTCGTGGTGAATGCCATATTTGTCAGAAAATATTTAAGTTAATAGCTTATTATTAATTTTGAAAGGTTGTGAGCTGATTCAGCGTTTTTTAAAAAGTTTATTATATTTATACTTACATAGTTGTTCAGTTGTTTACGTCCAGACAAGGAGGCGTATTTGACTGAAAATTTATTATATATAATTATTAATTGCATTCACACTTTTCTGAACCAGCATGTCTTTTAAATACCTTCCCTAGGTTTTCAACATCTTTGCATACCAGGAGGCTCGAAGGCTCCTGCAGACGTACAAAACAAGACGCCAGCTGCAGATGGTCATGAATGAAAATTGTAAAAATATATTTTTTTAATAGTAACAAAGCCGGGAAATTAGGAACCTTACTGGGGGTGTACAAACCTGCAACCCCCTTGAGAAGCCGCCACTGGAAGAAATTGTCATCAAAGCGAGGGCAGTTCTAAAACAGCTATGTCCTCCTATATGGACAGTCTTTTGTTGTGGTAAATATATTCACAGTTCTAGATGCACTGCTGGATATAATGACATTTATAAGTGACATTATTTTGTCTGTCCGCTATCATTCAGCAGATAAAGTAACACGTATGTGAAGTAATTTAATCTGCAGTAAGTACAGACCGGCATGCGTGCTCTGTAGGAATAAGGCATTCTCAGCCCTGCAACAAATGGAGGCTAAATGTATTAGAATGGAAATGCCATTATGCTTTGTGTATTTTATAGCAGTGGGTAGGAAAGGATATTCTGTCCATTACAAAACTTTGCCACTATAACATACATATTTATGAACCCCATCGCCCATTGTTTCTAAAGTAATTTTGAATTTCAAATGTCCCTGCCCTCTCTTATCCGCAGTATTTTTGTTTTGTGTACACGGACGGACTTTTTAGAGCCTCGCCGGGGCGCAGTGTACTTATTAAGGCTTATCCTAACTATTAACCCGGCAGCGATTTGAGAAGGCGACGGCCAATAAGCCGGGATTGAAGAGCTGGCTTGTGTTCAGACTTGCAAGATGAATGTAGACTGAGTTTATGTTAAATCGCAGCTAAGGTTTAGAAGAGTTCTTTCAAAGTTGCATACAATTAAGTTTATGCTCCATGAGGGAATATCACATGTGCTACTTATCTGGCATCCCAGCTGCTTTCCATTCAGGAACGAATTCATCAGTTTGGAGCAAAGATTCTCAGACTGTGGTCCGAGAGTTATTAACCATTTCCAATTAAAATACAGAACTTCTATAAGTTTTCGACAACGATTTGCTTTTGAATGTTTTGTATAACGATAGTAGTTGACTGAAACGTTACTAAATGTAAATAACTGATTAAATGGCAGATAATACAATATTGATATTGATATTGATATTTATTTGTCATTCAACTTTACAATTCACAGTTATGGTGGACCTTCACATTTCTGTTTTTCGATCCACCATCCCTTTATACATATAACTCTTTTCTATTGATGTATTCTTTGCCGAGAATTTCTTGATTGCCTTCTAATGTTCTGTTATCACTGAATTGCTATATGTCCTTCCCCCTCCATCCTCTTCTATTCTCTCCCTCCTACTTAGACTGTTTCCCTTCCATTCCTAAATTTCCTATTTTATTACCCCTATCCATATATTTATTTCGATAATACTCCTACAGTTATAGTACCCCTGCTACTACTCCCAATCCAAAACATTGAAAAACATCAAATATCTAATTCACTTAAATTACACTTCCAATTTCTCTCACATTCCACTTCACATTTGTTCAGATATATATATACAGTACATATATATATTTCCCCCCTTTAATTCTCATTGCATTCATTGTTTGATAGTTTATCTTATTACACTCTTACCCAATCTTCTTACACTTAACACTTTCTTCTCTGTTCCTTTTCTTACAGATAATACAATATAATATTTGTTTTATTCAGTCTTATGACAAATCAATTGTTAAAACAATGACATATACAGGGACATTATTTTATTTTTACTAACATTTTTAATATTAACCTGTCTATACCTTTAGAGAACCGGAAACACCGCTTGCTCCCCCTCCAAGACTGGAGTTCGATGATACTGGCGTAAAACACAAATCACTCTACTAGGTATAGGATGGAAGAAAAGTAGTTCATCCATTTACGTAAACTAGAAATATCGCGATTTTGAGTTTGATAATTTTCATTAGGTTTTTCTTTAATCAAAGTACAGTCCTGTATTAAAAATAAGTGTTTTTACTCACGAAGTGAGTTATCCATGCGAACGTATTCATTATGCAGTGTATAGTATACTGTCTACAGCACATTAGCGTACAATATAGAGAAAGAAGTTAAATTGAAAAATAATCATAATATGAATATTTAAACACAATTTTGAAAATGGTGGCCGTTCATTTCGATACAGGCTTCAGTTCTTTTGTGCATATTATCGCACTATAGACTATTGCATCTAATTCCAATTGCCAGTTTCGTCCTTCGTACTAGTAACTCATGTTGAAATAATTCTGTACCTACTCTACGTACTGTAAATTGAATCTTCACTTCTGCCCGACCCGAAAATATAAAATTACTCAGACATGCTATCTACTGTCCGTCCAAGTGGTTATTCCGCAGGATTTTAGAAAGGGAGGAAATCACGTGACAGTTAATTACTTAACGAGGCCCTTTATTTAAGTTAAATTCAACAGCTGTATAATATTACGTAAACGTCCAATTCCTAAGAGAAATTAATGTTTTCAGAAAAGAGCTAAGAAAGCCCAGCTATTACAGAGGGGCGAGCAGAAGCAGGTGGGGGAAATCGGGATGCGACGTAGGCAAACGGACAGTACCTGTGCGAAAATATGATTCAATATTGAAAGCTCTTTCGTCACTGGAAAACGCGAACATATTTCTGGAACGTACTATACTCAGTAACTCAGTACTGCTTACTATCTGCGGTCTTGGTTCTGTGTGGAGTTGGAACTTCCTTAGTAGAAGGGGTGGGAGTGAAGTACATTCAAAAACTCTGGTACAATAAAAATTGAAGTAAACATAAAATGATGTCCCTGTATTTCATAACATGTAGTCATTGAGTTTTGTACAAAGTAAGTTACGAACGTTTCGCCCATTCAGGCATCTTCAGGTTCTGTATACATACAATATCTCATTATTAATCTGTATGATAATTACAATGATAGTCGATGAGTTGGACTGTTTAAAATTGATCATGATATATATATATATATATATATATATATATATATATATATATATATATATAAAATGTACAAACATATGCATAATTAAAATGTAATCATGTTACAAGGTCATAAAATTGTGAAAATTGTGAACATGTAGTGTTTTACATTTTAAACTTCCTAACACTCAGCGTAGATCTTGTTTTGTAGATTCCATTAAAATGATGAATTGTGTCTGAAATATATGTTTGTTATAGTACCGGTTCTTCTGTATGGTTGTGAAACTTGGACTCTCACTCTGAGAGAGAAACATAGGTTAAGGGTGTTTGAGAATAAGGTGCTTAGGAAAATATTTGGGGCTAAGCGGGATGAAGTTACAGGAGAATGGAGAAAGTTACACAACACAGAACTGCACGCATTGTATTCTTCACCTGACATAATTAGGAACTTAAAATCCAGACGTTTGAGATGGGCAGGGCATGTAGCACGTATGGGCGAATCCAGAAATGCATATAGAGTGTTAGTTGGGAGACCGGAGGAAAAAGACCTTTAGGGAGGCCGAGACTTAGATGGGAGGATAATATTAAAATGGATTTGAGGGAGGTGGGGTATGATAGAGACTGGATTAATCTTGCACAGGATAGGGACCGATGGCGGGCTTATGTAAGGGCGGCAATGAACCTTCGGGTTCCTTAAAAGCCATTTGTAAGTAAGTAAGTACATATGTTTGTATGCATATGTTTGTACATTATATATATATATATATATATATATCATGATCAATTTTAAACAGTCCATCTCATCGACTATCATTGTAATTATCATACAGATTAATAATGAGATATTGTACACAGAACCTGAAGATGCCTGAATGGGCGAAAACGTTCGTAACTTACTTTGTATAAAACTCAATGACTACATGTTATGAAATATATGTCATTGTTTTAATAATTGATTTGAATAAAACAAATATTATATTGTATTATCTGTATTGACATTGACAATATGAATATTTACAACATGCTTTCTAAGTTGATTAAATGGCGATCTTACTCGTGTTAATTATGTAAGTCTGTGCGGCTTACAGCTGTTTCGGTGCTATTCGACACCATCCTCAGAGCCTATTAGATCTCGGCGCTATCTCAACTTCTCTGCCTGTTGTGTGGGTGCGTTCGTGTGATGAAGTAGTTGGAGAGAATACAACGCTAGTAAAAATTAGAGTACCTTTATTTCAGGAATCCAGAGAGCAGGAACAAGGGTAAAAGGCGTACATTCCCAGACGCTTGCCGAGGTAGTTATGAAGGATTATTACGTGGAGTCTCCCCGGGGGACGACCTCCATTCTGTAGGAGAGACCAGATAGCTGCTCCAGAATTAAAGTAGAGGGTTCTATGGACATACCTATATTTAAAACTTTGATTGAGGATGATAAGTGAGCTTATTATTAAATGCAAGTTACGTTTTAAACAAGTTTTTTGTTTTGAAAGGCACGTATAATTAAACCTGAAGTCCCATAAGATAATCGGGTAGTGTGATTTTCTTCTTGTTTGTCTGCATCTGCTATCGATTCACAAACAACTTCACTCAGACGGGTAATGTGTCTTAACAGATGGATAGAAATCCAAACTTCATACCGCGTTGCCTAGGGAACCAGTGTCAGCATAAGAATACTGGGGAAAGACTGTCTTGTAGTATATGTGACTACGAAGTGAAAATAGAAGTTTTTTTTTTTTCGAAAAAGTTATCTAACGCTATTATCTAGTCTTGTAATGATGTATAACTTTAAACTTGAGTTAGAACATCTTAAGGTATAGCCGATGTACACCTTTACATACAAAAAAGTTTGTTTTGTATAATTTTGTCCTGTGAAATTTTTTATACAATTGAGAATGGCACCAGAAAGAGAATGAAGTGAACAGATCCCTTGAAATTATGTCTAAATTGTTTATAAAAATTATTTTGTTTATAATTTTGACATGCTACTTGAAACATGATAGCTCATGCAGTTTTTAAGATAGACCCACAGTTTTTTTTTACTGTTTTATAGCTAAAACTATTCTTTAGTGCCTGACATAGAGCTATTTTTATTTTTATTTACATTAATTAAATATTACCATATATATAACTTACAATAATATTTTATGTTGCATAAATCTTGTAAAAATCCATAGATAATTATTAAATTATATTAATGTTATTTTACTCATTGTCAGGCACTGGGGACATTTCACGCTTCAAAATGACACCAATATCTTCTTGGTATCACCAGATTTGGCTGAGATATCATGTTTCAAAGAATTAAATATTCTAAAATTACTATTTACAGAAATGAACCACAAACTTTCAGAGCCTAGAAGACTCCATCATCATATGTCACCCCTTAAGCAGCTTCATGTCGGTCCAGTTTCAGCTTCTTTCTGCCTCTCAAATACCTCCGCCTTGTTTTAACTTCAGGTGTTGAATGTTTTTTTTTGTCCCTATTTAAATTGATGCAACAAATCCTGCGATGGTGTTTGTCCAGGGTTTATGCCCATCCTCCTCAGAATTGTAATTTCTACTTTTGGACTCTTATTAAAATGACGTACAACATCATTGACAAACAAATTTACAGTTTTATGACGAACAGTAAAAGATTATAAATTACTTCATTATGTAAAAACGTTTTTTCAATCTAATGATCATGCCCAGATATCTATGCATCTATTTCGGGACTAGAAAGAAGTTTATTTTACAAGCAATGCTGGACGAGGGGATTGACTGCTACGAAGATCACTCCAAAAGTAGCCTAAGTGACCGTGGCTGATGACGCAGCATTTTGGAAAATGGGACTTATCTGAAAAGCCATAAGGCATAAATCGAAAATTTTTATATCAAATTAAAGGGGAGAAAATTCTGTATTAAAATAGTTATATTTTGAAAATTCTAATTTTTCATCATTTTTTGCGTTTTGTGGATATACATTAAAGTCTCCGTTAGAAGAAAAAAACTGAAAGTCACTGTGTAATACGGCTTGTTAGAGGATACTTGCCATTCCCTCAGACTTAAACCTGTTAATAAGGGTTAACGTAAGATTAATAAGGATAGAAGCGCCAGGAGGCAACTTTCCGCCGCCACTAAACCAGTTTGGACTCCAAAATCTGATACAATATTAATGAACACGCATTCAAAGCAAAGTGCGGTGTACCTGCTTGGAATATCCCAGCACATTTCCTCTCTGGACTACCCACAGATCCCCCACTATGTGCAGACCCCGACCATAAGTATCAGAACGAAGCTTTCCTAGCATAAACATTTTATTTCTTAATGCTTCCATTGCTAGCACAATCAGGTACAATATTTTAGTTTAAATTTTAAGAGAGACATTAGTGTATTTTGATACATAGCTGTATTAGTAATGAAAACAGGACTGCAGGTATCGTCAGAGAAAGAAGAATTGTAGCATAAACACTGCATAGTTTGAATTCTTCTTCTCTCCTCTTAAAAATAATATTTTCACTATTAAATATGCAGATAATTATGCAAGGAAACTGACCACAGCTACACATAGTGACTAAGGGCAATATTCACCAACATCGCCAAATTTTTTTATCGTGGTTTTTAACTAAATAAATTTAGATAACAGCTACATTTGTATTCATCAAGAAAATAATGTCTGATAATTGAAATTATCTCTATTTAAGGTATATGTAGATACTCCCACAAAACGCAAAAAATGATGAAAAATTAGAATTTTCAAAATATAACTATTTTAATAGAGAATTTTCTCCTCTTTAATTTGATATAAGAATTTTCGATTTATACCTTATGGATTTTCAGATAAGTCCCATTTTCCAAAATGCTGCATCATCAGCCACGGTCACTTACTTTTGGAGTGATCTTCGTAGCAGTCAATCCCCTCGTCCAGCATTGATTGTAAAATAAACTTCTTTCTAGTCCCGAAATAGATGCATAGATATCAGGGCATGATCATTAGATTGAAAAAACGTTTTTACATAATGAAGTAATTTATAATCTTTTACTGTTAGTCATAAAACTGTAAATTTGTGTGTCAGTGATGTTGTACGTCATTTTAATAAGAGTCCAAAAGTAGAAATTACAATTCTGAGGAGGATGGGCATAAATCCTGGGACAAACACCATCACAGGATTTGTTGCATCAATTTAAATTGGGACAAAAAACATTCAACACCTGAAGTTAAAACAAGGAGGAGGTATTTGAGAGGCAGAAAGAAGCTGAAACTGGACCGATACAAGCTGCTTAAGGGGTGACATATGATTTTGGAGTCTTCTAGGCTCTGAAAGTTTGTGGCTCATTTCCTGTAAATAGTAATTTTAGGATATTTAATTCTTTGAAACATGATATCTCAGTCAAATATGGTGATACCAAGAAGATATTTGTGTCATTTTGAAGCTGAAATGTCCCCAGTGCCTGACAATGAGTAAAATAACATTAATATAATTAATAATTATCTATGGATTTTTTACATGATTTATGCAACATAAAATATTATTGTAAGTTACATATATGGTAATATTTAATTAATGTAAATAAAAATAAAAAATAGCTGTATGTCAGGCACTAAAGAATAGTTTTAGCTATAAAACAGTGAAAAACTGTGTCTCTATCTTAAAAACTATATGAGCTATCATGTTTCAAGTTGTATGTCAAAATTATAACAAAATAATTTTAAAAAAAAATTTAGACATAATTTCAAGGGATCTGTTCACTTCATCCTCTTTCTGGTACCATTCTCAATTGTATAACAATTTTACAGAGCAAAATCATACAAAAAAATTTGTATGTAAAGGTGTACATATACCTTAAAACTTTACGGAAGGAAGATTAACCGATAAAATATATATATAAAAAAAATTGTAACATACTCGGAATAACAATAACATAGGCGATTCGAATATTTAATTAATTCGTAAAAATTTTTGTATTGAATTTGTAGTTTACATGGCGCTAGTCAATTGTTCACCTTTATTGTTTTCTTACTTCGGTAGGAAACATTCAACGATCAGATGCAGTCTGAAACAAAAACTTAGTTTTAGAAACCAGGACAATAAATGGTGTGATGAATATGGTACTGAGCATTATCCAAGATAATGGCATTACTAGGGTTTTAGAAATCTAATATAATAGCAAATGTTACTGGCATTGGTGAATATGGGCCATAACAACACCTACTTATCACTTATTGCCTTGGATTATCTCTCAAAAGACAAACGTGAATGAAAATGATGTTGGTTTATTCAAATAAACAGATATAATTTTGTTTTTTTTTTATTCCAAAGAAAATGTAGACTATTTTAAAACGCCTACAAGTATGACATTAATTGGATTAAGATACTTTTTATGATGGATTCTTCTTTTTTTCTCAATTGATAGAATTTTTATATCCATTTTTCATGAGTAGATTCTTTGACATAAAAAGTCAGTTTGACTCCATTTTGAAACTGTATAATTTAAGGTTAAGGCGACGTGTTATTGAGTTTTTTTTAATTATAAAAATTTCATTGTATCTTCTAGAAATCTTTACACCGGTTATATATTGCTAAAATACATGTGTCAAATTTTTATTTTTAAAAATATTCGAAGAGTATTGTAATTTAAAAATAATTTTTATTCTTAGTAAACAAAGATAATACATTTTCTAAAAGTTTAAAATGAAGCTAAAACTCCATATACTGAAATGGTGCAGCTGTTTTTTCCCTGGTCAGCATACTTCTTTAGTAAAAAATAAATTATTTTAACATTTTATTCTTTCTGGTTTTTCAACTTGAAGGCATAAAAAATCGCAGTTTTTTTAATAGTAGTGATATGTGTACATAAATGCAACATTTCATGCTCAAATCTGTTGTGCATATCTATTCAACGTTTAATTTCTCTAGATGCATCATTAAAGGAAGGGAGCTCTTGTTTCTAGTAAGTCGATATTTGAGAAAGTCAATATTCACCTACTTAGATGTAACACGCGGAGTAAGTCCCCTGTAATAGGCAAGCGTCATATTTAGGTAGAGCCTAGACCAGACTATGTAGTCTGATTTTGGTAGAACATGACAATCTAGGAATGCTGTATTATCGACAGGAAAACATCGCACGGGAATGGGTATTTAAGAGTTGTTCATTTATTATAAAGAATGAATCTGATAAAACGTTAATAGAAATAAATTTTATTTCCTAGAATATATCTATCTGTAAAATACCATGATAGATAGATAGATAGATAGATAGATAGATAGATAGATAGATAGATAGATAGATAGATAGGTAGGTAGGTAGGTAGGTAGGTAGGTAGATAGATAGAGGTAGATAGGTATAGGTAGGTAGATAGATAGATAGATAGATAGATAGATAGATAGATAGATAGATAGATAGATAGATAGATAGATAGATAGATAGATAGATAGATAGATAGATAGATAGATAGATAGATAGATAGATAGATAGATAGATAGATAGATAGATAGATAGATAGATAGATAGATAGATAGATAGATAGATAGATAGATAGATAGATAGATAGATAGATAGATAGATAGATAGATAGATAGATAGATAGATAGATAGATAGATAGATAGATAGATAGATAGATAGATAGATAGATAGATAGATAGATAGATAGATAGATAGATAGATAGATAGATAGATAGATAGATAGATAGATAGATAGATAGATAGATAGATAGATAGATAGATAATAGATAGATAGATAGATAGATAGATAGATAGATAGATAGATAGATAGATAGATAGATAGATAGATAGATAGATAGATAGATAAATAGATAGATAGATAGATAGATAGATAGATAGATAGATAGATAGATAGATAGATAGATAGATAGATAGATAGATAGATAGATAGATAGATAGATAGATAGATAGATAGATAGATAGATAGATAGATAATAGATAGATAAGGTATAAGGTGGTATAAAAAAATAAATAAAGGTAGGCAGATAATAGACAGATAGAGAGAGAGACAGACAGACAGACAGACAGGCAGAAAATAAATAAATAAGTAAATAACTGAATAAATAAATGAATATATGAATAAATAAATAAATAAACAAAAATAAATAATAAAATAAATAAATAAACAGGTAAATAATTAAATAAATAAATAAATAACTGAATAAATAAGTGAATAAATAAATAAATACTGAACAAATAAATGAATATATGAATAAATAAATAATAAATAAATAGATAATTAAATAAATAGGTAAATAATTAAATAAATAAGTAAATGTAACTGAATAAATAAATAAGTAAATAAATAAATACTGAATAAATAAATGAATATATGAATAAATAAATAATAAATAAATAAATAATTAAATAAATAGGTAAATAATTAAATAAATAAGTAAATAACTGAATAAATAAATGAATAAATAAATAAATAAATACTGAATAAATAAATGAATATATGAATAAATAAATAAATAAAAAATAAATAAATATGTAAATAATTAAATAAGTAAATAACTGAATAAATAAATGAATAAATAAATAAATACTGAATAAATAAATGAATATATGAATAAATAAATAAATAATAAATAAATAAATAAATAGGTAAATAATTAAATAAATGAGCAAATAACTGAATAAATAAATTAATATGTGAATAAATAAGTAAAGAAATGAAATAAATAAAAATAAATAAGTAAATAATTAAATAAATAATTAAATAACTGAATAAATAAATAAATAAATAAATAAATAAATAAATTTTATCTTAAACTCTCCAGCAATATCCTTAATATTTGCGCCGTGTTCTAGGCGTTGAATAATATTTACTTTGCGAGAAACACTCAAACGTGAAAGTGTTTGTAACATGATGTCTTACCGGTATGCGGGGGCTTCGATCCTAGTCACAACAACACACCAAGTTGTACTGTTTTCTGCTTTCTTTAGACTCTAACGCATTCTACTAAACCGGCGACGGAGCAGTGTGTATGGATCATAGGCGGAGACTAGGAGAAAGACGTTACGAAGAAAGATTGGAGAATGCTGGGTGTGCAATGAAAGACCTGCCTTTGGTCAGGAAACTATGAATGAATGAAATTAAAATAACCTCGTGAATAATATATCTTTAAATAGTTGATTGAAATGACGGATGATATGATGATATTGGTGACGATAATTAGATATGTCTTAATGTTTTAGGGAAATGGTAGCAAAATTGAGGGTGTCTCGATTTTGCAAAACAAAGTCATTAGAATTCTATGTCAATCAAACTATCTTGAACATTGTCAACCTCTTTTCAAACAATCACAGATATTAACTGTCATAAATTTATATATATACGATCTAGTCCTTTACACTCGACAAAATATAGACAATTGCTCATTAATAGCCAATATACATGATCATGAAATTAGAAATAGTGAACAAATTAATATTCCATACTGTAGATTACATAAAACTAGTACAAATTTTTCTGTCATGGGGATGAAATTATATAATGAGCTTCCCAGTCACTATTATAAGTTACCAACCAATAGTTTCAAAACTAGATTTTATAATTGGCTTTTAATTAATCCTTTCTACTCTGTAGATGAGTTTCTTAACATAAATTCATACGAAATTGTTTTTTAATAAATAAAGTTATTTACATTTAGTTACAAATATTACATTAAGAGTGAAGTGTTTTCATTAATTTTAGAGTTTCAAAATGTTTTGTGTTTTCATTCTAATTAAACTTTACTGTTTTCAATTATATGAAGTCCACACCTGTGGAGTAACGGTTAGCACGTCTAGCCGCGAAACCAGGTGGCCCGGGTTCGATTCCCGGTCGGGGCAAGTTACCTGGTTGAGGTTTTTTCCGGGATTTTCCTTCAACCCAATATGAGCAAATGCTGGGTAACTTTCGGTGTTGGACCCCGGTCTCATTTCACCGGCATTATCACCTTCATCTCATTCAGACGCTAAATAACCTGAGATGTTGATAAAGCGTCGTAAAATAACCTACTAAAATTACATGTGCATTTTCAAATGTATGGCATTTTTCCCTCCCTTCTGTATTGTGACGAAGCCTATCACTGTATGTTTAATGGCTTAATAAATTGAATTGAATTGACTCAGGTTTCAGTTGAGTATCTTCACTCTAGGGAAGAAATTCTCGTGGCTTTTGTAAGCCTTGAACAGGGTTTTCTCCTTATGAAATAAAACAGTGAACTGTGAACCTAAAGTTGGGGAGGAGGGGGATGAAGCAACAAGCCTCCAGACAAGACCAATTTAATCGAACACGGTTGCGGTCGACAAAAACTCCGTGTATTGCAGGTTGCGTTAGACTTGGCAACAGCATGTGCGGTTATCACTTTCTCCCATAGCGACGCTTTTCAGAAGTTGTTCCAACAATTTGATCCTGATGAGAAGCTGCTGCTACAAGAAACTTCAGCTACGCGCCGTCTGGCTCTAAAGCAGTTCCTTCTGACGCACCAACTCCTGGATAATTCACTATCCACATTGAGTAGACGTGGTTCCCTTAGTTACCACGTCAGTGTCCAATTTGTGCTCTAATATATTGACACAAACAAAAAACTATAAGTTTGACTCTAAGTGACAGACAATTAAAACATAAAATAGAGCTGTCGTGGTATGATATGGCCTAATCCAGTGATGTCAAAGCAAGCGCATTTTTCTGACCTTGACGTCGTGCGCGGGCATTAAGCGCTAGGTATGCTAGGAGGAATTAGGAGCCTGTTGGATTAAGAAAACAGTGGTGCACAAACTTCAAACGGAACGTGAAATTTTATGTCGTTATTTTATATGGCTTCTTTCTGTTTGATATTTTTGTATATTGTCTGTAAAACAAAAGTACTAACACCTATTTCTTAGCCTAATATTGCAGTTGTGTTTTAAACGTTAATAACATAATAAAGAGTAAAGAAGAAATATTCACACAAATTGCATAATAACTACAACTATACTGTATTAACTGAATTAAACATAAAGAAAGTGTTATCCCAAAGAAAGACACTGAATATGACATGATAAGTTGAAATTTATATTGGTGGTATCTTTAGCCTTATAAAAGTAATTATTATAGTACAAAGCAAAGTTGTCTAGGTATATGTTTTAACTGTAACTAATATTACATAATAAAACTCTTATCGCATTATGCTTTTAGGTGATATTGGTGCGCAACTTTCTGTTATGAGAATATTAAATTAACTAGAAATCTGCTGAAGCTATAGAAGTGACGTTTTACCATCACATAGGCACGTTTCTTTTGTTTGTGATGTAACAGTATTTGCTTTGTTAATTCATATCCTTACAAACATTTTTCATGCGAATATTTTCAAACATTTTAATACACTATCTTCAGTAATACGTATTTACGGTATATTAGATTTACGAAAACATTGTTTTAGTACCTGTAAGGCTATTAAACTAACATATCTGAAAATTTCACTTTTCTGTAAAAAAAGAGTTGAGAAAATATTCCTTTTGAATAAAAAATCGAACTTGTGAAAAATGAACATTAAAATTAAAACTTACATTCTTATAATACACTTCTTCTCAGACAAATGTAAAAATTAACATGGATACAGTTTTAATAAGTTCTCTTCCTTTACCCATTGAATCAGTGCTCGCATCCTGTATATAGCTCGACCAAGCGGCATATACTACCTCTTTCGTCTGTCTCTTTCCTTTCCGCTGTAAAGCGCCCAGGTTCTCCTGGGCTCTAAAGCGCGCGCTTGCTCCTATGGGCATCAGTTGACATCACTGGCCTAATCTGTCCCTTTATCTGGCCAATTTATGAATATCGATTTTGTTTTGGCATAATTATGAAATTTACTAGCAGTTACAATTCCATCAGAAAATGACACACGTTATATAACGTAGTGCCTTTTACTATAAAATTACCGATTGCTTAATCGGGGAATTTCAGGAAATATTACACCACATGGAGATTTACTGAAAAAAAATCATCGAATCGTTTAATAAAATCGTTACAATTGATTTTAATATCCACTACCAGTAACACTGCTTTCATCACGCGACATGCTACAATACTCTTATATTTTTGAGCATATACAGGTATGGGCGAACCCAGAAATGCATATAGAGTGTTAGTTGGGAGGCCGGAGGGAAAAATACCATTGGGGAGACCGATACGTAGGTGGGAGGATAATAGTAAAATGGATTTGAAGGAGATGGATTATGATGGTAGAGACTGGATTAGTCTCGCTCAGGATAGATACCGTTGGTGGACTTATGTGAGGGCGGCAATGAACCTACGGGTTCTCTAAAAGCCATAAGTAAGTAGGAGATGTTGACCTAAATGGTTACCCAGCATTAATGAACTCTTCCTTTCTATTACATATGGTACTGATTTATAATTGGTACCTTTTCTGTTGATTAAAAGACCAAATTTCTTCACAATATAATCAATAATTTTTCCTCAAGAGTGTGTAGAGAATCTTCGAATTCAATAAAAGTGTTTGTGATGAAATGGAATTTTTGAACTTTGAGTGAACATTTTTAGTTATTTAAAATTGTTTTAATTTATTATTTGGTTTCCTCTGCTTAAATGGTATTTCACATACGCCTATATTATAATTGTATCCATTTAAATTTTTCGATTTTCTGAGAAGGAATATCTTTTTTAAAAAATTACGAAGTGTGGACAAAATATTATGTAGGGCTATTATTTATTTTTCCAATTTATTCTTTGACTTGTAAACATGTGACTATATAAAATTATATGCATGTTTTTCGTTTTTCTGAGCAGAGTGTGTAGTAGGCCTATATGTATAAAAGTCGTATTTCAGACTCATTTTCCGTAAGTTTAGTTTTTGTTCAAGAGGAACCTTTTTTCAGCTTCTTTTTAATCTACAGTTAGCTGAAATTATCAGGAATTCTGTATTTGGATATTTTACATCAATTGAAACAAAACTTTTAACGTTTATTAAATTTTCGAGGTGTTATAAGGACTAATGTACTGAAAATCGTTAAAAAAATATAGGAATTATTTCTCTGGATAAATTATAGGAAAAATTATTGTTTCAGCATAAGGGGAGAGGATGGTATTTTTTGGTTAAAAATGAGTACATTTTCAAAAAAAAAATCTTTAAAATACTCTGTGATGTGTGGAATGCATAGCAAAACATTTTGTGGGTATTTGTGCCCTTATCGCATGTTGAGTCGCCATTTTTAAACTTCGTACGTTATGGATTTTTAAATCACTCGCCCACTTTTATTGTTGTTTCTGGTAAATTAATTTTCAAACAAAAATTTTTTTTCCTTTAAAATACCCTTTCATATTTGTGGAATGCATTGCATAACATTTTGTGGGTATTTGTGCCCTTATTGGTTGTTGAGAAGTCATCTTTAAACTTCCTGCGCTATGGATTTTTAAATCACACTCCCCCTATTGTCGGTTTCCAGTAACTTCATTTTTTTTTGCTAGATTGCATAACAAAAATGGATGTAATTTCTGAATTATTAAAGATACATGCATGAAGTTTAGAACATATATTCTTTAGTCTATTAGGATACTTTTCTATGTAACAGAAGTTTGTTAATTGATTTCATTTTAAAAATACGTCCGTTTGTGTTCAAGAAAGGAAATCAGAAAAGTGTTATTAAATTTTAATTGTTTATTTTACAAACGTAGGGACCAATATCAAAATTCTGTTACAGACAGTTTGTAGAACATGCTTTTGCAAATACATTGCAAAAAACTGATTAAATCTATCTTTAAAGATGGTTTAGATACAGACGTGGACAAATTATTATACTAAAATAATTATATGTGCAACGAAGCTGTATTTATCGGTAGAAATAATGAACAAAAATGTATTTTGCACAGATACAATGAACAGAAAATTGAGTCTGGAGGTTACTAATGTTTTGTGAACATTCCCTTATTCTTTATTAACACGTTGATGTCAGGGATGCTGGAAACCAAAGTTTGACACTTTCCTGAATATCACCATCATTTAGTCAGATATCAGACAGTTTGTTGTTTTGTTGTAAGCCTCTTTTTGTTCACTTTCTTCTTCAGTATAGATCACAGATTTTCAATTTCGTTCATGTCCGGTCTTCTTGCAGGCCAAATATCTTCTGTAGTATATAATTAAAACACCAGTAGTACCAACATAGCCAGAAAAATTATACTTAACCATTGGAAGATGTAAACATCATATTTACAACAATAGAGACTCTGTGAATTATACTGATAGTTGATATAACGAATTATATTACGTTTACAAAAAACCGTTTTACTCTAATAATTTGTCCACGTCTGTATATCGGTTTTAGTACAATTCTGCATTGAGTATATATTTTTTTCAAATTTGGCCCCCCAAATAATTTTTTTTTTCAAAATATTTGTATTTGGTTGGTTTGCTGCAGCTATGAGCGCTCTAGATACAAAAAATTAATATTTTACACCAAATAGGAAAAAAGTTAAAAAAAATACCATCCTTTCCCCTTAAGTGTACATGACCTATAAATATTAGATTAGTTGCCTCATTTCAACAGTTTCGGTAAAACGTTTCTTGTGTAAAACAGAATTTTTAAAATTAAATTGTTTGTCTTAATTTATTGCAACAGTTTAAAAATACGTTAAATTAAAATATGTTAAAAACTCGTTAAAATTCCTCTAACGTCTAGACATGTATCAAGATCTGTCACATCGTCAGTAGTGTGCCGTAAGGTCAGGTAGGCAGACGCACATCAATATCGTATGTTGTGCGTGCTCTTGGGCTGTTACATTGTTAAGATAGGCAATTTCGTATTCCCTTAAGACCTTTCAATTGTGGAACGTTCCCCACGTTGAGCTATTTCCTAGTAAGTCTTCTGAATCATTTGGGCTGTTTTAGATATTGAATGAAATCATTTTTACGTTTTGCCTCTGAAAAGCTATCAATTCTGTTGTCTCATGATCATTATGAAACAATACTAGATTATTATCCATGTCGTCAACAAGTACTTTGCGTTAAATAATTTAGGAGAAAGGGAAATGGGTTCGAAAAATATCTAGACATGATCACTATTAAGTTGTTGAGTCATTTATTAAAAACAAATTCAATTTCGTAAAATACGCCAATATTCACATAGTGTATATTAGATTCCTGCATTGTTCATCTGCGAGGTATAGTTATATTTCTGTTTTCCATAACTGATTCTTTCCAAGCCGTGTCTTTCTCAGCACAGTTTGACGCTACGGATAATACACTCAGGGACAAAAAAAACCGGACACTTTAATATTTGCTGGTATTTTGCAAAACATTATCTTCTCATACAATATTATGGTAGCCATCTGTTGTTATGGAGACGTGTATACATTGTTGATTGTTTTTTATTTTATAAACAAGCCATTACAACCAAATATTCCAATTTTGCTTTCGGAGTCTCAGCTATAACAATTTTGTCTCAACCATTTTGTGCTTCATTATCGTTATCATTCGTTATTTCTTTATTTTTACATTTTCTGAGTTTAAGTGGGGTTGTAACATTTGTCTTAAAACAAGATGCGACCTGAAGATGTGGCTCGAGCTGTACCCTTTACGATGATGGACGCAGTGTACGATACATTGCAAATGTTATGAATATGGCTAGAAGCACAACCCATGATGCCATAAAACGGTATAGAGAGACCCTAAAATATACCAGAAGACCAGGTTCGGGTCGTCCAAGAGCTACAAATTCAAACGAAGACAGGTATATGGTGTTGAGAGTTCTTAGGGAGCGCAATCTGCCAGCTGCTAATGTAGCCCAGCAATTAGGTTGAAAGCAAGTGGACTGATATCAAGTAGACCTGCCACTGGTCCCAGACTTCTCAGGATGCATCGAGTTGAAAGACTGCGTTTTGCAAATGATCACAGGGATTGGAGAAATGGACAGTGGAGCTGTGTTCTGTTCACCGATGAGTCCCGTTTCAATCTGTGCTCACCTGATGGACGTGAAAGAGTTTGGAGAAGGAGAGGAGAACGATTTTCACAGTGTTGCATTTCCGAAAATGTGCCGTATGGAGGTGGTGGAGTGATGGTTTGGGCAGGAGTGTGTACGGATGCTCGTACAGAGTTGGTTTTTGTTGAAAGTGGAAGACTAACAGCTGATAGGTATATAAATGAATGTTTGGCTGATCATGTTGTGCCATTTGGCCAATTTGTAGGCGATCATTTTGTTTTAATGCATGATAATGCACGGCCGGATATTGTCCATGCGGTCGGAGATTATCTCCAAGAAGTGGGAATCCATGTTCTTCCATGGCCAGCAAGGAGTCCAGACATGAACCCAATTGAACACGTGTGGGACATGCTGGGACGGCGTGTTAAGAATAGACGACCGAGACCAGAATCGTTACAAGAGTTGAGGCGAGCACTTGGCGAAGAATGGGAACTTATTCCTCAAGAAGATATCGCTAACCAAATTGAGAGCATGCCAAGACATATGGATGCAGTTATTCAAGCCAGAGGGGGTAATACCCGTTACTAAAAAGAGTTTTTAATGTGTAAGGCACCATAAAATGAAAAAAACAGTTAGACCAAACGATGCCATAGTTATACGCCCTTTGTAATTTTTTTGTAAATTTTCTCATCAGAGATTTTTTTCAAATGTTGTCGTATAAGGTGCTAAATGAAACATTATTTTGTTTAAATGGGTTTTGTTTCATTTTGGAATAATTGGCAACAAAATACAAGCAAATATAGAAGTGTCCGGTTTTTTTTGTCCCTGAGTGTATAAAATGTATTTGCGGTCTCTCGTCGCATCTCCAAACTGCTGGCTAAGCAATCCGACTTGATAGCTCGCTCTCAAGGAACTGCCGGCAGAGACATGCATTGGGGCAGTCGTCAGGGCGTGGGTGTACTGAAAGCCGTCTGTTGACCCTCTTCTCGTCCCCGAAACTTTGAGGGTTTTGTGGCTCCGTGAAACGACACCCTGACCTCCGGGTCCCTTGCCAGGCCATTAATAACGCCGCAACTAAAAATGTTGACTTCGGTACCGTACTCCATAATCCGTGAAGTCGCATGCATTTCGCATTACCATAGCAACAGTAGCTAAGTAATTTCTGAAAAGTGATTGAGAAAAAGACATTTAAGGCTGGTTCACAATAAACCGGAAACGAGAATCGGAAAGAAAAGGAAAACGGTAAAATTGTTAAAATGTGTATATTTAAATATGAGCATTCACAATTAACGAAAAGCTTGCCGGAGCCCGGGATCGGGAACGGAGAGTTGGCCAAGTTTCAATTTTGGCGTTCACGTTTCCGATCACAGCCCACTAGATTATTCTATTGGCATCTAAAAGCTATTTTGTTGTCGTATATTTTGTAGCAAGAAGACCGTACATAACCTATGCATTATTTTGTTCTGTGCTGTGCATCATGGAGCAAGTTTTATTTGATGAGATTCTAATATTGAGTGTTGAGGAAAATCCTCACATTTACGATAAGCGGCAGGCCTCGTATAAAGATGAGAAAATGAAGGAGAATGCGTGGCTTTCAATAGCTGCATCTTTGAACACCGATCGTAAGTCAATCATATTTTATTACTGTATTGGTTGTATTACACACGACATATTCATGCTTCAATTCAATAACAACTCTTGTGTTCATTTTTGTTCTATTACAAATGTTTCTTCTCTAATTATTTTACGTTATGGTAGACTTAAAATAGGTTGTGATAATAAAGATGCATGGGCATATTTATAGTACCGTACCTAATGAAATGTTTCAGTTGAAATTTCGAAGTTGGTTAACCTGTGTTTATGTTGGCTGCCTTGTACTCATGAGAGAACGCCATAGGTCAATTATACACAAATAACATCAGAATGCGTAATATCGACTTTAATATCGTTATTGACATGCATATCGATATGCATAGTCATCTACGTTCTCGGTTTATTGTAAATAAAATAATTTCATATTCACGTCCTCTGCTTCTCGTTTTCATTCTGGTTCTCGTTCCCGGTTTATTGTGAACCAACCTTTATATTCGTGGATTGACGAGCTCTCTGTAACTTTTCACATTGATTAATTGTACCTACATTTATAAGATAACTTTGGTACCGATATCCTTCTAATGCAATTGTTATTTTATGATATAATTTTAGAATTGGGTTGTTTCTGCTAGTATTCAATAGTAACAGAAAATATCTGTTCCCAATTATACTTTTACGTTCTAGTGAGATTATTTTTTCTACAAGATAATACGGCCGTCCTTTCAATATCGCCAACTGTTACCAAATATTACCAAACATGTAACAATCAGAATTACATAAACTTAAACAATAATTATCAATCAATCAATCAATCAATCAATCAATCAATCAATCAATCAATCAATCAATCAACAATCAATTTAAGGCATTTCAAAACCTAAGTAGTTTTTATCTTCATTCACGATATATCGCCATTTACACTGCAAGTCTCTGTTCTCATATTCAAAATAAAGAAATGATAAACAATCCTCAAAAAACAAATGATAAGTAATAAAATACAATTATCAATACACAATAAAGAAATGATAAGCAATACACAATAAATTTACAATACACAATACAATTTACAATACATAGGCCTACAATTTTATACACAATACAATAAGAATACCTGAATTTAACGCAATAATAATAAAACATAAATAATATATCTAATTTTACATCACAAACATTATTATGTACAGGCCCTACATAATTTTCAATAGTCTTTCACTTTATCTCATCTCACTCACTGTAGTGGCACTATGATTTCACTGACACTTTAGCAACATTTCACTGACACTATAGAACATATTTCATTGACGCTATAAATTATCACTGATCGGAACTGTTCACTGCACTGTAAAACCATAACCACTGACTCACCTCCTTCACTGATACAACAGTTCAAATAAGTCAAATAATTACATCCTTATGCATACTGTACTTATAAACAGAACTACATTTAAACTAAACATTTCTTGTCCAAGGCCCTCTTACTCGTATTTTTAAATAATTTACTTGGAAGAAGTAACTCGTCAGGCTAAATAAATACATGTCACCTTTTAAATGTTAAATGTCTTAATTTTAATTTGAACTTTAGAACGTTCTTGAATCTCCTTAAGCCAACGCCCTAAAGACTTGCAGGTAGGTTTTTCATTTATAGGTCTATTTAAAAATGAGAATTTACCTACATCCGTTTTCTAAATATCGCCATTCGTCTTTGTTCTCTGCATCTTCTTGTCGTCCTCCCATGTTTTATTTATCATATACTTGGTCCTGGGACCAAAAGAGGTCTTCCATCTTGGAGAGATTTTGTTCTTCATCACGCCGTAAACGTGTCCAAGCCAAAAAGACTTCGACTTTTTATGTGTGTGCGGATCGTTATAAATTTTTTTTTCTTTCTCCAAGTTTTATTTTTTTAAAGGGACCGAAAATCTTTCAAGATTTTGTTTTTTTGTTGTTTTTTTGTTAATATCTAAGTTTCCGCAGCAATATAGTAGAGTTGGTGGGATTATTGTTTTATAGCATCTTAATTTTGATAATCTAGAAAGGAGTTTGGAACTAAGCAATTTATGAAGGGAGTAGTAACACTTATTTGCCGTAACTAGTCTATGTTCAATTTCCTTCCCAATAAGCCTGTTTCATTAATTATGCTTCCTAAGTATTTAAATTCAGTAACTTTTTGAAACTCCCAATCATCTATTACAAGTGACCCTCTATTATTTGAGATACGTGATATATTCATGTGTTTAGTTTTATCAGAATTAATTTTTAACCCTGTTATTCTTATTTCTTCTACTGAGGGCCGTATTCATAGACATTCTTAGCACGGGCTTCCGGTGGATGATCAGCGAACTAACGTTTTTCGTATTCAAAAACCAGTGTTAGCGATATGATATGAATCCCGTACAAGTAACCAGTCGATAGCCGGGGCTAGTTTAGCACGCTCGTAGCGCGGGCTAGCTAAATGTCTATGAATAGGACCCTCAGAGTCTAAAAAGTTTCTTGATATCATCTTCTGTTTCTCCTAGAAGACAATATCATCAGCATATGCTAATAAATTAATTTTAGCATTGCCCAATGATATTCCAATATTTTCATTCCCAAGTTTCTGTAATGCCTTTTCTAAGACAAAATTAAAAAGTATGGGTGACAAGCCATCTCCCTGTCTCACTCCAGATTGAACTTCGAAGCTGAAATAACAGTTCCAACTTTAATTTTACATTTCGAATTATTCATGTATTCCTTTATTAATTGTATTAATTTTTGTGGTATTCCAAACTCTGTCAAAACTGACCATAAATATAAATAATAATAATAATAATAATAATAATAATAATAATAATAATAAAATAATTTAATTTGTTACACTTATTTATTTACTTACACATTTATATCGATGTGGCACTGTGATCGAGAATAACAGACAGTAGCTCAATTGGTGGGGCAGAACCACCCTCCTGACGATGAGAGGGTACAATGGGCTCACCCCTTGCAAACAATTCTCACGTGCAGTAGTTGAACTCCTGATAGCATTGGTGCCAGTTGAACAATGGAGCGTGTCTGCTACGTAGAGAGAGGGCTGTGTACAATCTGCTGTGATACAGAAATCAAGTGAATTGCTTGGATGAAGAATGATAGCTGTATTCGTTTTGGCCCCATTAACTAGCCTATCAAGAGTCACTGCTGAGAACAGTTTTACTGCGTACTATTTTCCTCTCATATCGGCAGGATTCTCTGTAGATGACGAGGAAATTGGAGCGAAGGATTAGGCCTGTACACCAAATGGCTGCAGGAATGAACATTTCATGAGCTACAGAAGGAATTTTTTATTGTTTGACTAGTCGGTTGTAAATTTTTACACTCTTGCTGGAAACGTCAAATAGGCCTATATTTGGATAGCTGCACAGTCCTTTAAAGTTATAGCTGATGATTTACACTGAAGAGCATTTCATCATCCTCTGTTATAATTAACAACTATTAAATTCCTCATTAATTAACATAATATAACAAATTGTTAACTAGTTGTTAAAATTTTAACGTGGTAAGAAGACAACATATTTTCAAATACTGTTGTCTGTAAAATTGTTTAAATGGTAACCAACTTACTTACTAACTTACTTACTGGCTTTAAGGAACCCGGAGGTTCATTGCCGTCCTCACATAAAGCCATTGGTCCCTATCCTGAACAAGATAAATGCATTCTCTATCATCATATCCCACCTCCCTCAAATCCATTTTAATATTATCTTCCCATCTACGTCTCGCCTCCTAAAGGCCTTTTTTCCTCAGACCTCCCAACTAACACTCTATATGCATTTCTGGTTTCTCCCATACGTGCTACATGCCCTGCCCATCTCATACGTATGGATTTAATGTTCCTAATTAAGTCAGGTGAAGAATACAATGCGTGCAGTTCTGTGTTGTGTAACTTTCTCCATTCTCCTGTAATTTCATCCTCTTAGCCCTAAATATTTTCCTAGGCACTTTATTCTCAAACACCCTTAACCTATCTTCCTCTCTCAAAGTGAGAGTCAAAGTTTCACAACCATAAAGAACAACCGGTAATATAACTGTTTTATAAATTCTAACTTTCAGATTTTTTGACAGCAGACTGAATGATAAAAGCTTCTCAACCGAATAATAACAGGCATTTCCCATATTTATTCTGTGTTTAATTTCCTCCCGAGTATCATTTATATTTGTTACTGTTGCTCCCAGGTATTTGAACTTCTCCACCTCTTCGCAAGATAAATTTCCAATTTTTATATTTCCATTTCACACAATATTCTCGTCACGAAACATAATCATATACTTTGTCTTTTCGGGATTTACCAACATAAAAAAATTTTCCGAGTAACAAATTGATAATGTTATAGCTTAAGCGAACATAAATTTATGTATAAGGAGACGCTGTCAGAAACCGTCTTCACGAATATTCTTTTAGAAATCGCAGGAGGTCAGAATAGCCCACAAACACAATCTTATCATTATTCCGAGAAGTTTATTTCCAGAATTCTTCATGTCAGGTGTCCAGGTAACTTTTCCCAACTAGGATTTAATCCGGGCCCGCCCGTTTCACGGTCAGATATGCTGTTACTTCACAGCGGTGGACAATATATCTTTCCTAAATTACACTGAGATCAATCAAATGTAAACGTGATTGACGTAGCACTTGCAATATACAGAACTTTTTTGAGCAGCATATTAAAATTTAAAATATTAGTAGAATAACTATTTCTGACGTCACGATCTAAAGCACAGTGTCGCATATTGTATGTATGTATGTATTTATTCACACTGCAATGGGTATATACCCGGTGGCAGTGGTAACTAATTACACTCAATAATGACAATAATAAATTTATTAATTAAAATATAATTAATAATAATACTAATAATATTGAAGTGAAGTGAAGTGTGGTATCCACATTTTACGTTGAATATTATAATATTCTATTGTATATTATTCTATTAAGTTATATATTATTATTATTATTATTATTATTATTATTATTATTATTATTATATTATATATTACATCTATTACATAACATTCTATAACAAGAAAATTAGAAACGTGTTAATATCTTCAATTTGGTTAAATAAATTTGTAGCCTATGTGTATGAATTAATCAACCTATATTATATTTGTATTCTATAATTTTGAAATATATATTAGTCCTACTTTTCACGTGCGATATTATTCTTCTCTAGTGTTAATATTATATTATATAATTCCATTGCCGCTGTAATTTAAATTTTAGTTCCTATTTTATATTACTTATTTATTGTTATTATTTTTTTATTTTCTATACTTCTCTTATATTAATATTGTATTATATAATTTCTGTAACTGTAATTTTAATTCTATTTCCTATTTTATTTTATTTTGTATTCTCTTATAGGCCTATTAATATTATATCTAAACTGCGACCGAACACGAGTGCTGCTCATTCTACTGCATCTCCTTTTTATATTGTTTGTATTATTTTATTTCTATTTTCTTGTTTGTTTGTAATTATATTCTTTATTCTGTATATTTAAATTTAAATAAAATAAATAAATTTAAATATTTAAAATTTAAATTTAAATTAGAATGATTAATATTGACTGTTAGAAATTCGTGACATAAATCACAATGATAAATCGTATCTTTTTGTTTTCTTCAATTTTCTGACTTTGCTGTATAGATTTTCTATAAAAACTAAAATCTTGGAGAGTTTCTTCATTCTGTGCCGAACACATAATAAAATATCCTTCTGTTAATAAATGGTGAACAATTATTTGTTGATACTTCTTGCCTGGACACGATGTAGTCTTTTTAAATAATAATAGTCGATGTTTTAATTTCCTTCGGAATATTTCGTTTATATGACGTCACTCCATTTTCGGCCAATGAAGTGTAATGAAATTTTGTATTCCAACCAATCACACTCATACATCGCAATAATTTCTACAGCTCGATTTATTGCTATCAATTTATCGAATGGTCTTTCTTTCGTTTAGTCAGTGTCTCCAAATGTTTCCACGTAAATCTATGAGCATGAATCCATTGTACTAAATAAAGTGCGAAATCCTACTTCCACATCTACATCTTCATCTCCTGATTCCATGTCCATTGTATCTAAAGAAAATAACACTTCATCATAACATTTGTTCATTTAATTAATGTATTAATCAGGTTATTTGTAATTATACTATAAAATGTTTTAATTAAATTATGATTTCAGCAGATAATGAAAACCTATTTCTGTTATAATAACAAGAGAAAAGCGCAGTACATGTAATTAACATTTTTAATCTGTATTTCGCTTTTCTCAATTGGCATTACTGAACAACATTCAATTTCTTTATTGCAGTAATCGTTATTCATCTATGTCGACTTCACAAGTCTGAATAGGTTAAGTATTCATAAATATATAATTATTCACATTTTGTGAGCGAATTTTAGGGATATATTATTTACATCTTTATTTCATTCACAAAATAGCTGTAATAAATGTCACTTTTCTGAGATTTCTATACATAAACTTCATAAACTTACCAGCGCAAATTTATTCAGAAATTTAAAATCCTTTGTCACTGTACCTGCAATGACTGTGCTAGCATGATATGAGCTTCAGCATACTTTTATTGGAGAAAGGTGTGTGAAAAGAGGAATCGAGTGTGTGCTACAAGATTTCCACACTTGTTGGCTTTCATCGTCACTGTCGTTGCGGTCGAGGAATGCTCATCACTCTCATGAACTGATTTTTGTGAACATCATCAGCATCTTTACCACCCATGCTGCACAGGCATCACCAGGCTTCGAGACTTGGGACCCGATACAATAAGTTTACTGTGCATGCACTATAGGTTGTTGACTCGCTGCAGGTAGTGAAAGGTAGAGATGTGTTGAGGTAACAACATTGCTATTTAGAGTAGACTACGGTAGTATGGGGAAACACACACATATGTACATTCTGAAAGTAAATATACATTACACAATGACAATGTCAAAGGAATGTGATAAGCATTTATTCTCCTGTCTTTTATAAGCATTTGTGTTTAATTATACACAGTGTTAATGGTGGAAATAAGCATGTAGCAATTTTAATTTTTTTCATTTATCCTATTGGTCGTCTTTAGGAAGTGCAGTTACAGTACCGAATTGCAATGTACTACAAGATACATTCTCAGTGTCTCAAACGTAAATCTTTTTCGGTTATCTGCCAAAGTTTGTACTGTAGAAAGCTGCGATCTACGTCGCATGACGTGATAGGAGCAAAACGAAAACCTAACATCATTGCAGTCTCTAAGAGATAGTCCTTTATTCTCGGGTGACTCTATGTCCATTAATTTGCTGTTTATGTTACACAGTGTTCTATATCCGTTATTTTTACATAAAATTGATTTCCACTTCTGTTTTACACGTTCAGTAACCGGTGTACTTGGTGTCTCATTAATTCTCTGTGTCATTTCCTCAACTAATTTGAGGGCTTCCAGCATCTCTTGCTCTGACTTTTCTAACAGTGTAATAGTTTCAGACACAGTTTGAAAATGGGTTTGTATAAAAACCAAATTATTCATCAGAACCTTCAAATCCAGAGCGTTTTCCTTCGCGTATTTGTTGGCATTCATTCTACAGTACCCCCACCCACTGTACGCTTTACCACTATACTCAGTACGCCGTTATGCGGATTTCCCACTGAACTGCTCTATTGGGTCCGAAGTCTCGAAGCCTGGCTCATAACGTAAACTTAATAGTTGCCGATGACTTTCTGTGACTGTTAGATTCCTTGTCTGAAGGAAATGAATCCCAGAACGAACTTCACCACAGCTGGCGCGATCCTCCATTCCATGTTCATTTTCAGTCAATATAATATTAGAGGGAAGGGAACGCAACTGCAGACCACATGCCGTCCGGAGTGGAGTTGGTGGCCCTTGGGGGTTGGAGAAAGTTAGGGGTGAAACAGCCACCCTTCTGAATGGGGTTAGTAATATATAAGATTAATAAATAGTGATACAATCGTGATTTGAAATTAACTCCACACGGCGCAGCTTCCACTGGGCGGTACCCGTCATTAACAATGAATAGCACGCACTTAGGTCGTAATTGAGCACATTGTTCGTTGATTGTAGTCATCAATACATCATTTGCTATCTCTCACCAGTGTTTTTTTATTTCGGTGTAGGTAATTGCATTTGTATTGTTTTTGTATCGCCGGTGCCTGTTTTTAATAATTTAACACACGCGCCCTTCACAGTTGTTACTATGACAACACACGCGTTTGACAATCAAGAAAACTCTCGAGTTCGCTTCCGACTAGAGACGAGGAGATCAGTTAGTTTTATACAGACTTTTATTAACTGAGGCGCTCTCTGTAACAAGAACGTAACTGCAGAATCTTGAATTAGAGGCAGTGTTGCCAACAGTTGTTCATATAATCCCGCTAGATGGCTTTCGAAAATCCGCGATTTTCTTACAAATATCTCTAGATTGTAATGTGTACTTATTACTTACTATTGTTCAGTTTTACAATAATAATAATAATAATAATAATAATAATAATAATAATAATAATAATAATCTATACTAATAATAAATCTATAGCCAAAATTTTTCTGGTAATTTTAGATTTTCCAAAAATAATTGGTGTTAACATGTATAATTAACCATCCTGAAACCGAAAATAGCTTTTTTGAAATTTTTGTTTGTATGTCTGTCTGTCTGTCTGTCTGTCTGTATGTCTGTATGTATCTGTCTGTCTGTCTGTCTGTCTGGATGTTATCTTTTCACGCGATAATGGCTGAACCGATTTATATGAAAATTGGAATATAAATTAAATTCGTTGTAACTTAGATTTTAGGCTATATATCATTCAAAATACTTTATTTAAAAGGGGGTTGTAAGGGGTCTGAATTAAATAAATCGAAATATCTCGTTTATTATTGATTTTCATGAAAAATATTACATAACTAACGTTTCTTTAAAAATAATTTCCGATAAGTTTTAGTCTATAAAAATGTTTCATAGGACTGATATTTAATGAGATAAATGAGTTTTAAAATTACAATAACAACGCCATCTAAGGCGCTGTACTGAAATAAAAACAAATGACTTCGTCTATAAGGGACCTTGGACAAAAACAATCGAAAGCTATTAAACATAGCCTAAGAAAATGTGTCTGTGTTTGTATGAAGTAATATCGGAAGCTAATTAATTGTTTAATCATTATTTCACCATTGGACAGTGTAGTTTCTCTAGATGGACATAATTCTACAATGTTATTACAGTAACTTCTGAAACATATAGCAATATAAAGTATACACATTGAAACTAAATGATACGTCAATCTTCATTAAACTATGGTTACATGTAATAAAAATTAAGAAACATGTTAAAGGAATTGTCATTGCACCAAATGATTCCAATCTGGACCAAAATGACTGCATTTTAATTATTTAAATACAATTTAAATTAAGTAACATATTAAACAATTTATCCTTCTATCAAACACGAATGTTCCCTGGATCAAATGTCCTATTTTAATTATTTAATTACTTTATATTTATTTCTAACGGGTGCAGCGGAGCGCACGGGTACGGCTAGTAATAATAATAATAATAATAATAATAATAATAATAATAATAATAATAATAATAATGGTCATGATAGAGCATCCACCTTCCAATGTAACGAATATTGCACACATTTATCATTCCCAATGTGACGATATAAAGAAATTTTGAACACTTTTATTATCACAGCTGCAACATATTTCAATTTTTATTGCATTATATATATCTATATACAAAAAAATATAGTTTCAACCAAATCAAAAACCCAGTTTTAAAATGAAATACTATTTTAAAATGTAGATTTTCGTAAGATCTAGAATCAATGACAGGTCAGGTTTGGTTTGTTTAGGTTTTTGTTTTAGTTTTTTTAAGGCTTTTACAAACAAAAACCTAAACAAATCCAGGTTAACCTGTCATTGATTCTAAAGCGTACGAAAACTCGCTTTCTATCTATCTGTATTTGCTTAAACTAGTTCTTACTAGATGAAACTGGTTTTGACGAATTTCGGATTTTAACGGTAAGATATATATGGAATTGTCACCACATTAACACATCCATTATTTCACAAATTATACACTGAACGAATTAAATGTAATTACGAAAGCCGCCAGCGAGAGGAGTAGATAGAATTTTATTTCAGAAACTTCAAAGATTAAAAACCGCTAGTATTTCCGCTAAGCGGGATAATATAATTCTATCCGCGAGATTGTTATCCGAAAAAGCTATATTTAGCGGGAAAACCGCTGAATTGGCAACACTGATTAGAGGTAGAGAGCATCAAACATTTTAGATCGGTATAGGTCTCGCAAGCAGGGAATACCGACGGAAGGAATGCGAAAGAAATCAATGCGATAAGGAAGAGCGGGCGACAGCAAAGGTCACGAGATAGCCTGAATGATATTCAAGAGTACAGTCGGAAGAGAAATGACATCGATAGAATCAGTCTTGCGTTGTGATAGTTACATTACGACTTTAGTTTGTTCCATTGCATGTGAATACGTGTCTTGTATCGCACGGTATTATTATTTCATTCGTACATGTGTTGCGCGTTTAATTAGCTTCGAATTTTTCTCTTTCTACGTTCTTTATTTCACAACGATGTCCTCATTTGTTCATCTTCTTGGAAGAGACAGTAATTTCATCGGCTCGACCTCTCCCCCTCGGCGTGCCTACATACACACGTCAAAACAGACAGCAACGCCACCATTACTTTTTCGGTGATCGTTATAATATTTCAGAACGGGCATTTGTGTTTGTTTGAAGAGAAAAAAATTCTTTTTCAAGAGGGAGATATATTATTAATGATTAAATATTTGCTGCAAACGGAAAAACGACGTGACACAAGGTTGCATCTATACATTTATTTTATTTTATTGGGTTATTTTACGACGCTGTATCAACATCTAGGTTATTTAGCGTCTGAATGCTACATACAAGGTGATAATGCCGGTGAAATGACATCCGGGGTCCAGCATCGGAAAGTTACCCAACAGAATGCCAAGTTCAAACAAATCCGATAAGGTAAGAGCACATGCATGATCGGTAAAATTGTCGCGAGCGATAAATATTGAACGGTATAGCCGGCCAGCGTTAGACATCGTTACTCCACAGTGATGCTTGTCATAGTAACATTATAGATGTTTAGTTTTTCAAAACTTTGCATGTTTAACTAACGTGTTTTAGTACAAACGTTGGTGTTATTGGCTTTAAAATGTAATATAAATGTTGCGGTTTAATTAGCTTCCCTCTTGCGGCGGAGTGATTTTGTTTTTGCCACATCTGATGTGTTCATTTGATTCAATGTTTATTATAAACGAGAACACAACTTCCGATAATGCAAGAACTCTCCCCCTTTTCGTGCCTAATACACGCGTAAAATAGACATAAAGTCTATCAATCTTTTTCTGTAACAGTTGTTGCGCAGCATGATTATTCATTTTATTATATTTTCTGTGACGTGTGTTCTGTAGAATATTGTTAAAATTCTTTTAAGAATATTTTGTAAAACGTTTAAACATTGTCGCAGTATATACAAGGCGGAACACTATGTATGGCCCTATCATATTATATATGTGGTAAATCAAATATTGAATAATTATTAATTAGCAATAATTTTAACTGTGTATCGAAGTTTTTTAGCATGCTATTTTATTTATAACTAATGTTCCGGTTTTGGTACCGTTCCATTGACTGTTCCAATTAACGTTTGTTAAACGCAGAAAATAAAGGTATTTTTACCGTATGAAAAACCTAACCAGGTAATTCTGTGCCTTCGATACAAGATAAGACCACCTGTTTCGCGAGATGACCTTGTATTGTGTTACTTTATTACGAGCGTATACGACCGATCGTATAATCACTGGGTGACACTGCGACCGAGTTCAAGCGATGTCGATTTAAGGGCGCCCGGCAGACGAAACTGATACATAAATACATTAGGTGTGGTACGTACATACAGTCGCGTCTGCCCGAGGTAGCGTAGTCGGTATAGCTCTGCCTTTGGCGTTCGAGGTCGCGAATTCGATCTCGACCCGCGTCGATGAAGATTTAAGTGACCGCGGCAAAGGAATGTTTAAATGCTATCTCTGGACACGCGTGGATTTATCCGAGACCTCGTTTTTTCGATTTTGGTGTGATAAAAAACTAGGGTGCGTCTTTTAAAGCAGGGGAGAAAATTTTAGTGAAAAAAGAAATACCTCATTTAAGGTGCAGCCAGCTCTTGTGAATAAGTAATCGACATAGCCTGTGGGACGCGACTAATTTATATATTGATTGCATCGCACCTGAGTTTATTTTAGTGGACCGTTATTTTAGGACGTTTATCAACATCTCAGTGGACTATTTAGGTCTGAATTCGAGATGAAGTGATAATGCCGGTGACTGAGTCCGGGAACACCGAAAGTTACCCATTTGCTCTTATTGGGTTGAAGAAAATTCCAGAAAATTCAGTTCAGGATTCTCAATATATCCTGCCTTACTTTGATATTTGTGAGCCTTACAGCATGCTGAAATTCGTCAGAAGCGGTTGACGAACCCTGTGTAAAGGCTCATTCAAAATGAAAATTAAACATAACGTAAGCGTTAACGTGAACGTTACGGTAAAATCAAGAAGTCATACAATCACTCACAATGGGAACATAAGCATAACAGCAAACATACTTGGTAACCATAGAAACATAACATTTCCTCATATTCTGTCGTATACTTCAGCGCTCCACGATTGTGTTCTGTTTGCAAATCAGGTTGCGTAAGCATGAAAGTTTAGAGTTCGCAATCTTTCATTTAACGTATTACGGTAAATGCTCTGTCAATGTTTATCGTTTCATTGTGAATAGATCCCATTTTTTTTCGATAGCCTGGCCGCAATCTTCTGTGTTTATGTTACGGTTATGTTTAATTTTCATTGTGAATGGGCCTTAAGACATTTGGACAACAACAAAAACTTAATCGTAACCAAGGAGGTTAGTGACAAAGGAGCATCTGACCGCAGGACACCAGTCAAACGAAGTCATGTCTTATACACACAGTTCGAGACTCGCACCACATTGCTCATTTTATATTTAAATCGAAATCGTTCGGATTAAATCCCTAGAAGAAATCCCTCTTGTTTGAGTTGTAATGTAGATACTTTTCACATAACTGCCTTTGCTGCATGTTTTCCATAGCTGAATTTTGGATAAGTGTTAAATGTTAAATTACACCCACTAACATTATTACGAAAGCACTTGGAGTTTCAGACTCTCACAAACAGTCTTTATGGACTCAAATTAGTAGAAATTGATTTCACCTGCTGCTTCATGTTGTGGTGACGGCTGCGGTTTGGCTGGTCAGGAATTCGATTTCCGGTTCGGGACTTTATTGCATCTCATTCCGGAAGGGATAAAATACAGAGATGACCGCGCACATTTCCCTATTAAGAGCTGCATTCAGGTTTATAAATTGCCTTGAATTATAAATTTAAAGGTCATGTTGAATGTCAGATACGTTTTATGAGATTATATTAAAATCAAGATTTTATTCAGTCAATCACTTCTCAGTTATCAATGACAGAAAATTCTGTTACATTGAAAAGTACAATTGGTAAAAGTTATCACGAATATTTTCGACCTGCATAGAGGTCATCTTCAGGTGAATTTACGGTAAAATATTTAAATCATACCATCATTGAGTTTTAACATAAACATAACAGCAAACATACTTGGTAACCATTGAAACATAACAACGACGCCATTTCCTCATATTCTGTCGTATACTTCAAGGGCTGAAAGATTGTGTTCTGTTTGCAAATCAGTAAGCATAAGCATAAAAGTTTAGATTCGCAAACTTTCATGAATGATCTTTGAAGTAGTAAACGTTAATGTCAGCGTTTTTATAGTGATTGATATTTGGTAACTGGCTTAAAACTTCTAATGTTTATGTTACACCATCCTTAATTTTAATTGTGAAGAGCCTTAAGACATTTGGACAACAACAAAAACTTAATCGTAACCAAGGAGGTTTTATATTGTGACAAAGGACATCACACGATGGACACCAGTTTCAAAACGGAAAGTTGTACTTTAGTACAGTTCGAGACTTGCACCACATTGCTCATTGTATATTTAAATCTGAAATCGTTCGAATTAAATCCCTAGAAGAGATCCCTTTGCTTGAGTTGTAATTCAGATAGTCTTCGCATAGCTGCCTTTGTTGCATGTTTTCCATTTTCTGAATTTTGGATAAGTGTTAAATGTTGGATAATTTGTGACACCCACTAAAAGGGCTTCTGAAAGCACTTGGAGTTTCAGACTCTAACAAACAGTCTTCATGGACTCAAATTAGTAGAAATTGATTTCACCTGCTGCTTCATGTTGTGGTGACGGCTGCGGTTTGGCTGGTCAGGAATTCGATTTCCGGTTCGGGACTTTATTGCATCTCATTCCGGAAGGGATAAAATACAGAGATGACCGCGCACATTTCCCTATTAAGAGCTGCATTCAGGTTTATAAATTGCCTTGAATTATAAATTTAAAGGTCATGTTGAATGTCAGATAAGTTTTTGAATTATATTAAAATAAAGATTTTATTCAACCAAGTCACTTATCAAAACAATTGCTTACATAGGTATACATTATTCTGTTATCATTTGACCTGTACAATTGGTGAACTGTTATCACGAATATTTTCGACCTGCATAGAGGTCATCTTCAGGTGATATTTTTAGCATACAATACTTAAAAACTAGGTGAGTTTTCAATACATTTGAACACTTATAACCATGTGTGCTTCACATAAATTGGTGAGTAACATACATTAAATGACGTGTATATTAAATCTTCCATAGATCATTTTGCAATACGAACATTAAAGCACATGCAATGTGTTTGAAACATCAATTCAATTGAATTCGTTTAAAAATTGTTCAATGTTTTATGACTAAAACTGTTATTATAGTGTTAAATGTATTTTAAACATTCATCTAGTTTTAAATCATGTTTGTTAAATTAACAAACTGACGATTTAAAACTGATTAATGTTTAAAATACATTTTCAACATCATACTGAACAGTTTTAGTCATAAAACATTGAACAAATTTTAAACGAATTCAATTGAATTGATGTTTCAAACACATTGCATGTGCTTTAATGTTCGTATTGCAAAATGATCTATGGAAGATTTAATCTACACGTCATTTAATGTATGTTACTCACCAATTTACGTCAAGCACACATGATTATAAGTATACTTCGTTGAATTGCCACACGCAGCATGCAATCAGGTTGCCGATGTACGGTAGTATAGAGGAGGTGAGCGACCGCCCGGTCTCGTAGTATAAGCAGTTCATGTTAACAGTTGTGACAGGTCCAAATAGATAGAGCAGCTACAGCTAATGTATACCTATGTACGCAATTGTTTTTGTATTACTGTGGTTGGAATAGTCGAAGCTTAACATTTGTTCAGGGCAGACAAGAATTCAATCAAACATACTACAATGAGAGTGTTGCTGTTCCAAATAATTGCCCCTGGAATACCCTTACCCCCGCAGCCAGTTTTGACCCGTTTGGGAACGTGGTTGGATGCTGTTAATTATTATGCAGAACATTAAAAAAATAATGGAGGTAATTGATGCTTTGGATAGGACAGACAGTTCCGCTGTTGCAGCTGTAATATTAATGCCTTCTGAACAGCTATTGGAAGATATTCTGTTCATTGATTCTAATTTTAAAATCGTGTCCAAAAGCATCATTCTGTTAGAATCGTCTAAACTACAACTCTCAGAAGCCCTTAATATAGTGGATAAAGCATCACAAACCGTTATTCAAAAGAAAAAATTCACTAATTTCAGAAAAAGTGAAATGTGAGTTTAGAAACATTATTGCTAAAAATTCTGCCTATTCACAACCTTCGTATTATAAATGATGTACTATCAGGTCATGACAAGACGTCTGAAGTTGGTGTACTAAAAAGTAAGTAGTGACTTTCCGTTCTTCAAATATGTACGTATTACATCGTGTGATGTTGAACGTACATTTTCCCAAAATAAAAACTGTTCCATCGGGGAGGTTACTTTGCAGTCGCTCAAAATGTACGTAACTCTTTACTGCAATGCACATATTCAAGGATGATGTGAGTATCTTACATTAAATTTTAAGAGTTAATATATCTCACTACAAATAATTGTGTATTTACATGTTTAGACATTTCCTACTTCAATGATCATTCATTATGTTTCTTGAATGCAGGATACAGGTTTTATTGTAACCGCAGTATACTGCTCAGTGTTTACATCAGAGGCATACTCCATTCTTCACACGCCCCCTTCTCATACAGTCTATACTGCGTGCGCAGTAAATCTTGCGATTCTCGTGGCAATTCCACGAAGTCTAGTTATAAGTGTTCACATGTATTTAAAA